>JBBMOE010000001.1:18131566-18164066 GCA_037975065.1 Chaetodon trifasciatus
AGAGAGAGAGAGAGAGAGAGAGAGAGAGAGAGAGAGAGAGAGAGAGAGAGAGCTAGCTCCAAAGTAATAACAGATTCCAAGAAGTAACCTGTGTAAAGCCTGGGACCCACTCAGAACCATTGTCTGAGGTAAAAAGACCTGTTCATCATCCAGATAACTCAGAAAACCAGCTTCTTGAAACAGGCTGGACTTAAAAATAGTGCACAGCTCTGGAGTGTTACAAGTAAAACAGCTAGCCCTGCAGCAGAGGAGAAGTGAGAGAGTGAAGTGAATGTCGTGCGTAAGGAGGGATTTTGAAGTGACAGCTTGTGATAGATGGACACTGCTTCTGCATCGTCATCATCACTTCACACTTTCTCATACCAAAGCAAGGGTCCAGAAAAAGTCAATGTTTTCTTTTTGACAGGAATGAGTCAAGACAAGTTATCCATAGTATGCCCCTGATGGTGACCGCGCACTGACTTAACTCAGGTTTGACACTGAGTGACTTGTGCAATCATTTGCAAATGACCTGTTGTTACTGTTACTGAGAACAGTTTAACAAAGTGTTTACAAAAATCAATGAAGCTGATGAGATCAAACATTAAGTATACTGTTTTTGTACTGTTTTCAGCTGAGTACATGCAAAAAAGCATCACCGTTCTGTTTTATGTCTGTCTTGACGTTGTGGAAATCAGGGTTGTAGATCACCTAACAGTTAGCAACGTTTCTATTCATTATATCCACAGACAGACCCCAAGCTCTGACATCTTTCAAACTTTACTCATAAGCTTCACTCTTGTCCTCCCAGTTAAGAAGACCCAAGCGGAAACAACAGCATACGGTTTGAAAGATTGAGAGAACACAATATCTGAGGCGGATAGTGTCCTTTCTCACAGGCCTTTTCACCAGGGGGGATCCATTCATGCCATTTTAATTTGATGGGTTACCTCCAGGCTGCGGCCTCTGTGCACACTCTGTACTCTCACCTTTCACGTGTCCTTAAGGCTTTAGTCCCTGTCTATCTGGTCAGACCTGTACACTCATTGTTTCCCGATCAATACAAGACAGATTGTTAGACTGTCGTACAAAAATCCAGGATCTATATTAAAGATAATCCCTTAAGCATGGATTGTGTTTGTGATCTGATGAAAGTGCACCCTTAAACTTATCATGTAAACCATTTTATTCATATTTATCATACTAGAATATGATCAAAAGCGAGTGTTTGTGCCACATTTTAAATCAGAGAATCACTTCAGCTGCCAAATACAACATGTGTATGCATCTCTTACCATGTCCCCTCCAGCAGATGGGGGCTCCTTTGACCAGTATGCCCTGGTTGTTTCGGTACAGATGGTACTTCAAGTGCTTCTGTTTCTTGGGCTGGGTGCTGAGCTTCAGGTTAATGTGGTTGGAGAACTCTGTAAAATAGCGAAAGCCTTTCTCTCCACAGCCCATACAGTTCCCTGAGAAGCCTGGAGGGAGCATACGTACAGAAAATGTATGATTACAACTGCTAATACAACTGTTGACATTGTCCTGTGCCTCTGTGAGTCTCCTGCCTCACCCAGCAATGCATTGTGACCCCGTTCATCAGGCAGGAAACGGCGGTCCACGGCACAAACCAGCAGGTTCTCAGGGAGGGACGGGGACTTCACCCCGACCAACATGAACCCAGGGGGCACATCCAAGGGATCTGATGCCAGTGAGGACAGACGCAAGTCCCTACCTGCTTGACAGAAGCCTGTGGGGAGGAGAAGACAATGGGACAGTCTTTGTCACAAAATGATCTGACTTTTAGATTACTCTGTCCTACTGTAGCATAAAAAAGGGCAATGATATCTAGTTTACCAGGATATTTATATGCTTCTTAGTCATCCTGTCATTGAAATTTCTAGTACAGTTGAATAATTAATAAATGAATTTCCTCCCTACAACTACAACACATGACCAACCAAACTCGCAAACCACAGAACTGATTCTTGCCAAATTGTGTGACTACACAGCCATTAGCCAACATCACTTGATGGTCTGTGTGCCTGTTTGGAAATGCACCTCTCTGGTGCAGATTGTGACTGTATTGCAGTGCAAAATCAAAACGAATGTGGCTCTGGGGGTGTATTTCTTGCATGTGCACAAACCATCTGTGGTGCAGCATCCCTCAGGTGGGGGCTTCATCTGATAGGGTATTGAAGGGCTGTTAGACTCTGAGCCATCTTCATCATCCTCATCATCATTCTCTGTACGTCCTGTTTGGGACATAGATGAAAAAATATACAACGTTAATGGGGAACAAGAGTGACAAACAGGTACAGAGGCAATAGAAATGTCAGGATTCATCTTGGATTCACATCCACATAACCCACCGTCATGTGCCAATGGCTGCTCTGTTTCGAGGTACAGCTGTGAGAAGACAGGTCGAGGCACAACGGTGTTTGACCTCAGCGACGCTTCAATGGAGTTATGGAGGACCTCCTCAAAGCGCGTGGTCCGCAGCTGGCCCGCATAGGAGTTCCCCATGAGTGTCCTGCCACAAGCACAGTAACCTTGTTTTGGATACCTGACAGATATTTGCAAGCTGACTTGTTTGATTTTCTTGTCATTAACACTTTACCAATATCCCTTTGTCTTTTGTGTCTGATTTAACTTTTACTGCACTTTGCCGCTTTCACATACTGTAAATACAGATTTACCAGCCTTCCATTCACTTATATTGCATGATTTAGCGTCAGCTTCAGCTTTAGAAAGAAACAAGAAAAGCAGAATTCATCCCAATAACATCTGACCAACATGATCCTTTTGAGGCTCAACCATGAAAGTAAAAAGACTCTGTATGTGATTAAGATAAAAGGTCTGCTGTTTACACTTGCTGAAGCCCTCTGACAATGAGAATAAATGTACTGCTTAAAATTGTCAGGTATACGCCACACACACACACACACACACACACACAAACACACACACACACACACACACACACACACACACACACACACACACAGTCATGGAGAGATCTACATTTATGCACTGATAAATACACAGAGAAAAACCCTGCAATCCATAAACATATCTACTGACACAGAAGCAAAGACACACACACACACACACACACACACACACACACACACACACACACACACATACATAAACAATGGTTACTGGCGGATGGCATCTGTCCAGACAGCATGCCATAAAATCAGCTGCAATGACAGAGTCAGGGCACCCTGACCTAGACACTACTCCTTCTCTTTGTTTGCCTTCTTTCTCTCTCTCTCTCTCTCTGTCTCTCTCTCTCTCTCTCTCTCTCTCTCTCTCTCTCTCTCTGGGTTTCTTCTTGGTTCAGCTCGTTCATCTCGCTCTCAAATAGATGACAAATGCGCAGAGAAAGCAATTCTTTCCATGCACTTTTTCACAAGGTGCAGTGAATACTGTTGTTGTTAAAGTTTAAAACACATTTGCTTTAAATCATTCAATCCTATTTATTTTTCATGTTGTCACCTTAAAGGGCACACTGACAAGGGTCTAGTACAGATTTTTGTCAGACTCAAAGATGTCAGACTCAAAGATGTGTTGTACAAACAAAGTGGGTCATTGAGGAGGGAAATAACAAGGTTGGACTGTAAACACCAACTTAATCCATCCCCTCTAAACCTTTGACTGCCCATATGCTGGCTGCTACGCATGCACGTGTGCGCGCACACACACACACACACACACACGCACACACACACACACACACACACACACACACACACACACACACACACACACAAGAGAAGCTAC
The DNA here is from genome assembly GCA_037975065.1 of Chaetodon trifasciatus. NCBI lineage: Eukaryota > Metazoa > Chordata > Actinopteri > Chaetodontiformes > Chaetodontidae > Chaetodon > Chaetodon trifasciatus. Next base: position 18,135,332 of record JBBMOE010000001.1, read on the forward strand.
ACATGACTGACAAAACTGGAAGCAATAGGCTCAATGACCAGTCGGCAACCTGCAAATCATCTTAATGAACACACGAGCCTGTCAGATTACAGACTTAAAGCTGTTTGTGTTTAAGGCTTCAGGTTAGCAGGACTGCAGCTTGCCGACACTGAGCATTGTGCCTGTTTCAAAACCACAAGTCCAGCAACCAACATCATTTCAGGCTGTCAAAGTCAAAGGCAGTATTAGTGGAACAACAGCGCTTTGGTTGGACTGAATATAAAAGCACACAGATGAGTGAAACACAAAGCTTCGTCTGTCTTCAAAGTGATGCACTGCTTTGCTCATGCTCAACTTTGCATTTCATCTATTGACAGCGAAAACAAATCAAAGCAAAACCTTTTTTTGCAGCCAGGGTCACCATCCTTCTTTCCCAACCAGTGGAGCTCAGGAAATCCTTTCATTTGCTCTTTCAGCCAAAAATTAATCTTCATTTTCTCATCAGCACCACATCTGCATGACATCTCAATTGTGCCTGTACCCAGATTATGTTCCACTTGGAGCGCTTGCTTTCAGTCTTTCAAAGCTTTTGATAAATGCATTAAGAAACTGTAAAAACTTGAATTTACTTTGATGAAATACAAGACGATTGAATTTGTTTTTACAGTTAAAATGTCACCAATCCGTGTTGCTCACATAAATTAATAAAGTTGTGAAGTTGTACAGTCGGCAAGTATTTCAGGATAGCCATCTGTGGAGCTAAATTTCCATTCATTTCCATTCCATCCATTCTGCTTTGCTGAAGTCTAAATGTTGCATTCTTTGTGTGTTTGTTCAGATGGACAACAGTGGAATACTATGCTGATCATTTGATATTAATAGTTGTGGAATTTATTTGCTTTACTCACCCTTGGGGAGTTTATTTTTGCCTTGATCTCTGACAAAAAATAAAAAGTCAAAGCAAAGCATCAGCCACAGACTGCACCAGCTACTCCGGCTGAGATTTTCTCTAGACATCTACATGAAATCAAATGAAGTGAAACAAGGCCAGGCCCATTCTCCTCTTGAAATTCACGTCGGAGATGAGCACACACACAGACACGCTCTCTCTTTCTCCCTCTGTCGCAAACACACACCTTACCAGCCACCTTCTGCTTCCACACTTTCATATGTAAAGAAGCAGTGCAGACTTTTAAGGCTATGCTCCACTTTGTAGACAGACAGAGGATGGAAGACAAAAAGCCCTGTCATAACACAGCCGGCACTGACAGGAAGTAATCACACCTTCTACCAAAGAGCAGACTGATCTTTTTACAACCTGAGAGCGAGGAGATGTGGAGGGAAACTGGGAGAGAGGAGATGAAAGCACAGAGGGTGTATTCTGACTTTTATTGAATCCTGACCAAAGTCCTAAACTTCTGACCAACAAGTAATCAAATCACCAAGCACAATAGATCTGAATATGAAGCTATTTTACTTGTTTTTATTGCCAGGTTACTACTGGAGGTAAGCTGTTTTGTCAATATATTAATCAATACTCTATCATGAAAGGGAGATGTTTCTGCAGATATTACTGATTCAGGATAAAGTAGATAAAGGTGTGTCTACCAAAGTGCTTTAAAGTCAAAGGGCTGTAAGGAAGCACACAAAGGAACCTCCTGCTGTGGTTTGTATTGTTCAGTCAAAATGTCCACTGTAAGTACTCTTGATGGTGTTACACAGATCCTGAACTGATCTCTCATGAATATCTGTTCCTCACAAAACCTGAAGGACCTGTGGCACACAGCAGAAGACACGCAGCAGAGACGACAGAAATGAGCAGAATGGAAAACCTCTCACGAGGCTTTGTTGATCTTTTCTCTTCCCATCTCCCCCACCCCTTCCTCTCTCCCTCACATGAAGGTGGGAGATCCTTTCATCTCTACCCCTCCCCTCTTCTTCTCTGTCTCTGTCTTTCTTTCACCCTGGGGAGAGAGACACTATTGTGATGTTTTATGACCCCTTGGACCGCCTTCCCACCACCAGCCACAAACACCCAGCCTCACACATCCAAACCTGTAGTTAGCATCCTTCTAAACACTGAGCTCCATGCAATCCACAGATAACACTACGACATCATGGCTTTCATACTAAGTACTTCAGCACTTTTAAGGAGTTTTTATAAAAACATTTGTCAGATTATTATGGATTGACTGTCAAATGGTCATAGCTGAACAGGTAAGACATCAATACAGACAGGTGACAAATGTACAGAAGAAAGCAACATGTGTCTTAGTAAGGTGTCGGATCATGATGTGCAGCCAGAACTGCTTCAACGCGCTTTCATACTGATTCTACAAGTCTCTGGAAAGCAACTGGAGGGATGAACACCATTCTTTTTAAAGATATTCCTCCATTTGGTGTTTTGATGATGGTGGTGGAGAATGCTGACGAACACGTTTGTCCAAAATCTACGATCGGTGTTCAACTGGTTTGAGATCTGGAGACTGTGAAGGCCTTCGCATACGATTCATGTCATTTTCATACTCATGAAAGCGTTCACTGAGCCCTCGTGTCCTATGGATGGGGGCATTGTCATCCTGAGAGACCACTCCCATCAGCATAGAAATGTTTCATCAGAGGATAAAGGTGATCACTCAGTACAACTTTGTACTGACTTGCAGTGACTCTTTCCTCTAAGGAGACAAGTGAACCCAAAACATGCCAGTAAAAAGCCCCCCACAACATAACAGAGCTACCGGATCCCCTCACTGCAGGGGTCAAGCATTCAGGCCTGTACTGGTTGACTCATCTGACCATATAACTTTTTTCAACATCTTTGCAGACCATTGCCAATTGTTTTTGGACCTCTGAGCTCTCAAAAGTGCAATCGTCTTTGTAACGAGATGTTTATGCACTGCAACCCCATGATAATATCCCGCTCTCTAAAAGCGCGGATGGACTTGTATCAAAGTCCAAGGGTTTCAAAAACGATGGCTCACTTGACTGGAGTGAACTGAATGAGACATGTCACAGCTTGGCTGAGAGTCGGTTTGGGCTTTTAAGGAGGGGGAACACACACCGCTGTAAAGGAAAGACAAAATGCAGGACAGAATGCAGACAATAGTTGCTTTATCTTGATTATCTTGTTTTAATAATAATCAAAAATAAAATTTGGTTGATAGCCCAGTCCTTGCCATAGAGCATGATTGAATATCAATTGTTTAATTGTACAATGCAGCACACCTCTGTCAGCATGTGCATTCACTATGTTTCTCTCCACTCATTTATTCAGGTTTTTTCCTCTAATACATCATCCGTCTTAGCTTTATATGAGTCAGTGTAAATCAGGAAATGATGGAATAAAATTGTATTGTTTGCTACCAAAGATACTGTGTATAGAAGAACATGTTATGAGGAGATTTGATGTCCTGGTTAATGCCGCCACACCTCGTCTATCAGGCATACACATTGTGTTCTGCTCAGCTCCTTGCTAATGTATGCAAACCCACATATGCGCTCTCTGCTTTGAGGGCATGAATGTTTTAGTTTGAGGGATGTCTCATGGCTGCAAAGGTCAGAGGGGATTCCAAATAACAATGTTTAAGTCAGACTTTGATGTGGCCTAAACTTCTAATACACACGCACACAAACATATGTGGATGCACACAACGCATACGCACCCACACACATGCTCTCCCATGGACTCAGGCTCAGTGCACACAAAGGGCTTGTCTTGAGGGGTCAAAGGTCATCCTGGGAGAGGTCAGATAAGAACCCCAGGCTCTTTCTCTGTTGGCCAGGCCCACATACCAGGCACACACAAACACAGCATCCCTGCTACTCTTTGTTTCGGTTCAGTCTGACAAGCAGGGGTGCAGCGTCCAGCCTCCACCCCAGCCAACCCTCCATAGCTGCTCATATTACACAGACACACAAACACATGCAGACATGCACAGTTAAGTGAATGTGTCCATGCAAACATGCTAAAAGCTGTTTGTGTGTGTGTGTGTGTGTGTGTGTGTGTGTGTGTGTGTGTACATGCTCGCTCTCGCTCTCGCTCACATACGTGTGTGTGCAAGAGAGAGATAAGGCAGAGGAATGCCGAGCAGTGTCAGCTGGTCAGTGCAGCATCTCTTTCAAGCCTGAACAGTAGAATTAAAACTTCCAGCCTTGCAGATGCTCTGTGATCACTGACCCCCAGCAACACATATGCAAAGCAATGTCAGTTGTACACATACACACGCGCACACACACAGTGGACCCTTAAAGGGCTCATCGCTGATCAGTGACCCACATCAAATGCTCCCATTCACAGTTTGCTCCACAGAAACTGGATCGATGGCCAGCCACCCAACTGGCCAACTGCTCAGGCAGCCATTCAACGACACATCCACACACTCATCCACACATACTGAAATTACCAGCCACTCAGCTACACTGCCAGCTCTGCCAAACCCAAAACAAAGAATTTCCAACCACTGTCCTGCAGGCAGCCTCCAACGAATCATGCACAAACATTTCTTTTCATTACATGCCTGTATAAAGATGTGATTTTTACAATGTGATACAGTATAGAAACACACTGACAACAGTGTCAGCGGTGAGCTGTGGTGTGACAATAAAGGCAAATACAGGCTGTCAGTGTTAACATACTCTGTCTATACTACACTATCTACAAGAGTTAGTGTAAAGAAATGGCTGGAAGGCACTACAAAGCTCCAGCCCTGAGCAGTCACCGTCTGCTCTGCCGGTCGGTTCACTATCTTGCTCTCCGTCCTTGAGCACTTTTTCCTCTCTTCTCTCTATCTTGTACAACTCCAGGGAAACTTGTGTTGTCTACAGGCATGCAAGTCTAGCTAGAAGTGTGCCTCAGTATGGGTTTAAACCTTTCAGCTGCAAGAGGTGCCAAACTTTAACTGGATCATGAGCTGAAAGATCTCCATCATCCTGTATCCAGTCAAGCAGTGTTTGTGTGATTCAAAACATCTTACAGCTGATGTTAGCCACAGGAGATGTGCAATGTTTACACACACAGCTTAGCATTGACTGCCAGGAGTGGAATGAGGAGTCGACATGGGTTCATGCACACACTGTGTATCCACACTAACTGCACCGACTTCAGCTTTCTGTGTGTCTGTAATATGCCCCATTCTGATAAAAGAATTCGTTACTTGAGGGCAACACACACTGAAAGAACTGTTAACTTGTCTATTAATTGTTTTTAGTGGCAGTCAAAATTGTTTGACTACAATAGTTTTTAAGAATATATGAGATTAACAGCTGCCCAGTACAGCGTGACAAGGCATGGACGAATCATGTATTGGTAATGGAGAAGTCACAAACTGGTGTAACCTAGTATGTTAGCCGTTTACAACAAGTTAAGACGGGTTTGGGGAAATGTACCGTGATTTTCAGGGTTTATAAATTAGCCAGAGAAAACGGGGCGACATTTTAGCGGATTTTACAGTCAGATAAACAAGCTCCACATCACATATTGAGCTATTCTTCAAAGCGTCATGGCCATGAAAGAAGATCAACATGAACAAAAGCGCCAAAGCCCGATATATCCCACAGGTTTACTAGCAAAACAGCCACATTTACCAGCTAAAAGCCACAGCTCCACGATTTAAACCCCATCTCAAACAATGTTAGCAGCGACTATTTCCCGTTTCCTAACAGCATCAGCAACAACTGAGTGGACAGCGAAGCTCCGCTTGTCATCACCAAGAAGCCAGAGAAGGTGATTTTAATATACGGTTTGAGTGTAATAAGTTATGATAAGCCAAAAAATGCGAAAACAACTTACCTCTACAGTCCAGCCGGAGAAGCGACGTAACTACTCTTCACGAGGAGACCGCAAGTTGATCCTGCATGCTGTCATCGTGTCTCCTGCGCGAGATCTACGACAGGGTGTCGCTCGTGTCATCACCTCTGATCCTTAGCAAGGAAAGCCCCCCCTCCACAAAGATGGTATGGTCCGAGCGGACTCTTTTGTAGCAACTTTCTGCGTTTTAATCAGTCTCTACAAAGGTAACATCATATCTTAAATAATTCACATCAGTGTTGTATTATGACGAGGAACAGAGCAGGCAACAATTCTAAGATGGGAGAAAATGTCCGTAAAAACCGTAAAAGTTGTATGATACATCAGGGATTTATCAGGATTTATGCTAAATAGGCGACGCTTAAAAATAAGATACAAAGCCTCAAAGTGGCTTGGTTGATTATGATGTGGCCTTTTCTTGTATTTCTCACTTGCCAATTTAGTGAAAGCATCTCGGTCTAAAAACTAAATCGAGTGTAGATTTATTTTCCTTTAACTTTTAGCACATAGTCAGTTTTGTCCCTGTTCAATTTGTAGACACCCTTGTGTTAAAGGTGAATCAGACCCGAAAGGACAACAGGAGTTCAGCCGTGGACCAGGGCAGAAACGGTCTAAAATAACACAGAAGCTCCTCCAAATAAAACAGATATGACTCAGACTCATTCAGGAAAAGCTTTTATGCCAGATCAGTGAAAACACCAGAAGAAAATATGCGATCATCATGAACAAGTATCCTGCTGCTCAACATGAGAATGAAATTACAAATAGCTCGAAACAATAGATTTAGCACTTTTTATGCAACTTTACTTCAATTTTTATTTATGTTAAGTTAATCTTATGAAATGCAATTACGGTAAGTTAGTCAAGTCAGTTTTATTTACACATCCCACATGTACAAGTTGTCTCAGCACGTTTTCAGCTTCAGATGAGGGGAAAAAAATGTATTAGTTTAATAGTTAATACTAGGGGCAAACCACCTTTCCTGAGACTGTTACAAAGGGCAACAAAAAAAAAAGAAAAAAAGAAAAAGAAAGGAAATTGTACCGCTAATATCGTGATTTGTGTCAGTTACATCCAGCAAATTAAAATTGTTTGACATTTAAAATAACACCACTCATCGACTCACATAACTATGTATCTGTCGCCCTCTACTGGACAAAAGTGGACGTTGCGCTTGAAAGCAGGAGAGGAGATGAGAGGGACTGCTGATTGTCCAAGGAATCCCACAATATATTGTCAAGTCATTTATACTATAAAGTCGGTCGGAAATGGTGCTAATAAAACTGTTTTTTCTAACAACTACTCAAAAATGTGGGCAAGTTTTTGCCATTAACATTTTCATCATATTTCAGAGTTTAGACACATTTTATAGTTATCCGTTGACACATGAGATGACTATGCCTTCATCCCTGCACAAATAGCAAACCTGATTCTGCCGGGGGTGAAAAAGAAACCTGCCTGCATGGGCAGAATTATGAATATGTGACAAGAGTCCATCATGGCCTCAGTGGAGAGAACCACCTATGCAAATGTTCATTTCTCATTCAGCACCTCCCCTCTCTGCGAGGCAATCTGTCATGCTGATGGAACAAGAGAGAGACCCCCAACCCCCTGCGCTAAATGTCCCTGTGGCCACAACAGACAGACAGGTGAGTATGTAAGGGGCATTACAGCACTGTTACTCAAGCTCTCCATGTCATGTTGGTAGAAATGCATGGGTGATAACTGGTTTTCTACTCACCTTACATCACTGTAGACAATAGTGTGTTTTGAACAAGGTGTTTGATGTCAGTGCTAAGGTATTAAATTTCATTTTTCATATTTCCTAAATTGCATGTCTCCATATACAGATCCCATGATTCAAAGTCTTGGTGTTGACACAAACCAAATTAAAGTGAGAAAAAGTTAAAGCTCACAGATCAGTGATTTGTCGGTGCCATTTTAAGTGGCATAGATTGGAACTGTAGGTTTAACTCACCAGATTAACTTTGTTTTTAAATCACCATCCCACATTGACAATAATTGCTGTATGGTTGGGTTTTACTATAGATAAATTTGTCCTTTGTCATTGGGAGTTTCAAGACTATAGCATCAGATTGACTTGCAAGATAATTCAGTTATTTTGGCACCTGGATCTTAGTTTCTTCATTTTACCAGTTTAATTGCTGAGATTTGGTGATGAAACAACTCTGCTAGACACAGCACTGCAGTTTAGTCTTTTAGGGGAAGCAACATGCAAACAAATCCTCTGTATAATCATATCACCTGCACCTCTTAAGTATGTGAAATGTAAATGATGATCATCAATTGCATTCAAAACCTTTTGTGTGATAAGTAGGGAGAGTTTAAGTTGAGCTAATATTAAAGTTAAAGATAAACTATGGATCCTTTATTTAAAAATAAAAATATCTGAATACATAATTTTAGCTATTATATTTTTAAAATCACAAATGCATCAATAAATAACATAAAACGAGTAGAAAAGACATCATGCTTTATTCATGTGACTGATGATCATACTCACTTTCAGATATTTTTCTCTAATGAGAATACCATACAAATCAAATCCAGCAGCAGCTGAAATGGTTCATCCATCTACTAAATGATGTTATTTAATTCACAATTAATTCAATTAATGCATTGGTTGTTAAGACAGCTAAGACTCTTATTTCAATGTGAAACCTAAATCATAAAATGCAGAGGATATTTATAAAAGTCATGACCGTTTTCCACTGTGGTCCTCCCTCCTAATTACAGCTTACATTTTGTCACTGGGAATCTCATACTTCATCCTTTCCGCTGCCCCAACTGGGCAGTGCCAATCTGTACAGTGGCATAGCCATGCCACGCCAACACAACATCCCCTGATGGGAGAACAGGTGTTGGACAGGGTCCAGTGGAGCAGAGCGGAGCGGGCTGCCATGATATATCTGATGAACCGGCCAGCACCGACTCCTCTGGCCCGAGGGAGGGGGACCCAGCCATTTATTAAGTGTGTGCTAGTGTGTGTCTGTGTTTATGTGTGTGTCTGCAGAGGTTCTGTGAGGGCAGCAGCAGTACAACAATGAGCCCCAACAAAACTGATTGGGACCCAAAGACCCAACAGGGAGGCAAGCTAATCTGGGAAATCCCTGAACAAAAACTATATATTCTTCCTTTAAGCAATCCAAAATGTTACAGCCCACAAAGGACAGACTGTGCTGACGTTATGTGTCGTGACATGAGACATAGAGATGTCACATTAAAAGACTTTTTGCTTTGGCCTTTCTATATCTTAGATGAACTAAGAATAAATCTTCTGTCAGCACTTCATAAACAAAGCAGAATTCAACAGACTCACTGTCTATTATTATTTTATTTTTTATTTTCGCATCACACCAAACATATTTTTCTTAAATTGTGGGTGGCCTTAAAACAGGTCACCATGACCCGTTTCTGTTTCCTGACTCAGACCTTAAGAAACTGCTTTATTGGGTTTTTGAGATCAGTTTCTCAAGTCCCTTTACTGCTAATTTTACAGCCAAAATGACACTGGGTGTGATGATTTGCTCAGTCGCTGTGGAGCCATATTGGCCAAGGCAAGGCTTGTACTTCCTGTTAATGGGTCGAATATAATATTTTATGTCCCGTTGCTATAGCCACGCTGCTTAACTTGTGATGTAAAAATAGTCAGGCCCATTCATTTTAGTATAAATACTTCACTTCGCTTCAAGACACAGACTGAGCTGTATGTAAAACATGTCTATTTGAATGTGCCCCGGCAGAGGGAAAAGGTATTGCTACTTTACACATAATGACGGCCCAGGTCGTTTGGCTGAGAATAATGGTGGTTTCGCTGTAAAGCATATCACTCTCATTAGGTTTTTACACACTGGTCGTGCCTAACTGGAGATGCACTTGTCTGGACACACACACACACACGCACACAAACACACACGCACCCACGTATCCATCTCCAAAGTCATTAAATCCCTTTGAAAAGAGGCCTCATTTGAGAGAAGCAATAAAATTTTTAATCATTTTATTACCAAAAGAGTATTTAACAAGTGGGTAATGAAACGCCAAAGGCAGGTTAGCTGAGTTTAACCTTCATAGAGGAAGCCATGTATCACATGCTGCCCCGAGGCATGGTGGGACAGAAATGTCATCCTCCATTATCCACCATACCTGAAGTGTGGCGTTGCACGGCTGGCAGGCAGGCGTCTCGCTCTGCAAGGCGAGGCTGACGGGAAATTAGGGGGAATTCAATTAATGGACGTTTTTTACGCACCAAGGAGAGGGCACAGCTGCACACACACCTTAATGCGCGGTGCACACACACCGTAACAAATGTAACACACTTGTGAATGCACATGCACGCACCTCCAAGTCCATCCTATATGTCTCCCACGGTGAGGGGCCACAGACGGGACAGGGGAGCAGGGGGGACACATGCTCTTTCCCCGCTTTACAACCGCTCTGTCTCTTTCTTTGGCTCCCTTCACTGTTTCTCTTTTTTGATACCTCTACGACTTAACTTTTCGTCTTCCTCACTCTGCGAGCAGAGTTGGCCCTGTCGATTCTCCTCTCTCTCTCGCTCACTCCCTGAGGTGATAGTACAGCAGGGTCGCTCCACTGCTTTCCCTCAGCAGGTCAATTAAGGAGAAAATGAGGCAGAGGGGGACACTCTCAGTCTGTCACCATAAAAGAACCATACCTACCTACCTGCCTGCCAATTGCTCATATAATATACCGTTAAACTACCCTGCAGTGTAAGTGCAGTCACTGTGTGTGTGTGAGAGGAGAAAGAGAGAACAAAAAGAAAAGCAAAAAAAGGAGGGATTGATTCATATATGTACTTGTTAAAGAGCGAAAAGAAGTGGCCTTCCCAGAAAAAGCAATCGCCAAGTCTTTAAGGGAGGGGAAGTATGCCATCCACCTCTAGAAGCACCAAATGCAGGCCCATACATTACATCTTTCAGTTTCTTTGACACACAGGAATAATTTATGGCGGATAACAAAAATACTCTATTTTCAATAACAAGCTTCTGCGGCACTTTGAGGGACTGGCCCCCAAAGTTAATTGAAAAGTGTCCTGGCTCTCATTTGCATAAGAAACACATTTAAAGGTGAAAAATTATAAATAAATATGCGGCCACCTGTGAAATATGGCTTTTGGCCTGCTGGTCATTTATAACTTTGCCTTTAATTACGTGACAGGCTGGGGTTCTGCTGCTGTAATGAGAGGCTGGAGTGATGGAGAGGAGTGTGTGAGAGACAGAGGGCTATAGGTCATTTAGTGCATGAACAGACAAACATGCATGCAGACACACACACACACACACACACACACACACGCACACACACACACACACACACACACACAGATGGACAGATGCACACGCAGGTAGAAAGATACTGTAAATGTACAGACACAAACACACACATACAAAGACTGAGAGACTCATGCATGGTTTTAAACACACACACATACGTGGACAGTTGTCCACATGGTCATACACACAAAGATGGACCAACGAAAAGCTAGACACAGAAACACACACATAATCCCATTTTTATCATTTAAATGGGGACAAGCAAATTTTATGCACACTGAAGGGTCTGGTTTATTTTTTGTCCCCAGTGAGTTCATCCAATCAAAGAAGAGAATTTGAACTTTAAATAGTGTGTTTTATGATGTGGATGACCCGTTAGTTGGGGATAATTTGGCCTTCAGTCATCTCAGTCTAAATCCATGAGTGGACAATCTGACAGCACTTAATTTTTCACCTTTAGACATTAGAAATGTGTTCCTTTTTTGCTCAAAAAAGGACAGAAATGGGGAAAATGCACAGCCAATTCCCCTCTTCAACTCAGAGAAAGATGTCATCCCTGATCCTTTATTATTTATCATGTATTACAGGATGTTTATTATCAGTTTTTCCAAAATATTTTTTAAATTACTGTCAATATAGGCTTCCCTGGCTGGCACTTTATCTTGTAATTCACTAATTCACTGTAGTTTTGAATTTACTTTGCCCCGTAGAACTGCTCCAGATGTGTTGTATTTGTAGACATCAGCACGTCTCCGACAGACCAGCAGGCATGTTAAATGACAGTCACATTGGCAATTAAAGCGTCATACAGACAGGCTGTGACAAAAGTCAGACAGAGAGACAGACAGGTAGGTGTTACAGAACATCAGACAGAGAGTTAGACAAAAGACTGGGTGGTGGATATGCGTCGTGTGGCACTTGTGTCTCAGTGTCTCCTCCTCCCTCCCTCCCTCCTTTTCTTTTATGCATAAAGAAAACAGCTTGCATTGCCCTGCAGGTACTACCAGAGCGCTGTGCCGCCACGCACCGCTTTCACTTTCACCTTCACACCTTCTCTGCGGTCACTTCCCGGTAGAGCTTGCGTCGCAGCGGCGGCACTTCCTGGGGTGCTCTTTCTCTCTCTCCTCATCTCCTTTTTTTTTTTACCCTCTTTCTCCATCTCTGAATAGCAGTAGGGAGGGAAGGAGGGAGGCACAAGCATGCCCTGGCCCAGCTCACTAAGTCCTATTATAAGTAGAAGAAGGCGATATTTCACCATTTCACCCCCCAGAAATATTACAAGATAGACAAGCAAGCGGGGGCTAATCCCTGGGATGAAATTAGCAGCGGAGGGGTTAGCGGCAGGATGGAAGGATGATAGAAAGGGGGGTTGGGGGGGGTAGCTGAACCCAGCTAGAGGCAACTCGTCCACGGGGATAATTACAAGATGCTCCCGGGATCTGTCTGTCTGTCTGTCGGCTGTGCTGGGCTGGCCTTCATTTTTGATGGCTCTATTTTCAGCAAGGGGGACTAGTTCTGTCCCTTGCTCTCTCTCTCTCTCTCTCTCTCTCTCTCTCTCTGTGTATGTGTGTGTGTGTGTGTGTGTGTGTGTTTTACCCTTTCTTTCTATGTCTCCAGTGCTTCAGATACATAGTAAAAGCTATTAAAATTGAAATTGTTCTAGGGGCAGTGAGTGAGCGGGGGAGAGAAGCAACACACTCAACCCCCATGACAGACTGTTTAATAATGGGTGGACTCTGTGTGTGTGTGTGTGTGTGTGTTTGTGTATGGGAAGTGAGCCTATGACCCACCTGGCAGGCCTGGTGTGAATATTTCTTCTTTCTTCCAGCTGCACTTGTACTGTCTTTGCAGAAAAACATGTTTTACAGACGTATTCAAAATTCAGATTTCATCTCTGAAATTCCTTGTGTCACTGCATTTAGAGATTTTAACACGGCCTCTTCTTCCTTGTCTTCTTCTACTTTATCATCTTCTTTTCTTAGAAATGTTCCTCAACCTGTACTTCTTTGTACCGTTGTTGTCCCCTATAAATATTACAATTATATTCAAAACTAACACAGTTAAAAATGACCACAGAAACAGTGATAGACCACCGTGTTATTTTAATTTGCCTACATTAGAGGTATAAGTGGGTAAATCTCCCTCCCTCTCTCTCTCTGGTCAGTGGTGGGAGGTGAGCGTGGCAGCAGAAAGCTTTGACCAGCACACTGACCCCTCCCTAGGGAAACAATGACTTTGAGAATGCTGGAACACGCACACACACACACGCACACACACACACACACACACACACACACACACAAAATGAAGAATGGAATGGGCAAACTCATTCATCACTTTAACAAATATAACAGGCTATTGTAGGAGCTCGCAAAATAGAAGACAAAAGCTAAAGCAGTTGCACTTAGGCCAATGGCTACATTCACTCAGCCACATACAGCATATGTACACCACACATGCAGCACCCACCCACACACACGCACAATCTATTTTCACATGCAGGTCAGTGCATTCCCAAAATTTAAAACGACACAACTTCTTTTTGAAAGTTTCATCAGAAAGTGGTTTGTGATAAATGTGAGCACATTCAAAGCAAATGCTGGAAATGCATCATTTTCAAATTGACCTGATTTACCTTTTGGGCAATTATACCAGCCATGAGTATAATTTAAAAATAACCAGTTCACAGCATTTAAATTAAATGTTTTTTCCTCGATCTGATATTTTCCTGTAGCGACATGTGGATGTAACTGCAGCATACAGAAATCAGTGACTCATGTCATAATTTTATTGTAAAACATACTTCAGTTTTCTTCTTCCAGCAGCCCAACTCTCTGACCAGGGACCAAGTCATGGCAAAACAATTAACAGGGTATAATTCTTTGGAGAAGATGGCCTTTTTTAATGTATTAAATTCAATGTATTTATATAGAGTGTGCCTGTGTGTTGACACTAATCAAACATCGCAGTCATTAGTCAGTGTGTACTGTTCCTCCCCTTGAGTGTGTTGCTAAAAATATTTGTCTCTTTTGAAACCAGCAAAGGGGAGTTAAAACATCTGAGTTGCAGCAGAGGAGGTCATCATGTGACCTGTAGATGGCGCTCTATACCAGGAAATGACACTGGACTTTGATGGAATGCGGACCATAGCGCAGAACCAACGTGTGTGTGTCTGTGTGTGAGAGCGAGAGGGAGAAATAGAAAAATAGAGCAAGAAAGATGGGAAGTGTGTGTGTTAGAGAGACAGAAAGAGAGAAAGAAGGAGAAAGAAACAGGGAGAGAGTGAGAGAGAGAGGGATGTACAGTACCTGATGTTACAGAATAGTCTAATGACCGTCCTTCTTTGTCTTTGAGCTGGCAGACAGAGTCATCCAGCACATTCAGCACTAGAATAGCTACAGAACAACCACGCATAAAGTGAAGTTATAAACAAAAAAAGAGCACACTAGATCATTGAGACAGGCAGAGCCAGGATGACATTTTCCCTCTGATAACTGCAACCTCTCACATAATTCACAGATTCATCCAAATGCTTGCTCTGGAGGCTCCTGTGGGTTCAGTTAGTTTTGAAAGGTATTATTTTGCTGCTAAACTTCTATTAAGTATGTGCAGGTAAATGAAGAAAGATAAAGGGCTTTAACTGTAACAGTTTTACACCTTAAATCACACAAAACAAGCCCAAATATCGATATATACTAAATTAGGTCAAGTTTAGGGTTAAACAGCTAAGATTAGGCTTTTTAATGATGGTTCGGAAAGTGTTTGATATTTTCCTAATAATCAGAATGACTTGAAAACGTTTCATCATATTATTTCCATTATGTTGAATTTCCTGCTCTCAGTAATTATGGAGTGATTCAATATGAAAAATGGTGAATTATGAGTTGTTCTACAGGAACTCTAATGTGGGAAAAATGTGGGACAGGTGGTGTATTTGTCTCATGGTGTCACTACATCTAACGGTGTGATTAGTAAATTCAGTCAAGGTCGGGTGAATAATTGGCCTGGTGGTAGCAAGCAGCTGTGTCACATTGTGTTACACGTAGTTACGTTGTAATTACACTGTGATTCTAGAAAATAATTGCTGTGTTACTCATACTAAAGATGACGTGATGACTATGGATTCTTTGTTGAGTCACATAAAAATGCATTTGATTTCACGACAATCATTATTTAATTTCATTCTCAAAGGGCACATCACAAGTGATTTCCTCTTTATAATGATGCACACATTGTGAATAAATATATAATAGAAGCATGCCTGCCGCTGTGTAATTATGTGAGCCACTGAGTCACACATGATGTTTTTATCCAGCTTTTAAATGAAGACTTTTGAGGGTAAAGTCGCTTTATTATTGTGTTAGAGGCAATGACAGTCATCTGACTGGGATTCCAGGCTAAAATTAGAATAACAGATGTGACCAAATGCATGCACAGTGCTGCGATCTTGACGACGACCTGCATGTTGCAGAAGCATGCACGTAGGCCAAGATGCTGCGAATTAAAAAATGCTGAAAATGAAAAACAAAAAGAAACGCAGAGACTAGAAATGCAGCAACAAATTTTCTGCCACTGCCACATTTTTATTACTTACATGAATATGCATAGCTAATAACATAATGTTAATCACTGGAAATGTTATTCAAGTGCACTCTACACAGGTACATCTGCTTTATATATTTTAAGTTTTTTAGCTGACATGGTCTTCAGTTAATCTCATTCAAGACAGATGATTAAACGTCCGTCTGATGCTCCACGAACAGATCGTGAGAAAAAAAAAACAAAAAAACATCCTCATACAAGGCTGAATCTCAAGCATGCTGACTTTTTAAAAATTCCTCAACATTTGGTTGGAATAAAATATACATATGCAGAAATTATAGATGTTAGATATTTTGCCTTTTAAGAATTTAGCCACTGATTAAAAATTGCAGAACATTTCTGGACCATATGCTGCCTTATTGTCGACAGTACAGTCATAATTTAATAGTAGCTGCATATGCATAATCACAAACATGTCCTACCCACTCTACCCACTGCATATAAAGAAGGTGCCCTTGGCAGTGACTCAGCCTTTCTGTATTGATGCTTTCTATTCTTCTTTAATTTAACTTTTTTGAGTTCATTCCTTTGTGCTGTATTAGTTAAGAAGCAGTGGAAGCAGGTGAGGTTTCAGGCATACAGAATGGTTAATGACAAACTTGTTTTCCCTTCCATTTCTCCTAAATTGTGTGATTAAAAAAAAGTATTTTAAATAGTGTGTGACACGGGAAATATTCCCATTCTTCATCAAATAATGACAGAAAGTCAGTGTAGACTTTGTTCATATTTTTCATTGTACTTTATACGACACAGTTGCTGTGATGTTGTGTGTGTCCACTGAACCAACATATACTCTTCAAAGGTATTAGTTCAATTTTGCATTTTAATCTTTCATTCCTGTAAAACAACTTGCCTCCAGGGAGGTCAGAGGGGAAGGTTAACTGTAAAATGGCACCCTCGGGAACCAGTGAGGGTCCAGTCTCTTGCTCAAGGACACTACAGCAGGGAAATCACTTGATAAAAAGGGGCACAGGAATGCAACTGCCCAATTTTAAACACTTTTATGACTTATTTGTTTAAAAAAGAATCCTTTAAAATCAGCAACGCTGCATGTGTGTACATAATTTGCTAATAATTATTTAGTGGTAAATGATTTCCCTAAGCAGACATACTCCATCTGTGCATCTTGCAGTGTATTGAAACAGTCAACATGTTAATCGTTTTAAAAGTGTTAGACTTTATCTCCTATAACTGAATTCATGCACATACCAACAAAAATATCTTAGAATTTCAATTTCCTTCATCTTATTTATAGTTGAAACTGCCTTTGACTTGACCATCATCACCTTCATACCCCCTCAAGGTGTCTCTCACATATAAGGACGCGCATACACACACACACACACACACACACACATTCACACACACACACACACACACACACACACTACTGGCTCTTTAGCACTCACAATTTTACTGTTCAGCCTGTCCCACTCAGCAGTGTATGAAAATAAAGGCAGCGCCCTTGACAAAGACCGTCCGATGTTGCAGGTCCGCGCTCTGTTTTCTTTCAACTTCTCTGATTAGATTCTTTGTTCAACGCTGCTTTAGCGAAACTACCAGGCTGTTCATGGACAGCCATCGTTACATGTGGACTCTGTCAAATGGCATGTAGAAGTCTCGTCTCTTTGTCCTCTCCTCAGTTAAAACTCAATGCAGTCTTTCTTTACTTGCTATAATATAAATTGAAAGCCCTTTATTTATTTTACGACAATAAATGTTAAACATTAATTCAATTTGATGTTTCATTCTATTACTTTTACCATTACTTTTCTTCTTTTTCTCAATATTATTATCATTATTATTATTATTATTATTAGTAGTAGTAGTAGTAGTAATAGTAGTAGTACAAGTATTGTAATTAATATTATTAGATATAAAAAAAGAAAATAATGTAATAATGGTTAATAACACATAAGATATTATACTTTTTCTCTTCTACTTCATGAAACTGTGGTAGTTATTTTTTTAATACATATTTATGTCACATTTTCATAACACATTCATTTGTATGGATTTGAGGAGCTTTTATTTTGCTTTAAGCAGCATTTAGAACCTATTTTTTCAGAGTTATTTTGGCTTAAATGTTAGATTTTACTTCTTGTTTTTACTGTTATGTAAAATAATCTGATAAAGTCTTCTTTGCTGTTTATGATGCGTCTCAGGAAGACATTGAATAAAGGTGTGCAGCCGCAAACTGTCTTTCTCTCCTCTCAGCCTAAACGCTCTGACTTTGTTGTGTGCGTAATAGTTCCTAACGGTTACAACTAATGAATTGACCAGCCTCGGGGAGGTATATATAAACCTATTAGCTTTAATAAAGTGTGAAGATATAAAATGACTCTCTGAGGTATTTCACTATACACTTAGTACTCTCCCCAACCTAATAATAGCAGCTTCTCTTCCAAGTACATTGTCCTGCTCCTTGACTGCATTCTGGGGTCTGTCTGCACAATTATTTTCAATTTAACCACTTAGAGGACAGTGGAGAGAGAGAGAGAGAGAGAGAGAGAGAGAGAGAGAGAGAGAGAGTGTGGGTGAGATGTGTTGTTTCCTTGTTATGAGATGCAGGCAACCTCAGAGTCAACTCGGAAATGGGGAGAGATGGAGGCAGAGGGGAGAAGAGAGAGAAGAGAATAACGGAGAATGTAGAGGGAGCGAGGAGGGGAGAACATGACGAAAGGGAGCCACACAGAAAGAGAGAGACGAAGAGATATGACTCTCCTCCAGTTAGCTGAGTATGTGCATGTGTGCTCATTTGGCTGCCTCCTAATCCCTGATTCAATTTCCAGCCTTTAAACATGACGAATTACATTCCTGTCCTCACCTAATGCTTTTAACACATCCCTGTAAGAGGCCTTAATCAGGTGAGATGGGCCCCAATGCTGCTGGCTGTACACACACACGCGCACACACACACAGGCTGATTAGCCTAGCCACAGTGCTAGCCACCCTGGATAAGCCACCAGGTGGATAATGTACTGCTTTAGCACCTTAATTACGCCATAATCTGTTCAGCGCCTCAACCCCCTGCACAGAAGGACAGAGAGAGGGTGGGGGTGGTTTGGTTGGAGGTGAGGGGGACAAGAGAAGAGCGGGTGGAGGGAGAGAGGGAGTTGGGAAAAGGAGAGGAAAAGAAGCCTTGAGGCACTCTGCTTCTTGACCTATACTTCCTTCCCCCTTCATCTCATCTCTAAACTATCTCTGCTCCTGCTGTGTTTTACCTGCTTGTATTGTTTCCTTCTTTCTTTCCTTCCATTCTCCCTTTCTTCCCAAATTATTTCACACACTTTTGCCTCTAAGTCTCCCTCTCCTTCTGTTTCTTGTACATCTTGAAGCCTTGTTGTAGTTCACATCACCCACCTTCTCTTTCCTTCCATCCTTCCAGCCCCCCACCTCCCCTGGCCATTCTCCCTCCATCCACCTCTCTCCTTTAGTTGCTGTGTGTCTCAGTATCTCGGGTCCTCCTGTACCCTGTACCTGTCACTGTGCGCACCCCTTTGACAAATCATGTGAAGGGCAGACTGAGTTTTGTAGGACGAGACAAAGCTTAAACATATGGCTGCCGTGTCCCCAGGTGCTCTGCTGTGTGCTGTAGCAAGTCCCTGAGAGTCCTTATATATAACATTAGCTACATGTCTGTCTACCAGGCTCGCTGCCTTTCTGTCTGTCTGTTTCTGTGTGTTTGTCTGTCCAGATAGTTCCGACTATTTGTCTGTTGGAGAAGCTGACTGTGAGCCTTACAGCTGTTTTCCTTCAGCACTGTGTCTGTTTTGCTACTTCTATCTGACTTTTTCATTGGTTTCAAAGGTGGTAAATTCGTCAGTAAAACATGTATACAAAATCATAAAAATAAGGTGGTTTTATCTTATTTTTCTTTCTTATATAATTCACTGTGGCATTGGAACAACTCTTATATAATGGTAGATTACCATTTTTACAAGACCTACCCAGAGTTGAGCCTTTGTTGCTTACGTGTGCTCCAGAGCTGGCCGTAGTTTGACACATTTAGGAATATTTTACTACAATAACAATGTGCTTCATACACATTTAAGTGACAGCAAGTTTGACATTTACAGATGACTGCATGCCAAAATGTCAGAGGCCTGGACCATTTGTGTGGCAGGTCATTTAAACCAGAGTCATTTTTTATTCAGCTGATGCTCCTTGTTCTGTCAATAATAAGGATTCTATTGGATTTACTTTTTTTTAATTTGATGCTTCAAAATTTTCAAGAGAAAACTGCCATTGAAAACACACATCTGACCCAGTAAAATTATTTTTACCAGTCAGTGCCTGCTGATGACTGCTCCTCTTGAAGTACACACACACACACACACACACACACACACACACACACACACAAACAAGAAAACCACATCAGTTTCTTTCCACTAATGAAGATGAAGTGAGATATGAGTGTTTTCTCACCGCGCTCGATGCCCCATTTAATGCCAATTAGCCACTAAACCTCAATTTGTGTCATGTTATTCATTCTTTTGAGTTTTTCTTTCTTCTCAGTCAACAGTCATCATTCAACACTTGAAATACAAAGATGCTTCAGGCTGAGACACAAAGACACATTAACACAGCAGACACACATGTAACATGTACTTGAGGTTCTTAAATCACACTGACAGGTTTGTTTTTAGGGGGTGTTTTAGTGTCTTTCAGCTCCTTGTTTCGACAGTGCAGAAGTGCATTATGTTGCAGGAGTGCTTTAAGAAGTTTCTATGGATCGTTTATAACATTTTTTAGGGTGTGAAAACTTTATATACACCAAAATTAGTGCTTATATGCAGATTTTTTAAATGTGGGCAAACATGATAAAAAATAGATGATTGACTCCTTTCTCATTGCCAGAAGAGTTTTCCTGTTTCTTTTTTTTTTTCTTGGTGTGTCATGTTGGATTGTGCTGGAAAACAACAGAAAGCAGCATGGAGGCCAGTGACAGCGTTATGGGGGTTACTTTTTTTTTTTTTATATCTTTTATGAGTTGATGATGATGAGATAGAAAGGGAGAGTAACAAGTTGACAGTTTTGTCTGATATAAGGCAGTATTTAAGCACCAGCATCCAGAACATCAACATGTGTCATCATTACACTGGAGCAGGGGCAAAAATAATAATAAAAAAAGGTTAAATAGGTGGATTTAAGTT
Source organism: Chaetodon trifasciatus (assembly GCA_037975065.1). Lineage (NCBI taxonomy): Eukaryota > Metazoa > Chordata > Actinopteri > Chaetodontiformes > Chaetodontidae > Chaetodon > Chaetodon trifasciatus. Next base: position 18,156,193 of record JBBMOE010000001.1, read on the forward strand.
TTAGTTTTAAGACAGAGCTAACATATCGCTAACAAGAAACCAATCAAGCACCCTTGATTTGGCAGTCCAAATGTTTTATTTGAAAATGATTATTAATTAACAAACTGACTGATGTTGTAATGTTGCTGTTGTCCAAAAAATTAATGTGGCTTTAGATTTGCAAAGCAACTTATAATGACTTGCTTTGGACTGAAAGATAATTTTTTAAAATGTACTACTACTCAGGACTCATCATGACCTTTGAGTGGTCCACCTCTGAATGTGTTAATCTTAGATGTGAGTAAAAAGAAAAATGTTTTGTATTAGATAACATTGGCTGGTTCCAGTGAGATGGGCTATCAGCACATCAAGACTAAATTAAAGTCAAATAATAATAAGGTTATTAATTAACACCGGTCGTCACACTGTCAAGTACAGCAAGAGGTTTTCTTTATTACTCCATGAGATTTATGACTGCCCTGCTAATGTTGACAGCCTATCTGAAATGATAACCCACCAAACGCTGGTAAAACTATTTCTAGATGTTTCCATAAGAAAAGCAACACAAGTCAGTGAAACTTCAGGGATATCAATCTGAGGAAGCACAAGTGATTGGGACTCAGTTACACCTGCTCTGAAGCAAATGAAAGTGCCAACAGGTGCAATGAGACAAAATCAACACAACCCACAAAAAGGAAATGGTTTTGCATGTGGTGCCCACAGACAGTTGCTCTCTCCCTTCCTTCCTGACTGATTCTTCTCTAGTTTTGAGTTCTGTTAGTGTCCTTGTCATTACTGGTAGCATGAGGCGAGACCTGCAGCCCAGTCAGGTTGCAGTCCAGCTCCTCCAGGATGGCACATCCATACGCAAGAAGGTTTGCTGTGTCTCACAGCACAGTCTCAAGAGCAGTGAGCAGTGCACATTAAAAACTACATGTGTATCAATTCCACTCATTTTGTGTCAGTATGTTATGTTTTCTCTGTCATACTCTGCATAGACACATGATCATCTCCAAGACCGAATGGATCTTACACAAATGCTTTTTCCTAATGTTATCATATGTGAAGGAATCTGCTCGCCCCTCATTTGCCCGAGGAATACCAGATAAATTCTGTTTTCCCAGCAGAAACAGATAGATAGATAGATAGATAGATAGATAGATAGATAGATAGATAGATAGATAGATAGATAGATAGATAGATAGATAGATTGCAGATTGCAAGAGAAAGGGGAAAGGGAAAGGTAGGCAGAAGGAGAAAGAAAGTGGGAGAGAAAGACCATGCTTGCAAACGTCCTACAAAGTTCTGAAGTTCTTTCCTTGTTCAAACTTTACGTGTATTTGCTGTCATGCAGAATAATTCTGGGCTTTGCTCGTCTCCGGGGCAATGGCCTCAGGGGCAGGTGGACCCCCATGGGGGACAGGTGTCAGGCAGGTGTATATGCATGCATGTGTGTGTGTGTGTGTGTGTGTGTGTGGGTGTGTGTCAGTGAGTAATGGCGCTATCAGCTGGCCTCCACGATCTATCATGCGCGTCCCTGGCCTAGCACCTCTAGGGCCATAGCACACACATGCGCACACACGCATATGCACACACACACCCAAATGAGCAAGCACACATACACACTCATATATGGACATAAATACATGCCTACACGGGCTGTAAGATGTACTTAAGCACACACACATGCACACACACACGCACACACACACACAGAGTAAATATTACATACATTGTATACACTCTATGTCTCTCACATTACCTTGTTAAGACTTATGTTAAATAAGGGAGAAAGTTGAGAGAAAGTTTCAAGATTGTTTCTGAAAAGTTTACTGGTTTTTGCTGTTAGCTGCTGCAAAAACTGCATCTCCATCAGCGGAGGGCAAACAAGAGAATGTCTAGATTTCAATCAGCCATCGTGGACACTTGCTGCTTCAAAGTCCATGCTACTAAAAAGTTAATTAAACACTAATCACAAACACTGTTGTATTGTTTAGCCTGTTTGAATATGAAAAAAAGGCCATTTTAAATTCTCACTACCATAGATCACCCTCCACTTCCTGCTATTTTCCCTCAGTTCATTAATTTTCTGTCTCTTTTGTTTCCCGTCTTTTTCTTTTTCTCTCTTTGTCCTGCCAATTCGTCCATCGTCTTCCTTCATGTTGCAGAAAATCTTTCTGAACAAATCGTTCTGTTCGGTTATTATCTCAACGGGGGAGGGTGGTATTATAATTAACAAAACAATAAAAGTTTATTAATGAACATTAAAATGCAAAATAGCAGGAAGAGAAGACGCTGGGCGCAATCAATCAAAAAGAAGTGACTCCCTCGCTTTTTGAGTCTTAATTAGCCGTCCGCTCATTAATGGGATGAGTGTGTTTGTGTGTGTGGGTGCAGGGGAGGTTACAAAGGGACTTTAATTGATCAGTGGCCCCTAAATGGGCTATCAGAAAGTTGGAGACAAAAAAAATGTAATTTATAGAACGATGTCAGTTTTATTTCCACAGCAACTAATTATAAATGCAAGGAGTGCGGCTTTTACTTGGTCGAAGGCTTTGTCCAATCAGCTGTTGTTATTTCGTGTGCATGTGAAAATGGATTTAAATATACTTGAAGAAAACGTTTGGCATTCTGGGGAATACTCTTATTCGCTTTCTTGCCGAGAGTTGGATTAGGAGATTCATGTCTGTCCGCTAAGTATGAAGCTACCGCTGGTTAGCTTAGCTTAGTACAAAAACTGGAAAGAGGAGGAAACAGCGAAGTACACCCTGAACTCATTAATATGTTTTATCTCATTTGTTTGTTTGTTTCATCAGTTAAAAAAAATGGCATTAAAAATGGGTATATGACAGTTTCTTGGTCCAGACCAGATGCCAGGCAATCAGCGTAGACCAGGAAGTTACTGGTCCTGAAAAATTATTATCCACGTGTCTGAAGTCTGATGGAAAGTTTTAAAGTTCTCTTAGATTGTGATGAAGTTTGTGATATCAGTAGCTGATCTGAACCAGTGTCACTACATTTCCAACATGCAAACTGCAAATTTGTGACAAAATCATTTCTTCTCCCTGCTTTTGGGCGTTCTCTGTAAGTTGGCCAAGGGTGCCACACCATTTGTCATATCATTGTTCATATATTGACTGACTGACTGTTTTAACATTTCACAGGATTAAAATAAATATCTCCAACATTTACATTGTGTCACCTTTTTTCTGAAACTGTATTAGTTTAACATTAGTTTAACTGCATGTGGAAGACAGCTAGCCATCACTGTCCAGTAGTCCATTCACTATGGTATTGCATGTTTCCAACATCAGATACAGTATACGTGAACTGGCTCCGTCATCTGGTACACATGAGAACAAGACAAGAAACCGCCTGTCAGTGAAGTACTCTCTGTCCACACATCAACAGCTGGCTCACATGACCCATCAATTTTGTATATTTGCCCCCTATAGAAACATGTTTAACATATTAGTTGATTTAATTGTACTCATTGTTTATTTACATTAAATATTATTCTGTAAATCTGCAGAGCACCTGTTAGCCTTGATTCTGAGTGACTGAGAATGGTAATGTGATAGGAGATAAATATATTAAATCTAAGATTGTAAACTGATAAGCACATGTACATATTACGCATGTTATATTGGAGGTTGGGGTGCCGTGACAAAACATTTCTTATTGATGGGATATATGTGTCAAAATACGTCTTTACCACCACAAGCTGTTCTGAATCATTGCTGCTCCTGAATCAGATTTACAGGAGTCAATACAAAGAAACAAAGGAGAGAGTTTGTGACATGACACAACAGTTGAAAGTTGAGTGCAGAACAACAGAAGCATGTCAAGCACCAGTAAGACACCAGGCTGTCATAATGAAGCTATATTTAACAGTGTACTTTGAACCAATCAGAGGCTACCTCCCTTTTCCTTTCACACACACACAAATTCACACAGTATTACACCCGCACACACCTGAATGCATGTACAACCCAGCTCGATTTATAATAGTTGGCATGACCCCGTGGCCCCTCTCAGGGAGGAACTAAGAGAGTTCAAATCGTGGCCTAATTACGCCCTGCTCCGCTTCGCTCCCTCCGCCCTGTGCTCTCAGAAAGTAGAGCGCATGGCTGCAGCACACACACAGACACCGACACAGACACATGCTCCGCTTTCAGAACAGACGGCCTGTTTCAGAATGAACTCCCCTGTTTCTATCACACACACACACACACACACACACACACACACACACACACACACACATAATCATACACACACTTGCAACTGTTCCTTTGCTTCTCTCCCACAAATCTTGCCGTGTGTGGCACTCTATATCAATTATACCCACACGTGCACACACACACACATTTGCTGGGTCAACCTACATTTTTCTCTCAGTGAGACACAGTCACTGTACTGGGAATTCATGAGGTGTAAATTCAGATGCTGGTGAAAAAGGCAAAAAAGCAAAGGAAACATGATGTGATACTGAAAATATAGAGGGACATATATATAGAAACATAAATACATACACATATATGTACCTATTTTTTCATTTGAACAACAGAGTTCAATACTGTTGGTTTAAGATTTTCCTTCTTTTAAAAACAGGTGTTCATTCGGTGTTCTGAAAGTGTTTTTTTTAAGAACTATTCTGCTCTAATATTAAGAGTTTTGCCACTGAAAGCATTAAGGCCTCAAACATTTTCAGTGCTTCCTGACAGAAAACAAAATCCGGGTTCTTGCTAATGCTCTTAACCATCAAAATGCAGCCGAAAGAAGAAAAAAAAAAAAAGAATCACTGGAGGCGAAAAACGTTCCAGACCTCTCAATGTCACAACTTCCCACACACAAAGCTTTGGTTTAGATCGCCTGACTTTGTTTGAGGATTGGAAAGCTTAAAGTTGTAAAAATCTGCCTGCAGAAGTTTAATTTTCATTCCCTGTCCAACATGCTCACACACACAGCGCGCACACACACACATGCTGCTGCACACACAGGTAATCTCTGCCAGTGTGTGAGCGGACCTGATGAAAGAGAACAGGAGTAAATTAGACGCTGAGTGTTTGATAAGTCCATTTCTTCTTCTCCTTGCATTGCTGCCATATGCCATCCCCCCCCCCCCCCCCCCAGGATGTTCAGTGACATTCTGCTCCTCTTTCCACGTGTCCCTTGACTCAAACAAAGATTACTGTAAAATAAAATCGAAATCAAAATACACAGTGAAACAGAGCGCGAGTGAGGGAAACGAAAAACCAAAGCAGAGACTGAGATATGCAAGTGTGTGTGTGTGTGTGTGTGTGTGTGTGTGTGTGTGTGTGTGTGTGTGTGTGTGTGTGTGTGTTGGTGGGTGTGCGGTCTCGCTAGAGAGGGGGAGAGAGATTTGAATTGGCCCAGTGGAGTCACAGCAACTCGACGGCTCCATTCTATTTTTGCCTTTTTTCTCTGGCCAGACCCACAGGCTTTTCCCACAGAGCTGCCACAATACATACAGTACTACCTCCTCTATATGTGTGTGTGTGTGTGTGTGTGTGTGTGTGTGCGCGCGACTTTGACCCGTCCTTGAGAAGATGTGGCTTCCACTGAAACTGCCGGGAGAGAAAGAAACAGAGAGAAAGACAGAAAAAGAGGAAAAGCAGAGAAGAGAAAAGGGAAAGAAAGAAAGAGACTTGACTATCTCACTTCATTTCTCCCTCATCCATTTTTTTTTCGTTGTTCAAAGTGGAGTGGAGGTGCTGGCAGCTGCAGATGAACATAGTCACGAGCAAGTGTTTGTGATAGTGGCCATACACTCAGCCCATAAAAATATACGATCAATGATCTTTTATTGACACTGAAAAGAGGAGCGCGGCTTGCTCAGACTACAGGGCCTATAAACAAACTTTACCATACACCAGAAAGTATGAAGAGTGCTTTACCTGCAAAGACTGTTTGACAAATGATTCAGTCACTGCAAGGAGGTTCAGGAGTGACATGAAAACTGCATTCCAGACAGAAATGTTTCAGTCAAGAGTCACCAAGAAATCTCTAAACCTTGGAACAAAAGAAGTTAAAAGTTGATGCTCGTCTACAGCCTTTAAACATATGCAACACAAAAACATGAAAGAGCAATATGTCTGTTCCTATGCATGTGATTGTGCTGATGGCGGCTAGCATCAAGACAAGTCAAGACAGTAAAATTGGTTATGGACCAAACTAAGTTTTTCAGCTAGCATTCGGACAATGTTGGAAATAATAGAATAAAAATCATTTTCATTTTAAGCGGGCAATTCTCTTAAACTTTACTTTCTCTAGATCCTTTTTAACAGGTCCAACTGGGTAATCTTCTAAATAAATAAAATTAAATTAGCTGACTTATAACTTTTACAGATCCAGTGTGTAGGATTTAGCACCATCAAGCGGTTACTGCAACCAAGTGAACCCCTCTGACCTCACACTCTCCTACGGTTGCTGCTAAAAACATGAAAAATGGGCTACTGTAGAAACATGGCAGTGCAACATGGCATCTCAGTGAGAGAGGACCTGCTCAGAGCTCCATCTAAGGTAAGAAAAACATGATTATATTATTATTATTATTATTATTATTATTATTATTATTATTATTATTAGCATTATTACTTTCAGGTGTTTATACACTCATGAAAACATAACTGCCAATAGATCCCCTAAATCCTACACACTGGACCTGTACCTCCTTAAGATTTGCAGGCTATTTTTCAGATTTTTCCTCCACATCCTTTTATCAGCGTAGAGTTAATAAGAGCCTGCAGTGTAATATGTCCCTGTCTCATTTCACAGCTGCACACTGCTTGACTACATGGTAATGCAATTGTTTCATGGACACATGCTTGCAAACACACACATACTGTAAATACAAAGCCTTGTACACAAACACAGTCACACACACAGTCACACCAGTCTCTTTGATGAGAATATGACAGGACAGACGAATGTGATTTGATTCTCTTTACAAGCCTGCCTGTGACGCCAACACTGACTGCAAGTGGAGCTGATGATATGGCCGATCACTCCGTGTGTGTGTTTGCCGTGTTGACATCTTACTTCAAGCGGCGTAGACAGAGAGATTGAGATTAATGAATGGAAGAGAAAAAGAGGAAGAGCAGGGAGGTGAAGAGGAGTAGAGAGAGACAGAGCAGGAGGAATGGAGGAAAAGAGCAAGAGGGGTCAGGAGGAGAAGAGAGGAGGTGAAAAGAAAGTAAAGGAGAAGAACTGGAAAATCTGAAAGAGAAATGCATGTGGCAAAATATCATGGATCAATCCTAGTAGAGCATGTGTGTGCACATGTGTGCTTTGGTAGCCGATAACCTACGAACTGGTCAGTTCTTGTAAACAGCACGACAACAAATTAATACTTTCTTAAATGACTACAATTACCTTTAAAAGGATGGATCAATAACTGCAATTATTCACACCGGACATAAATAGCACTCTACTGGGCAAGCAACATTAAATGCTGTGTTTATTGTGTTTGTATGTGTGCACATCTGTTTCAGCACTGGCACACACACACACACACACAAGCACACGTATCTGTGTGTGTAAATGGATTCTTTTGGTAATTTGGCATCCATTATAAATGCACCACAAATGTCTTTTTAAGCTGTTGGGGGTAATTACTGTTTGTATGAGTGTGTATCAACCCCCAGTGGTAGCATGTGTGGTAGGTTTGTGTGTGTCTGTGTGTGCGCGCCATCCCTAAGGGATTTTTTTTTTCTCCTGTTGAAAATCAACTGTCTATCTCTACTGCAGGCTGCAAATATTTCAGACTGCTATGTAATTAATTCTTTATTTAATATACTGTGTGTGTGTGTGTGTGTGTGTGTGTGTGTGTGTGTGTGTGTGTGTGTGTGGCAATTCAAAGAGAAATCCCC
>JBBMOE010000001.1:18169066-18181566 GCA_037975065.1 Chaetodon trifasciatus
GAGACAGAGAGGGAAGCTTGTAGAAAGATGCAAAGGTTACATGGAAGGGATTAGGAGGGAAAAGGCACGTAGGTTCAAGAGAAAAAAACAAAAGCACCTTGATAAGAAAACTTACTGCAGCCATGGGCTCAACTGTGTTTCCACAGGAGCAACATGGGGAAAGTGGCCCTTGTGATGCGTTCCCTCAGACGCAATGCTTTCCACCTTTATATAACTCAACCCCAAACATTCAAAAACGTTTAAATCTGCTGAATAAAAATGTCCACTGCTGCAGAGTTGAGACGAATCAGTGAGCATAACCAGTTTTCTCGCCAAAACCCATGCTGCGTAAATCAAGCTGCATCACGTTTCCTGAAATTTGGATGAAAGACAGAAAAAGAATCGAACAAAATATGGCACACAAAAAGAGAGAGTAGGAATGAAAGAGGAAAAGAGTGAAAATTACAGTGTGCAGGGGAGTATATTACACCTTCCTCAGCAATTTCCCAAACAACTGATTACCCTGAGATGAGTTACATGAGACACGCACACACACAGCATCCCGGTGGCGTCGGGCTCAGTAATGAATCCATGTCTCAGGGACGTCAGGTGAGAGGCAGCACTTCCTATGGAGAACCCAAAATAACCAAGAGGTGGAGTGTTTGGAAGAGAGAGCAGACAGACAGAAAGACAGAAAGACAGACAGACAGACAGACAGACAGACAGACAGACAGACAGAGATACTGTGTACCTGGAGAGTGAAAGATTATTAGGAGTATTTTCATTCATCAGAGAATGAGAAGTCAAAAATATTGTAAATACAGAGGCGTGTTATACACAATGCAGTTTATATTTTCATAGGGTCTTCCCGCCTTTTCTCACTCATTCCTTGACCTCGACCTTGGCGTCCCCACTCTTTCCCTCCCTCCGTCCCATTTGTCTGTCTGCCTGATGTGTCAGTAAAATGTTAGCACATTGTCGTTGTCTTCAAGAGCAGGTATAGACTTGTTAATCCTTCCCCCGCCCGCACTCCACTGCTATCTGCTATTTAGATTTTGTCTGCAAGGCGAATGTGTTTTCATAAGGCAGTTGCCAACACATACAGAACATTCTTCCACAGTCTCCACAAACTGTTACTTTTACTGGAGGGACTTTTAAAACTTTTCCTGACTGCCTCTTACTGCAGATTCTTCTCTTTCTCACCTCTCCAGCCTGCCATCACTTCCTCCCTTCCATCTCCACTCAAGGTCTTTCAGTTTTTAAAGTTTTGGGACGTTTCACAACTTACTCAGCTTTAGGAGTGGCCAGAGGTGCTCAAACTACTATTATCGTTGCTATCATTTATCAGTTTTTGCTGGATTGAGCTTAAATGATTGTGATCCAAACCATGTTCATCTAATGAAAAACATCTTGATCTAGCTCTTCTTTTCTGCTTAGCTGCTGCAGAGATGTCAGGTCAGTTTAAGTGTGAAAATGTGTGCATCCGCAAGATTTTGCCACTGTTTTTTTCTCCAGAAGTGAGAAAACCTCATTCAAAATCCCGCTGACATTTGCGTCTATATGCTAATCAATTGAAATACAGCCTTAGCATGCCATCAATACATAGTGTGTCTCACTTTGTTTAGATAAGAACGACATTTTTATGTAATATTTCTACTTTTTAGTCACCTTTAAGGAGCACCATGTCCCATAAACCCTTGACCTTTGTGGGCTAATTGTCACGGCTCCACAGGGTCTGCGGTTATCAGATATGTCAGTGATATAAGCGGGTCAGAGAGGAGAGAACGCTGTCGAAGTTTTTAGACAATGGAGATTAGAACTAGAAAGTTGGAAAAATGGCTGTAGAATAGAGCTTTGCTGAGTTTTTTTTTTTTTGGTTGTGATTTATCATTATCATTATCATCTCTCCCAACTCTCATCCTGTCTTCCAGCTTTTAGTTGGTTAAATATTTCCAGTGTACGTAATAGATTTGTGAGAAAGTGGAATAAACATCCCCTCAGCTGCATGCTTCTTTGATGTGTAGCTGTCCGTGGTGCTGATGTGGTTGCCATAGTGTCATTGTTTTGGTGACTTTCTTTTACACTAACTAACTCTTTGTGTATGATTTGTAAGTTTAATAGTGGGGTGAGACTATACGAGTATAGCATACTTTGCCATTCTTATAAATAAAAGGTTCCACTAATGACTCACAATTTATTTTGACTGATCCAAGTTTTAATTGTCATCATTACAATATACAGTAAATTAGTGCCTCCTTTCATGATAGTCTTTTAACACTGCTGTAGTGGATGCCAAATTGTCTTATAATATGGAAAATAAGTTTTTCAGAGAGACTTCTTGCCTGACATTATGTCATGACTTTGACTCTCTATACAGCAACAATAAAGTGTATCCTATTAATGTAAAATATTTGATAATGTGGGAGTAATGCATTTAGACAGCCCTCACGACTTATGGTGATACGCTGAAAGGAAGTTGACAAATCAAATGGTGACACAGATGTATCATCTGAACAAGCTGAACTATATTACAACCCCCACACTAACACACAAAGCTAACAAGCAGCTCAGCCAGTTTCATCCACGCGTCTTCCTGTGATTTTCGCCCGCTTATACAGAACTTTGGAACAAATGAGCTGGTGTCACATTTAATTGCATTCTACTTCATTTCAGGTGTCTCAGCTCAGGAGTTTTTCTGTGTGTCAGTACATAACAGACATTGACGATGGATGGTACTAAAGCTTGTTTTTTGTCTGTTACAAAAGCATTTTCAGTACAAAAACAACATCAGTATTTGCGATGACCCTTTAAGGTCACAATCACCGCACACTATTATGAATACAAAGCAGGTATCTTAGTCCTTTTCCCAGCCAGAATGTCCTTCAGTCTTGTTTTAATACGCACTTCCCATTGTCTCCTCTCTCTCACCTCTCCTTGCAGCCACCCACTGCTCCCTCCACCCTCATTCTCTCCTTGTTTGACACTCACTGTCATACATTTTTGGCATCTGCTCCCTGAACCACCGCCCACATGTCTCCCTGCCTTATCCCACCCATTACAACTCCATACAATCCTTTACTCACTTTACATCTCCGGCTTTTTTTTTTATCTGTCTGCATGCTGTGTTTGCGTCTCGTCTCTCGTCATGTGCTGTACTTGATAGGGCAGCTGACTCCAGTGTCCTCATATGAATCTCTGTGTTGTTGGCTGGGGTTTGATGGTAGCACTTTCAGTGTTGGGACCCCTGGTGTCGTTTAGCCCTTGCTTCTCTCAACATGGGATCCTTTGTTAACTTTTCTGAGTCTTTCCCGTTGTCTGTAGCCAATTGTCCTCGGGCTCTTTTGCAGGTGGGTTTGCATAAATTAGTGTTTTGTATCAAAGCAATAGTTTTGTTAATGTTTTAATTTTTGATTAAATATATGTGAAAGTATAGGCCTTCTGTACAACAATCACACATTTTAAAACGCCCCTTTTGTTTTGTCCATCTGAAAACCACATTTCTCATGACTCCAATGTCAGAACCATTATTCCTTCATAAATGGTCTGTTATAAAACATTTATGGACAGTGCAAAATACAATTACAACTAAAGTACAACTAAACAACTCGAAATCAATACGTAGAAAATACAAACGACAAAATTCCATAAAAATGGATTAAATCCGGGACAAAGGTAATTCTTTTGGACATAACCCATCAAAGCAGAATTTCTATAGAACCAAATAACCTGAAATTTTTATTGCAATATAAAATGTCACTTTAAGAGGTTTACTGTAGGAGCTGCTTCAGACGACGCTGCACAAAAAATCTAATCTGACAAATGATGGAATATATAAACGTATTTGACACGTGTAAGCAGTTTCTTTGTGCACCTTTACTCACAATATCTGCATGTTTCTTAAATTTTTGTTTGGTGTAACAACCACTATACACAGAGCAACATGAGTGTCCCCCAGAAGCCATTTTTATAACCACTTCACAAATGTGTTTACTCACTTATCTGGTTAAAGAAGTCACTTGTTAAGCTTTTTGTCATTTTTTGCTGGGCATGTAGTGGACAATGTGCTTGTTTGCCAGAAAGAACAGTTTACAGTTTACAAGGCGACGGAGAGCGGTGAAACTCAAGCACACAGTCCAGCTGCCAAAAAAACAGAAGAGTCATTTGATTCAGTAAAAAATATCAGTTTATGAAGGTCTAATTTTCTTAAAGGGGTGACCAGTCCTCAAAGTCACAGAGCTGGTTGCAGTAGAGACCATGCTGTACCACAACAGGGGTGACACCAAGGAGGTGATGTAATGAGGCTTCAGTTGGTGTTTGTGTATTTGGACCACTAATTAATGGTCCAAAGTGTTTCCAGTGTACTCCGAGCAAACCAGAATTTAATCATAGGGGTGATTTGTCATGGCTGCAACATCTGTCCCTTACAAGAATTACTGCACTCTACATCCTCCGTGTGTGTGTGTGTGTGTGTGTCATTTACAAAGTGGGATAGGGCCATAAGGTCATAGTTAGTGTGTTATGAGTAGATCACGATAGTCCACCATGAGAAGAGATGACAGGAAAGGAGAAAAGAACACATTGTATGAGAAACGAAGAAAGAAAAAAAATCCAAAGGTGATAATTAATGACCAAAAAAGAGGATAAAAAAGAAAAGTGAGGACAAAATGGGAAAAGAATGAGAAGATTGAGGATGAGGAGAAGAGAACTGAGAAGAAAGCGTCGGGAGGTGAGAAAGGAAACGAGCGGGGACCTGAAGAAGGGATGAGAAAGGGTAGGATGAGGAGGAAGAAGGAGTGAGGCCCTCTTCATTTATTGCTCCAGTGGAGAAGAACGTAGAGCTCTCTAATGGTGCTGCCGTGGTAATAACAATAAAAACCAGGAGAACAAGAGAAAAAGAGAGACGGAGAAAGAGAGACAAAAAGAGAGAGGTTAGGACGGAGGGGGAAAACATTAAAGCATGATTGTTTTCTTTCTACATTTCCATATTTCCCCATCCAGCCCCCCTTCTCTCTCTCTTTCTCTGCACCCTCCACCCAACACACACACACTTTCCCTCTCTTCCTCTTTTCTGCCTTTCCGCTGTTGGCGCTGTGTGTCCTTGCTCTATGCTTTGTTAGGCAGGGCAGTGGCACTGCTGTAGTTGCTGTGTCAGGGCTTTCTATTGGTGGTGATTAATGTATGGAGATGGACTGATCGTCACCAGCCACCAACAATATTCTCACCGCCGGCACAGTGGAGGTGCACACGGGGGGTAGGGGATGTGGAGGCAGCCTGCACATAGGTGTCAGCTGCACCGCATCATGAATGCTTGTTGTGTTTGGACACATGTCGGATGCATGCACACACATACGGAAGTGCATTACAATCATTAAATAAAGAAGAACTTTTCCCCATAAATATGTCTTCCTTACCTCTATTTATGAGAAACGATCATCATCTCATTATTGCGAGATCCATATCGATAAATGACGATCATGATTCATGAATCTTTATCTCACAATTTGGAAATTTAAAGTCACAAAAACAAGACACAGAAGCCATGTTTTTGTTACAAACTTGCGTTGGACCACATTATAAAGCTGTACTCAGCAATGCTCTTTGCTTCGTGGGGTACTTTCATCCTGTCACATCTGCTTGCAAGTCTATTTAATTATTATTTTTGTTGTAGTACTCCTTTTCAACCTGCAGTGAGGCACCAACTTGGAATGTGACACTTTTTCCAACATATCCAAACATGACAAATGTCTCCTTTGGGGTCCAATAGGCAGAACATCACACCCCTTGTGTTAAAAATAATATCAGTCTCAACTAAAGATGTGTTAATAGCAACACAATTTGACACAACAGACATTATCAGGCCAGGGGTGGCCTCATTACATCAGATCTTTATGAATGAATCCGCAACGCTGTGCAGCACCAAAAAACAGAACTATAAAATAAAATGGAGCACTGAAAACAGTTGTTATTTAATGAGTGTAATTAACAAGTAAAATTTGTGCGATATCTGAGTAACAAATGGCGTGCCAGCTTGGCATTTCTGCCCACACTGCATATGTGTGTGTTGTGATTAGACCACTGAGACAGTAGATAAATTAGCTTCGGAAGAAAATGAAAGTGCAAGATATACTGGATTGCCCTGGGAGAGTTCATGTAGTAAATAGCCACACACACACACACACACACACACACACACACACACACACACACACACACACACACACACACACACGGACACACTGAACCTTCCCTCCCTTCCTTCCGATCCACCTTCCCATCCATCAGGCCATCTCAGGGAGCTGCCCGTGGTTCCACTGGCTGGTTTAATTGTTAATGCTAATTGCTATTTATTGGCTCAGATGCAAATGATAGGCTGGCCAAAGTGAAATTTTATGAGGAGTGAACTCCCCCTCTCACACAAATTGAAAAAGTGAAACAAGAGGAAGAGGGAAATGAGGCGAGAAGAGAAGAGCTTAATGGCGGCTCTTTAATGGCAGAGAGCAAAAATTAAGACTGATTTAAGACACGCAGCTAAATCCCCCCCAAAATCCACTCTGAGCCCCTCTCAGGGAGACACCCATTTGGCACGAGAGGAGAGGAGAGGAGAGGAGAGGAGAAAAGAGGAGAGGAGAGGAGAAATTTAGTCTTGAAAGTCTGTCATCAACATGTTAAAATCTTTTCTTTTTCTTTGGGTTTTTAATTTGATGCAAGAGTAAAATCAGTTTGTTGGTTTTGGCCCTTGACACATAGATAGATAGATAGATAGATAGATAGATAGATAGATAGATAGATAGATAGATAGATAGATAGATAGATAGATAGATAGATAGATAGATAGACCACTTCCCAATTGATAATGGCAAAGACACAGTGGAATAATTGTATTAGAGGGGAGCATATGGAGAATGACACTGGGCTGAGGTCAAACTTAGCCAGCGGCAGCCTCTCACTGGCTCCCTATATACCAACTGAGCTTGCACTTGAACATCATCCACTTTCTAATACACTCTAAAAGGCAAAGCAGTATTTGCACAGCACATTATCTTAATGTAAGCCTGAGAATGTGTGTGTGTGGGTGTGTGTGCTCTCCCAGAAGCAAGCACAGGGCAAGCTTTGCAGTCCTGCGTGACACAACAATGTCCTCTTTTTAGGCTCGCTCATTTGTTTTCCATCCATCCGGTACTCCCGTCCTCCCTCCTCTCCATCACTCGCTCCATCACTCCGTCTGATTGAAGGGTCTTCTCTCCATCCTCAAGGTGTGATCGCCCCGCCAATTAAAGACCAATCCAATCACATCTGAGCTGCTGTGTGTTTATGTGTGGGGGAGCAGTGTGTGCGTGTATGTGTCTGCATGTATACACTTATATGTATGAGAATGCATGCATGTGTGTGTGTGAGAGAGATGTGAGATCTGGGAGGTTAATGCAGTTAGGGTTATTTCACAGTCCATTAAGAAGCTTATGTTGACCTCCTGACCCTAAAGCCAACAACACAGAATCCATTATCATGACAATAGGACTGTGTATGCACGCACGTGTGTGTGTGTGTGTGTGTGGGTGTGTGGGTGTGTGTGTGTGTGTGTGTGTGGACTCACACATTTGACATGGTTATGCCATGTGGAAAACCCAAGTTAGCATGTATGAGAGAGAAGATCAGAGGCGGAGGAAGGTAAAGAGAGAGAGAAAGACACGGACACAATGACAGCAAGAGAGGACGACTTCTTGTTGTCTCTCTGTGATTACTGAAGGTTTGGTGAGATCATTCTGGGCTGTAGAGTAATTTGTACCATTACAGAGTGGGGGAGGAAGGACAATCAGTGGCCATGCAAAACCCAATGGAAGTTGCTGATGCCACGCTTTTGTTTTTGGTGGTGGAGAATTTGATTCAATTACATAGAGAGCAAAAGCTAGTTGTCGTTGTACGTGCTGGCATATTGAGTGTGTGTGCTTGGGTGTGTGTGTGTGTGTGTGTGTGTGTGTGTGTGTGTGCTTGGATGTGTGTGTGCGTGTGGCTGACAGATGAAGCTATCACTGGAAAAAGAAGTTTGTCAGCTGTGAAGGAAACCTGAGTGGCTGCTACAATAAAAGCACGACTCTAAGAATGAATGGCATTTTCCACCTCACCTGAACAGTGTGTAAAATACAGATTTAGTATCTTTTGGGTGTTATATTGACAAATTTTGTTTTCCAAAGGTGAATTGGCAATAGGTGAAAGGTCATATTATTAGTCTTGTGATATTATATTACTGAAATACTTTTTTTTTTTTTTTTTTTTAAAGTATGACACCACATGTTCCACACATATGTGTGCATTTTATTAAACATGCATAGCACTACATTTTGTTAAGGATTAAATGTAGAAAAAAATGAAAGATCTAACTCTTTATTAATTGTATCAAATTTAACATTTGAACAACAAGCAATTATAAACTTTTGTTTTTCGACCCCCGTTGTTGAAAAGTGAATTAAAAATGAAATAGTGTTTCAAAGTGCAAACATTGCCACCTCTTTTACAAAGATAAAAAAGAGTAATGAATTAATTGTCAAATGTCTTTCTGTATGGAGTGCTTACAAGAAAACACAAAACAATTCATTAATTCATGTGATGATTCACAATTCCACTTTGTGTCAGCGTCTCTTTCTCTCAGCTCCTCTCCAGGAATTCATTTACTTCAGTCTCTCTCGTTCTCTTTCTCATCTGTTTATCCACTTATTTCCCTAACACTGGGCGGCTAACCCTGACCCTCACCTTTCCCCTCACCATGCACACCTCTAGGATGGTTATTGATCCACACACACACAGACACACACACACACACACACAGACACACACACACACACACACACACACACACACACACACACACACACACACACACACACACACACAGACACACACACACACACACACAGACACACACACACACACACACACACACACACACACACACACACACACACACACACACAGAGGCCTGGCTGCTGTGTTCACAGCTAATAAGACAAACAGGGCCAGTCTGGGTCTGGATGGGTTACAGTTTGGAGGCCTATAAATAAACTTAACCTGAGGGAATGGTGAGATTGAATTTATTCCATTTTTGTTCACAGATTGAAAGATATTATTTGTAGAGAACAAGGTTCACACTGACAGAACTGAAGTCCAGAGAAAGATCATCAGTCTATATGGAGATAAAAGTGAGAATGATAGTAAAGAGAAATAATAAGAAAAGGACAACAAATTGAGCAAAGTAGAAGAATTGATACAGCTGCTACTTCTTCAACCTTGACTTTTTATTGCGTAACATTAGCTCTCTTTTAACAGACAAGGTGCATATTAGGAGAAAAAAGGACAAAAAAACGTTCTTTAACACTCCCTTCTCTGCTCACCCCACTGCCACCCCTGCACACACACACACACACACACACACACACACACCTATAGACACACCTTTACTCTCCCCTTCACCTCTTCTCTCCCCTCAGATGTTTCGTGCGTGTGGTGTGTGTGCTGAAATCAGTCAGTATGAGCTAACACCCTGTGTGATTATGTGCATCTTAAAGCATGTATTCATGTGAGTGTGTGTGACAGCACACGCAGACAGTTGAAATTGATATCCCCGGCCGTATCGTTGCGTCCCAGGCAATGTATTACCTGTTCAGGAACGTATCAAACTGATGGATGGGAGGGGGCAGAGCCCTGTGGACCCCTGCCTTAATCAACCACACGCGCGCGCACACACACACACACACACACACACACGCTGAAACAATTTGAGCACTAACAACTCAAGACAGGATAGTGCTGTGTGCATGTGTCTACCTGAGTGTGTTTAGGATAATGGTCATGACGACCTCTACAAAAGCACACATGCAAACACTGTAAGCAAAACATGGACAGGTGGACATGCACAGACACACAACAAGAGGCCACATGTGTATGTAAACATACTGTGTACACACATCCTTCAGCAGCTAGTGAGCACAGAAATAGAAGCATATACATTTCTCCACACTGTATGTTCTGCTTGGAAGAACCTCTGAGAGCCGCAGTCCCATGCAGGATGAGAGGTACTAGCTGACAGAGACAAAAGATAGAAGCAAGGCAATGAGAGAGAGATAGAGAGAGAGAGAGAGAGAGAGAAATAACCAAAAAAGTTTGAGATTTTGTAAACTAAGAATAGCAGGATTTTTTTTTCTTAAAAACTGTAAATGTAGAATTTGTGAATTGTAGGTAAAAAAGACAATGAAAACTCAAAGAACCTGCTTTCTATCATGTATTCATGTTTACATCAGCCATCAGAACTGATATAAAAAATCTTTGCATTAATATAAACACGTCATGTTTCTACTCGATAAATGATTGAAGATATTGTGAAAAATCAAACAAAAGTTTTATCACTCCTCAGCTAATTTTCATGAGCATAATTCTCACAGAATAAAGATCCTAATGAGTTTGATATTCATCTATGAACCTAAAACATTCAATAATATTCATTTTATTCCTTCATCATTCCACGATCTGAATAATCCATCCCTTATTTTAACTTGATGTGGAAAATTGAATTTCAGCTGTACATTAAGCTGTGATTAAATTTCTATTTGAAACATTTGTCTTTGGTCTCTGCACCCGAGTGTGTCTGTGTGTGACTGTGTATGCACACACACTAACTGTTTTAATGACTCTGGAAGCTGTTTATCAGTGAAGGGTATACAATGCTCTGTTGTCAGTATTATCAAAAAAAAAAAAAAAAAAACCACTGGGACAAAGAACACACACACACTCACACTCACACACAGTGACATATAGATGACGACGCTCTCTAAATTGTCCTTCACACGGCTCTCCCTGTATATTGACTGTGTGTCTTTTTTCTAAAGCTGACGTTATTGTCAAATTGTTTCTCAAACGGGACACAATTGAAAAGGCGGACAGTTGTTCAATGGCTCGAGTTTTACCATTGATTACCAATAGAGCCGTCTATTCGTCTGTCGGCTGGAGGAATGGAGAGAAACTCCGCTCTGCACTCGTCCCACGACCGCTCTCTTTTTATTTCAACGTACACACACACACACACACAAGCGCACACACACGCACCCAAACAGGTATTTATTTGTGGCTGTGCTTGTGCACGCACACACACACACACACACACACACACACACACACACACACACACACACACACACACACATCCCCTTTCATTTCAATATTGCCCCTGTCCCAATGCATTCTATTACTTGATACAGCATGATACCCATGGATCAATTGAAACCAAGGAGACACCACACACACACACACACACACACACACACACACACACACACACACACACACACACACACACCAGACTGTGTGTAGCCTGCAGGCAGATGGTATCTACAGTAGACGCTTGTTATTCTCAACAACTCTGATATGGAGATCATTAGCACAAGGAAAACACTAAACTATGTTGAAACACCTGAAGCATACAGACGAGATAAAACTTTTTACTTATGAAATCAGCATATTAAAGCACCCATGTGTGTGATTTTTCTCTGTACTGTATTGCTGTTAAATCATTGAACACACAAGCCGCAGCTATAAACAACAGATATGGAGATAGGACGCGAGGATCACTTTAAAACTGATAGAAAAACAGACATGCAGTACCCTGGAAATGTTATTCAAAATGTAAATTTTTACCATAAATATAAAGGGAAAATTGCCAAGATAGAATATCCCCCTTAATGTTCCACCTGAGACACATATCATTGGTGTTCTGCAGTCAAAATATCCACAAACTTGTAAATGATGCTTTATTTAGTGACATTTCTCTCAATTTCAGCACACTTCACAGAGCTTCTTAAAAATGTGCAATGTAAATAAATAACCAACAAATAATAAAAGTATGCTTGGGTGTCCTTGGAGTAAATGTAAGTATAAACAGGGATAAATATAACTCACACATCAGTGTACAATATGCCTTTCAAACTACAGGGTCAGTAAGAATTAGGAGCCAGCAGAAGGCGGTGAAAGTCTTCAGTGACTTTGTAACAGGAGAGGTTGCTTTGTTTCACTGGGTATCAAACGTGTATCATGTCAAGAACAACTAATAGTGTGCTTTACTTTCATGAGTGCAAACATGTGGAACAAGTAAACAGTTAATGTCAGTGTGCTGAAACTGGTGTAAATGGTTTAGACTGAAGCCACCCAAATATGTGGTTTTAATGCCAATTACTGTATTGTTTCACTGTATTTTTACTTGTGTTTATGTTCCTATGATTTTCTGTCTTGTTACAAAAATGAATTTCTCTTGTCGGACAATAAACATTTGAACTGAACTGAACTGTTTAAGTCCATGAGCAAACGTGTAAAGTACAGAAAGCACTGCACTAGTGAGCATATGTGAAAATATTCTGGTCACCACTTTATATAAATTAGTTTGCAATGTGATCAGCACATACTGTACAAGAATCAGCCAATCAGTAGAAGTTTTATCAAAGGAAGTAGAGTACAATAAAGAACAGTGGATGATAATATGAAGA
>JBBMOE010000001.1:18186566-18189066 GCA_037975065.1 Chaetodon trifasciatus
AAAAAGCGTGTCTTTGTGTGTGTGTGTGTGTGTGTGTGTGTGTGTGTGTGTGTGTGTGTGTGTGTGTGGGAAAGTATGAAAGTGTGTGTGTGTGTGTGTGTGTGTGTGTGTGTGTGTGTGTTTCAGCAAGAGAGCTTCTGTTCTTGCAGAGGAAATTTGCTCCATTTACATTCTATCATTAGCTTGAAACAAATGTGCCCTTGAGCTTAGCGCCCCTGTCTCTCTCGGCTGCAAACACTTTACTTTGGCAGGCGATCATAGTAACATGCGCGTGCACACACAGACTCACAGAGACACACACTCGTGAGAAAGACACTTAAGCATATAATCGAATACAGAAATGCACAAACACACACTTAAATGAAACTAACGGCATAAAGTATTACTCAAATGAATGTGTAATGCTGCATGTGCGGGTGTGAGATCATTAGCTTCGGAATCATCTTACTTTTCATTATGTAAACACGCACATAAGCAAATATGCATGCAAGCGCACACACATTTTCACATCTATCCATCCGCTCATCCCTTCATTTATCCATCCATCTACCAACCACATCTTACCTATCACATACACACACACACCAGTCCATTCAACCCACCATCAACTGACACACACATGCAGACTTACACCCCCCATTCAGACAAGCAGGGAGAGTGATGGTCGAATAGATGTAGAGGACACAGGGATCTATGATGTGTAGAACAGTTCTGGTCAATGGGCCAGATAATGAGTTGCCATAAACAGCAGCAGTCTTCCACTGTCCAGCTCAGCTCATTACCGTAGCTAGCATATGTAATCAGTGTGTTGCTGGGGCGTGTCTTAATGTACTCTACTCTGCTGTTTCTCAAAGACAGGGCTGGGCCCAGAGGGTGGGTCACGAGAAGGTAAGAATGGATCAGTGGATCATCCTCAGGAAACATTGGTGATTGGTATTCAAAGCGGTGAACATTGAGGCCCAAGTCTTTCCAGTTCCTATGACTGTAATATAGGTTAAATAAGCTATTAAAGAGCGCCAGAGTGCAAAATACTCAATTTTAGTGTCCCAAAACGTGGTATTTTTATGAAATAAAAATAACAATTGCAAACAATGTTGAAGCATGAAGTCAGTAAGGCTGCAATGTTTTTTAACTCAAACAAAAATATAAAGCACAAGCTTATATAGTCCCTCTTTTGTGATTGAATTCATTAACATAAATCAGTGGGAAGACAAAACAACAGAGGGTATACAGTATATGGGTATTTTGGAGGCCAGAAAGCTGTCACAGAGACATAATTAGAAAACACACACGCACGCACGCACGCACGCACACACACACACACACCCTCACACACATACAAACACAATATCACGCTGTGCACATCCTCATTAACTCCTTGAGTATGATAAAACACGATTCTCTCTCATCCCACCCAAGATTCCATAAAGAGGAGATAGTATTTCAAGCTGCCGACACTAAATCTCTAATTATAACTTTATTTGAAGAAAACAAGGGAGCACTTAATAAGCAAATGAGAGTGATAATAACTTGGAATATGGATTGGACCTAACAGACTAGATTATAGGGGTGAACCCCTGCTGGGAGGGAGAGAAAGAGAGAGAGAGAGAGTTGTAAATAATGTGACAGAACGAGTAAATTATGAGGCTAAATACTCAAAGCTGTAATTATGGCTTTCTTTGAATAGACAAAGATGAGTGGGTATGAGGATGATCGGATAAAAAAAAAGTTAACTGCCTTCCTCATTCGCTCTCGTTCACACACAACAGACACTCGTTCTGCATCTCTATTCTGCCTGTTTCTGTTTCTGTCTCGGTCTGAGTTCTCCGTTGGGTTTTGTTAACCTCAATTTTAAAAAGAGAGTAAAGTTCAGTCAAATCAGTATACAAATATGCAGATAGATTGTACTGTTTTATTTAAACTCAGTTATGGGGACCTTTACCAACTTTCCACATAAATATTGGTTTAACCACGACTGCTTAGTGTGTGAAAACAGCTGTACAATGTAAGATAAAGCTCTGAAGCAGTTTTGAGATCCTTTTACATTTTTAACTGAAAACCTGTCTAATTCTACTTTATGGAGGTGCAATAAATCACTGGATCACTCCATTAAAATTTTAAATACTACAGTATTCAAGTATTTCACAACTTTATATACATAATAATCTCCATCTGGCAAACCAAGAAAATTATTTGGTAATATTATCACCAATTTTTAAATACAGTTGTGCAAGATTCAAAACACTGTGGTTTATTGTTGGAGAAATGTTTGTACCTGTAAACTGCCACAAATCACTGGTGGAAAATGAATCTGATTTATGATCTGACAACACTGTGAAGATTCAGTTAAGTTCAGGCACAAACACGACTTGTTAGGTTTGAGGAAATATCATGGTTTGAGTTAAAGTAACTACTTAGTTAAGGTTAAGAGACTTTTTTTTTTTAAATCTATGAATGCAGAAAATAAATCTAGATTAAACAGCACAAGATTTGCTCATTA
>JBBMOE010000001.1:18194066-18226804 GCA_037975065.1 Chaetodon trifasciatus
ACTGGAAAATGCCGTTGACATTACCCATATCAATTTTGGAATTTTGTCATATTTGGAATAACAGTGGAATATTAGCATGTATGCAAAGATCAATGTTCAAACCCAGAAAAATCTGTAATTTTATTCAAGGTAACGGTGCTTTTCATTTGGTCACCTCCAACACAGGAAACACCAGATGATACTTCAGAGAGTGGGGAAGAAGTCAGTGAATGTGTCTGAATGTAACCTGATTAAATCTACAAAAACATCAAACTTACATGTTGTGTTTTCATTATTTTGACTGAGGGACCCATAGTGGCAGAAATTACATACTGTGTGTTGAAGCGGAGGTTGAATGCACTTTTTGTGTTTACACATACACAACAGACAGGGGAGAGACAGACAGGTGACGGAAGGAGAGGGAAACACAAAGATACAATAGGAAAAGGAGGGGAAACGTCCAGATCCCTGCATGAACAGAGAGGAGCCATTGTTAATATCATGACGACTGTGCTTTTCCTACAATGAGTCAAAATGTCTGCTGTGAAAAAGGCCTTTTATTAAGTCACTTTGAATGAATGCAATGTAATGAAAATGAACCCAAAAAGTATTGTGAGTGGTGGAAACATGGTTTCCATGTCCCTGATTCAGAGAAAAAACAAGCATTCAACAGTGAAACTAGTATTCCAGTGATGTTGGTCTAAATATATGCCATTATGATAGGTTCATCTAAATCTGAATCAAATGCCATACCCAGTAATTTATTCATCATAGAGCATCATCGTCACGGTCACAATGGTGTCCATAGATTGGGTAAGCAAATTCTTGGAAGATTGTTGGACTTGAACAAAACTTGGACTTCTGAAGAAAATGCTCTCTCTTGATGGAGCTGAATGTGAACGGATACAAACCCAGATTAGAAACTCTGCTTACCGTGACCTTGGGAAAGTTTCACAGGTCCCAGTCAGCGTCCCCCCCAGCCTTTTCTTCTCCTTCCCTTTGCTGTCTCCTCTGCCCCTCTCTGCCAAAGGTGCTCTGTTTCCTTTTGTTTTGTCCTCCATTTCTCCGTCAGCAGGTCCCGTCCATCAATACACAACTGTCAGTCATTTGAGTAACAATTGGCAGCTGTCGATACAGCGTGGAAGGCCACCAGTCTGTATATAGGCCTCAACTCCGAAAATGCTATCAGCTGCCAATACATAAACACACACACACAAGCACATGCACAGCTTGACATGCACAGGAGCACAAAAAGACACACATACACACACTCACCTTACTCTCTTTGCATCCTCATCACACTTGATCATCGCTGACACAGGAAAATTTGGCTTGGTAGCAACGAGATCAGATCAGATGAGGAAACAAAGAACCACCTTCTGACTATTCAGTCTTCGGCAGCACACACACACACACACACACACACACACACACACACACACACACACACACACACACACACACACACACACACACTATCTTACTGATGAAGGTCTTTGACACAGACTGGAGTCACTGGCACATGGCTCCCCCTACTGGAGACCTATAAGACCTTTGGCAATGACATTCCAATCCCTGGTTATGCTGGAGCACATTAACATTCATTAATTGATTCAATCATCCATCTATTCATTTAATCACTCCTCCCTCTCTTACTTTTCTCCTCACTTTTTCAAACTCATCCTTTTTTCCTTCCTGAAGTCTTCTCCTTTTCCATTGACTTGCTAAACTTGTATCCTTCCTTCCCATCTTTCCATCTTTGTTTCCTATATACATATGTGTACAACTTCTAACAGATATTGAATCTGAGAAAAATTCCAAATTAAATGTTAACATGTAACGATGCTGGAGGGGAGATGGAGGGAGCTACATTTCTGAAAGCATGCTGGAAGGATGCAGATCTCAGCTTTGTTGTATGCAGACCAAATGAGTGCTGAACATTTATGGACCACCTCCTGAGAGTGAGGTTGTGGACACACTCGATTGGATGATGAGAACATGCGACTATAAATGACTTCTGTGCCTGGCTGAACTCCAGAGAGGGCGCCTGTGTTTTCCCTTTGAAACAAGTCTAACCTGAAGGTTTGTTTAAAACCTGTATGATCCTCAGTTTGCCTTTGTTTCTTGCTCTACTTAATATTAGTGTTATTACCAGATTTTCAGATCTCACCAATAAAGTGGTGAATACAAAGTAAGATGTTCCTTTAAAGAACCAGTGTGTAGGATCTCAGGGCAGCTAGCAGTGAGGTTGTACATTGTAACCAACTGAATGTGGTGAAAACAAACAGCACCCTCTTGGGCTGAAAAATTAAGCCAACACAGAAGTGCCAAAAAGTGCAGTTCCTTGAATGACCACATCAGTCTGGTTTGAAAAGCAAGTCAGTCCCCACAGATACATATTACAATTTTCTCTCTAGCTAACTTCCCCATTCATGGCAACTGTAAGGAGGTGAAGTTTTATATAACTCACTCATTTAAATTATATTAAGGTTTAGAGTTATACATGATTGTGGACATGGCCGCTTTGGGTAACAGCTAGCCACTAGGTTTCAGCAACCAGGATTCATTTGGCCAGCCTCAGCTCCACCCACACTCCATCTATTTGCCTATTCTTGGATTAGCTGGGAGTTAGGCAGCATCAGGCACTGCCAAGATGGCAACGTGCGAAGCCACTGTCACTGAGCTTCACAATGGCCGACTGCATGGAAGAGGACCCGTTCCCTCTGTAGATACAAACAGATCATTATATGGTCAGAAAAACACTTATTTTCAGGTGATTATCCACTAATGAAAACATAATAATCAATATTATATTCCATTTCTGCCATAAAGCCCCCTAAATCCTACACACTGAAGCTTTAAATTGGATTCAAAGACTGCTGATGACAGTTTATTTACATCTTTCCATACGTCGTCCTGTAAAAAAGATGAAAAGTTCTCTGATGCTACCTAAGACCATGAATTAAAAGAACTGAGTGCAGCAGAGGCAGATAGAATCAAAAAGCAAAGAGAAAATGCAGCACAGAGCAGACTGAAAGAAGGAACTGGGAGGGGACATGCCTGTCTGTCTACATTCTGTCTTTTACGCACATGGCGTCCATCCGTATGAGAAATGTGATTACAAATGAGAGTGTGAGTGAGAGTGCGGAGTGCCACAGCTGGCATGGCATCTGGCTTGGCATATCGTTGCCCGGCCTCGCCCGCTGCCTGCGCGCTCTAATGTGGCTGTCGACAAGCCCATTAAGAAGCCATTACTAAATGCTCTGTCTCTGCTCCTCTTCCACGCCTTACAGCACAGGCCCGGGGGAATGCCAGCAACATGGAGGAGAGGGAGAGGAGAAGGATGAAGAGACAGACAGGAGAGAAAGGAAAAACAGGTGGAGGAAAGAATGAGGACGGGGGAAGTTTGTCTTAGAGAATTAACAAGTACATTTAATGATGAAACTTTTGCATCTGTGACTGTTCCACAGACAGAAAGTGATGGAGAGGAGAGGCTCTGAACTCACTTTATACTTCACCATCAAAACAGAAGGACGCTCTGCCTCAGGGCCTCGTAGGAGGAGGTGTCAGGTTCAGTCTTCACTTCCAGACAAAGTTCAGTAGTCTTAATAATTTAGACTCAAAATTTAAATAAGCTACAAAAGTTTTTCAAAAGGTGTCAAAATAAAGAAAGATGACACATTTGTGGAAGGCATAGTGATGGTATTTATCACAGCTGAAACTATTAGTTCATTGACTGAAAACTTATCAACAACAACTTGACCTGATGGACCTGATAAATAACTTTTTTTTGTAACACTGCAAAAATTCACTGGTGTCAGCTTATCAAATGTCAACATTACTAATAAGAGTCAAAATACACAGAATCCAGGGTGCCAGGGTGTGATCTCAAATCCATGTGATAACACAAAACCTGGCATCAGACAGGATCAGAAGCCAAATCAACTTAAAATTCAAACCTGTTTATGAAAGATTTTGCTAACTGTGTTGACAATCCATGGATGGTGTGAAAGCATCAAATGTATATGTTAAGTGCCAATGCTGCTGCTGCTTTTTCAGTACTCATTTGGCCTTTATTGCTGGAAATGATATTGGACTTGTGCTACTGAAAATGAAATCCAACCCAACTCTCTTCCATGCATTGCAAAGCAGTGTCACATGTTTATGTTAACACACAGTCTGCACAGCGCAGAGCTGGTGGTGAACGACATGGGAGAACTGCTGTGTATCTTTTCCATTGCTGACACTATCACTGCCTATAGGCACACACGCTGTCTCTTAGAATGGGTCACCAGATTAGACTTGCTTGTGTTGCACATTCCGACTCTGACTCTGATTCACACACATTCTGGACAATACAACTCACATATTAAGCAGCAATACACTGTGAAGTGTGTTAGGGTACTTGAGGTGAACTGTAAGTTGAATGGCGACGCTGAACTGAAAGACTCAAAGGAAGAAAAGGTTCAGATGAACACATGAGGTACTGGAATAAATACACTAGAACAAAATACAATAAGCAGTCTTTCTTTATTTGCTCTTCTCTTCACGAGGAGGTGTGTCACACAATGATGCCTGCCGTGGAGTGCGGATGAGGAAACTTGTCAAAGACATTGCAGGTGGTGAACAAGGTCTTGAACGGCTGGAGGGGAGGAGAGCAGAGGCAGAGAGGGTGGAGGGAATTTTTTGAAAATGAGAGGGAAAAACAGGGACAAAAATGCAGCGGCATTAAATATGTTTTGCCTTGATTAACCAAAAATATCAGAGGACAAACATGTGGCAAAAAGACTGTTAAAACCAAAAATGTGACCAAGAGTCCTTTGTTGAGATGAATTAAAAAAAATCTCTTGTGCAAACCAATCAGAGGCACAGGACAATTTGGGGATGACTGGACAGTGTCTTTCATTTACAAGATTTCTTTTATTCTGTGGCTGCTGGGTTTGCGTCTGAAAATGGTGTGATGTGATGGCATTTAATTATTCTCTTCATATACTTTTGAAGAAAAGTCTCATTGTCCCATGAAGATGACTGAAGAACACAGAGGCTGCCATGATGGTTTTGATGGCTCTCATAAATGAGGATGGAGGTGTATACCCATCCATTATGATTCACAAATACACTCATCAAGATTATGTGGACTTCCTGTGTGCATGTGTGTGTGTGTGTGTGTGTGTGTGTGTGTGTGTGTGTGTGTGTGTGTGTGTGTGTGGAGCAGTGAATTGCTCTTTTCATGAGTGACTGTGACAGGTTTCTCATCAAGCCCTGAAGCCTCCTCACAGTTAGAGACCATGTACAGCACAGCCCCTGAACAACAAACATGCTAACACTCACATGAACGCATGCTGAACTGGATGATGGTGTAAAACAGAGAGTTTTCTGTCAAACCAGAGTACCAGGGATGTAGTTGGTACCACACATGTGCCTGTGTGTTTGTGTGTCTGCACCGGCTGCTGGAACTAAGCGGGGCTCTTAATCATGGTTGTAACGGGCAACATTACCGGCAGCGGCAGCAGGCTAATGATGAATGCCCGAGTCTCCGTGCAAACCCTGACCTCCTTTTCTGCTGCGATGCACAAAAAGCTCTCTCACCAAAACATACATACACGTGCATTCCTGTGCAAACTCACAAACAGGAATAAGTTTGCATCAACACATACACTAAAATAACACTAATAAAAAAAACATTGCTTAGGCAAAAGAATATGAATTAAAATGCTTGCACATACACACACACGCAAACACACTTTGCTGTTCCATAGGTGGTCCTGAGCCCATTTTTATAACCACTGTATGTGTAAATGTGTGCATGTGCGGTCTGAACTGATACAATCAGTTCAATTTACCATCTTAACCAATCACTTAGATTTCCCAGAAAGCAGTGTGATATCCGAAAAAAAAAACCCCAAACATATCTTAAGCTTGGAACTGGAAGAAGACAGAGAGAAAAACTGAGACGAGGGGACGAGGAGAGAGAGACAAGTGGAGATATACAGTTGTAAGAGTATTAAATGAAATGTAAATGAGAGGGAAAGAGCCAGAGAAGTAGAAATAAAAGAGAGAAAGAGAGATCAGGACATGAGAGGGACAGATGGTAAAAAAAAAGAAGTAAACGGGCGAGATTTTGCAACAGAGGGAGTGAGTAGTTATAAACGAGCGTAAAGTTTTGATGAAGGACAAACTAATGTCAGGGACTCGGGCGGTTCGGGCTTCCTGCTCCCCGGCTACCACATGTGATCCCGCCTGTCACTCACACTCCATCGCCATGACAATCATCGTAATGCCGATGCCTGGGGGCGGGGACAAGCCTGTCCTTGTAACAAACAGAAGCCCTCCGCGATCTGACGCCAACAACTGCCGAGAAGATCTCTCTCACACACACACACACACACACACACACACAGACACACACAGCGGCCATCGTACGGTGACGCCACACAAATAGAAACTCTTGCGCACAAAACTTGAAGCAAAATTCCAGAGTGAGTTCTGCTGCATTTTTCAGTAACAATGATGTGATGTGATGTGCTGCTGTCATGGTGTGCAGAGCATGCTGCATCTTTTGTCAAACACATTCATTGTGTATAATTTAGCATGTGGTTGTCTGTGCATATGTGTGTGTGTGTGTGTGTGTGTGTGTGTGCGCGCATATGTTCTTATACATTTATTCATTGTATGCATTCATACAGTGCATGCAAGCTTGTGATCGGTGAGTTCACATATCATACGTGTGTGTGAGGGAAGAGTGAGAGAGATAAAGAGACAGTATGTGTGCATGCGTGTGTGTGTGTGTGTGTGTGTGTGTGTGTGTGTGTGTGTGTGTGTGTGTTTGTTAGCCATGGGGTAGGGAGCAGGGACTTGTCAAGCTGAGGAAGAGACGGCAAACTGGATGGTGATGCCAGCACTGTGTGACAGTTCCTTCACACACATACGCACACACATGCATGCACCCACATACACACATGTTGTAACCCCCCAAACCTACCCTAGCCCACACTCCAGAGCTGTGAAAGCTGGGACGCAGAAAGAAAACGAGACTGGTGGAACCTCCTTTAGACTAGAGGCTGCTTCGTGTGTGTGTGTGTGTTTGTGTGTGTGTGTGTGTGTGTGTGTGTGTGTGTGTGTATGTGTGTGTATGTGTGTGTGGGAGGTGATGGGCGGGAGAGAGGGGGTTCAAAGTGTCACATCAATTTGTGGCTGCGCTGTTTCTGAAAGAGGCTAACCCCACTGCCACTTAAGCTTAGCACAACAGTGAACAGCATACTGGCAGACAGGACGCATACATACAGTGTACACATGCACGTGTGCACACATGCACACACACAGCAGCCAAATTCCAAATCCTTCACAAAGTGTTTGCGAACTTTTGTCATCAATTATAATCTTATTTCAGATGAAAGAGACGCGTTCGGTCAGCACATACGACAGATCACATACTGACAATATTTATGGTCATTTTACATACAGGATGACATCAGTCCAGCAAGGCTTGAAAAAAGCAATACCATGCAAACGATCGCTAAACAGGCCGTGATGCATTTGATGACTTCATCTCCACACATTTGCACACACACACACACACACACACACACACACACATAGTTGAGTTGAATGTCATTTTGTGCAAATCTATCAAAGCCTGAAATTGTATTTTGGTGGGATGCTCCATTGTGCCTCTGAGCCCAGAGCACAAGCAGCCTCCGAAGGTGAGGTTGCTGGTTAAAAACCCCCAGGGGAGACCTGGCCAGGGCCCCAGACCACTTTAACCACTCGTCTCCATTAACAGGCTCCCAGATATCATTATGCTCCCTGGGGACCAGGCGTGCTCTAACCAACCATTTACCCTCTCTCCTCTATTTCTCTCTCTCATCTCTCCCTCTCTCGGCCATGATGTTACTCAATGAAAAAAGACAGCAGGGAGAAAAAATATGAGATTGATTTATTTGCTTCAGTGTTCTTTGGGATGGAGTCCTCTCCCTCTCTTTCTTGCCTGTTTCTCTCTCTCTCTCTCTTTCTCTGCAAACTGAAACCAATTAGTGAGTAGAGCACTTGTAGCGGGGAATGTAGGGCAAGCGAGGAGTAATAAAAAAGTATTGACTTTTCTGTGACTGTACGCAGCGTGAAAGGGGTGCCGCGGCCTTGTCCGACATGAAAGGAGCTCCATTAATTTCACTTATTTCACCCAGGCCCCTGTCAGGAGGCCCTAATGCGTCCCAGGCGCACTTCTCACATGCAGGCACTCAGACAGCGCAACGCAGCTCCAGCCTGGTTACCAAATGAGTTTACATTATATATCAGGGTGAGGGAGAGAGGGGAGGCAAGAGAAAGGAGTAATTTCTAATTCCCTGGTTGAGACACAAAGCGAGGCCTTTCATACGTAGCTAATTTTGCCCCAGCCTCACCTCCTCATCCTCCTCCCATCTCGCTCTCTCTCTCTCTCGTTCTGCATCATGTAAAAGCCACAGTTCCAACCAAATGTGCGACAGTTATCAAAAAAGGACCACAACATACCAACCTGAGAAAAGATAGTGAGACAATTTCCAAATTTTCACCAGAAAAAGGGAAAGCAAAACTAGATCTAATAAATTTCAGCTGCAAAGATGGAAAAGGCCTGTTGTAACAACACTTCTCCTTTTAAGAAACAAGCTTATTTCCAATACAACAGAATTGTCTTTTTATAGTGGATTTGAGTTTTCAGTTTGAGCTCTAATGCAGAAATCTCAGTTAACAGTTCTTGTCACACTGCTTGGCTTACACGTGGCTGTAATTTGTACCATTCAGAACCCAAATCCACCTCTGATGTACAATATTTGGGGGAAGTGTTCTGTGAATTTGCCTTTTTTACCGCTATTATCTGGAAGATTATCTCCTGATTAAGTAAAACCAGTTAGCAATGAGAGACTGAACTTTTCTCATCTGGCACTTGGGGTTGGGCTACTGTAACAATTTACCTGGAATTTTAGCAGATTTGTGTGTGTATGAGCCTGTGTTTGCATGTGCACGCATGTGTATGGCAGAGACAGACGCACCCCGTGAGTGCTTTTGTGTGTGTGTGTGTGTGTGTGTGTGTGTGTGTGTGTGTGTGTGTGTGTGTGTGTGAGAAAAAGAGTAAAGAGTGAGAGGCTATCTGCAGACAGAAACTAATCAGTGTGTGAGAGATAAGAAAGCAGCCTTTATGGTGTATGGTAATCAGCCCCCCCTCAGCCTGCCACCGCCATGCATAATCACCACGACTTATTCACATGATTGATGAAATATGCGTCTGTGAAATCCGAGCTGCTTTTGTTATCATCCTGTTTTTTCCCCTCTCCCCCCCTTCCCTTTTCTCTCAATCTTTTTTTTTGTCTTGTTCAACCTCTCTGTCTCTCTAAATATCTTTTCCCTGCTCTGCAGTGGCCAAAAATGTTTGGAACCATGTACAAACAAGAAATTACACACACAGCATTGGGTCCCTCTTGAAACTATGTACATGCACACACACACACATGCACATACAACACGCTCACGCTACACAGTTTTCTCTCAAACGGTAGCAATATGATGTATGAGACAAACATGAGAAACATTGACTGAAGAGGAATATCAAGAAAAGGAAGAGTGAAAAGTGAGAGATAAGGGTGGGAGAGAGCGAGTAAACGAGGAGACACATTAATTGTTCTGTCCTGCAGAGAGACGTGTTGGCTGGATTAGAGGGGGATGAGAGGAGAGAGACAGAAAGAGAGATGGAGTGATAGATGGAATTAGATGCATAGATGCTTCAGAGAGCTCTTGTCATTGACACTCAATTGCATTAATCAGGGAATGGATGCAGAATTCACAACTAACGGAACGTGAAGAAACAAAGACCGACACAAAAAGCAGAAGCCAGTCTGTACAAGGATACAACTACTGAAGGAATGAGTGGATACAGTTGATATGCGTCTGTAGATGGTGGCAAAAACATAACTTCAGTCATAATGAGGAACACAGTCTGAACCTCCACCACTCAGAAATGTAGCCTTCACCAGAACTGATAATCATAACTCTCAATTTATAACAAACATTTTCATTGACCTCACTGAGCCTCGAGGTGTTTACAGTGTTGGCTTTTATCTGTCATCTTTCAATATTAGAAATATTAATATATACTGAATAAGTATGATATACGTAGCCTCAGTAACTTTGGCAATGCAAGTGCAACAGCAAGCAGATTCTGAGCAGATTTAGTCTGTTTTTGTTTGGGGGATGTACTTCTCTGCAACACCGCCATGAATTTTCCTGTCAGGTTCACCTTTTCCTCCTGAAGGGTCTGTCATGCTAAAGTGAAACACAGCACCAGAGCTCATGAAGGCAGTGTGGCAAGAAGACTGGTCTGAAGAAAGCTGAGCAAGATTAAACCTGGTTCCCCCCATCACGCAGCCCCTTGCGTTGTAACTCTGGGCTGCTTGCTGTCTGAATGCCCACTTGAAAGGGTAAAATGGCTTTGGCCTAGGACTTGCAGGGCTTAGACAACACATGAGGCAGGAAAGTACTAGGAGAGACGGAGACACACAGCTTGGAAGAGGGCTGGGACTAGGGACTGATTTGGGTTGAGAGTAGACGCTGGGGAAAGGTGGGGGCTGAGACTGAGGGTAAGATTAAGACTGGGGCTGGGGCTGGTGAATTAAGGCCCCCAGCCTCAGGGTGCTATTACACATCTATAATGAGAAACGGAGAAGAGGGGGGCTTGTCTTTGCACCTCGGCACACCTTAGATTAAATATGCACAATTCCCATGCAAAATGGGCCAGGAACAGCCGGGACCAGCGTTGCTGTCTAATCCCCTGTGCTGGAGTTGTTTCAGCCAGGGTTAACAGGCTCATCAGTCAACACAGGCTGCTTAGCACAGGACATCAAGGCCATTTGCAGGTTTAAGTGTTTGTGATTGCTTCCCTTTCCAGATCTCACCACCACCCCAACCCCCCACACATGCTCCCTGTGCTGGCTAGTGAGCATATGAGCCTGCAATAAGACACACGCTGTCATACACACACCGACACACACTCACACATATAAAGCATTTTATAGGATAGGTAAAGGTGCGGCTTTCACATAAACATCAGACTGCTTACCGACTGTAAAAAAACATGCATGAGAGAAATATTGTCCATTTATCTGGTCTATCGTCTTTTGTGTCCAACACGTTGAACATCTTGTTAATGTAAAAAATAGCTTCAAAAAATCCTTGAAACTCAGTTTTGTCCTGTTGTCTTCAGCTTTTGATAAGAATTAGCTTGTGTATGCATTTCATGTTGTATACATAACAAGTATTTATCGTCTGCTGATAGAGGGGAGAGATGGCAACTTGATGTCTTCTGTTGAGTTACATATAGGTTACAGCCACTGCTCTCCGTAAATGAGTCAATCCATTATGGCTTATAAAATATATTTAGCTACTCTTTTGACAGGTCCATCATATATCAATTTGTTCACTGAAATGTGAAGAATAACAAAGGATCATTGAACCTTTGCCACGTCAGACAGTATTGATGCCTTAAATTTCCAGATCTGGGCCGTGGGCCGAGATGGAGCTCGCATGTAACAATGTTGTAAAATTAGGTAGCTAGCCAATGTTACCATAACTGCCTGTCAATGCTAGGTTACCATTACTGTATCTAACAGGATGTTTGACAATGTTAGCTAGGTTGCTAACAACTCTGCCAACTCTGCTTTGGCTTTTTCCACACAGCAAGTCACAGACTGATAGACAGACAGCCTTTTGTTGACAGTTAATGCATGCACATCCAAATCTGGAACAGATCTGGAGTATGATAAGATTTATTTGCTCTATTGTCTTTTTATGGAAGTCACCTAGCAGCCCCCCATCCAAACTGTATCTCCAAGAATCATGTAGGTGAGCTAATGGCAAATTCTGGCAAAAGGTGATAGGTTTGCATGCTTTAAATATTTTAAAAGGAGTTTAGAGCAAAACAATGAGAAGCGGAACATGTAAAATATAAGAAGAAACAGGTAACATAGCAGAATCAAAACATATCTTCTCCCTGCTATTAGAAAATGTATTCTTTTGCTTTTTTGACGGCAAAGCACACACGTAAGTCTGTGTATGCTGTCTGCTGCTTCCTCAATGTCCGTCTGCTCCGTAGCTTCATCACAACCCATTTGCATTTCACAGCCAGGGTTGACTTCTATCACCAACACACTGCTGTATGAGAGGGCTGTCATGTTCCTCAAGTATGTGTGTGTGTTAGTGTGCGTGTGTGTGTTGTGCACTCAGGTATTTGATTGCACATACAGACACACACACACACACACATAGTTTGTGAGAAAAGCAGTGGGGGGAGCGGAAAAATAGTTGAAGCTACGCAGTGCAGACGAAGAGGATGGAGAAAAAGAGAACAAGTGTGCAAATAAACAAGACAGCAAGGGAAAGAAAGAGTGACGGCAGGAGATAGAGATAGGCAGTGATTATACCACACAACATACAGTATGGTTCAGTGGAGCATATCTGCACAGGGACAGGTGGTCTATTAAAAGCATAGACATCCTTATCCTGCTTGTCTGTCTACTTTCTCTTACATCCATGTATACATGGAGAAGAAACTATTGAAATAAACCTGAAAGCGATCTCCCATCTTGACTTTGCCTCAAAATAACCATGATGACAATGCATTTTATACAGTAGGTATCTCTTATATCCTTTTATTGGCATATTGCTTCCTAAAATAATGCCTTTTCTCTAATGGTCAAATAAACTTTATATATGCTAATTATACAGTTGTTTTTTTTGGAATGGTTGAAAACTCGTGTACTACTGGATGCATTCAGACTGACACCAGACTGACACCAGCACTCTTTATTATGATACATCTAAATGGCTTTATTTTCTACTGAATTGTCATACCTGAGTCTTGTTAACCTCATTATACAACCTGCAGATTGTAAAATGTCTCTGAGAGATTTTATCTATCCAGCACTGTCACTTTCCACACTGCATTCTATTTTTGTTAACAGCAACACTAATGCTGATTAGAGTAAACACTAAAGGGTAACCTGAAAATGACTTAAAATAAATCACCAGACTTTTTAATGGTTTAGGCATGCTTTTCTTTTAGCTTTTGTTTGCCTTTTTTGGCTTACAGGCTCTAAATTCATTTCAGACTTGGTGCAAAAAGGCCTTGATTTACAGTAAGCCACCAGTAAGTTACATTCAGGCCTAAAGAAACAAATCTAAACCCGCTACTGATTCTTACTCACAGCAGAAGTTGTGAACAATTTTAATCATAAATTCCCCACACCATTTAATTTATTAGTTTAAAACAGGAGCTTGACACAAATTCATACAATTAAGTTAAAAAGATTGACCTGAAGTGACCCGAGTTAATCTGGTCAAGTCAGGTCCAACAGATTTGAACATAAATAATAAAGTCTAATGTCATTCATTCTCTTAAGTCGCACCAAAATATGATGGCTAATCATTTAAGTGAGACTGTCCATTTAATATCATGTTGTGTGCACTCAGCCCTCATCGTTACTCTGTATGCAGGCCTTGTGGTGCAAAATGCCACCGTAATGGAAGCGAAGTGTTGGGTTAATTGATAAATCTGAGGTCCTGAGTGGGAAGGAGTGTGGCAGAGGGAATGTTTTATGGCTGTGCAAATGAAGGGGCTGCAGAGTTTTACACATGCCGTAAAATGGTTATGGAGAATTAGCGTTCTTTCTTTCTCACCGCAGTAACCTGGACACTAATGCAGCAGTGCTGGAGAGATGGATGGACACAATAACACTGGAAATACATACACAGACAGACACGCATAAAAGGTGGACACATATGAGTTCATGCATTTGCTGCCCTGCCCCACCTAATTCCATTGTTTCTACTTGTGGCCTATTTCGGTTTAGGTATTAATTGCTACTGAATACTGTTCCCATTAAGAAGATCCTTCATACATCGGTTGTGTGCTTCATGGTGATTCATTATGGCTAAGACCATTAAGGGTGAGCCAGCATGTGTGTGTATGTAGCAGACACACGTTTCCTGTCCCCGTTGCCCAAAGCCTTGCACCCACAATACAAAAGCGACAATAATAAAGCTACACCATAGTAGCTGGGAGGAGATCATGGTGTGTGTTTCTGTGGGGGTAAGAAGAGATGTGTGTGTGTTGTAGTGAGAAGTGGTAACAAGGACGACACTGGGGCAACATTAAAGTGTATGTGTTGTTGGGCATTCAGCAGTGGACTGTGTATATGCATGTATTCATGTGTATATATATGATTGTACATGTCTACGTGCACGTGTTCAGTAAAGCAGGGATGCCTGTGCAAACGTGTGTTCTGGTGTTTATCAGCGTGTTTTCTTTCTGAGATGCTAGCTTTTGAAAGTTGTGACGGATGTCAGTCTAATGCAAGAGGAAAGAAAGGCTTGGAGCGCAGACAGACACAGACGTGACCACTCACTGTAGTGTATTTGATTAGCACGTAGCCTCCTAATTAGCTATCCTCTATGGTTACAGGCAGTACCGCTGGTGACATGGCTAATAACACAACCACAAAATTAGCATGGACAGAGAGGGCTTTCCCATTTCTGCATTTGAAATTAGCTATTGTTGGTGCATTTAGCTGGTGCAGAAGTATAAAAAAACTAATATTATCGTACAATGAACATTACAGTGCTGACTGTATTAAACTTTAAGAGGTTTAGGTACTGTTCACTCAGAAAACCTTGCCTTTTTCAAAAGATGGGGGATGTAAATAATTGAAGGATAGAGCTGCAAAAGAGGATCTGAGGTCTATGAAGGTAAGCTTTAGTGGGTAAGCTGGAACATCAAGGCAAGGGCATATAGTAGGTGGAAAAGGGACAAACATTACACAGCCCCCCTTGGCCTAAGCCAGGGCCACTGAGTTCCTGGAGAGGTGGGTACTAGCATCTAAGTGATGATGGGTGAATGTGTGTGTGTATCCTGACAGGCGGGGCTACATTTGCATTGATAGATTTTCTTACTGTGACACAGATGGCTAAGGTAAATAAAGGTCCAGGAGTCAGGCGCTATTTCTAGGGCTTGGTTTGGACTGGGGATGCTGTATACTATACTGCCAAGAGCTGTGATGGTCAAGCCAAAGAGCCGCAGTCTGGAACTAGGAAAAAACTGGGCTATGTTAATGATGAGGCTTCAGGCTGTGTAGAGGGTTGAAGCAAGGCTTAGGGTGATGATTACAAGCAGGGCTAGGTAATGTGGCAGAGGCTGGGTGAGAGGGCTGTGGCTGGGGTTGGAAAATAATTAGGAGCATGGCTGGATAACATAGCTAGATAATGTGGCTGGGGGGAGGCTGGCTGGGCACGGTATGAAGATGATGAGTACCAGGGCTGAGCTGTCCACTCCATTGGCCCTCTGAGCTGTGACAAGAAGCTCTGCTGGCTGCTGCTGTAGCTGGGGGGTCATGCCAACGATAGGACTAATGCACTAATTACCACAGAGCGAGAGAAGAGAGAGAGTAAACAGAGGTAGAGAGAGATAAAGAACGATGGAGCCTCAGACAGAGAGATGAAATGTGGAAAAAAATCTGAGGTCTGATAAGCTCTGAGTGACAGCAGTATGACAAGAATGGGCTGAGAGCAGGCACTGCTATCTTCATCATCTTCATCTTCTTCAATAGCCTACACAGCAGCAGCAGCAATGTTGTCACAGAGAACAGGGAGGTCAAGTTTGGCCAAAATGTATGAACGTTATGTGTGTAGTTGTACTTGCTACACACTGAGTGAGGACATTTTTGGAAAGTCCTCACAACTTCAAGTTGGGCTGTTTGAATGTGCAGACTTGGTTTTAAGGGTCAGGTTAGACTTAGGTTAACGTTAGGCATTAGGTTAGAGTTAGGCATTTACTTGTGACGGTTAGGGTTAGGGTAAGGGGCTAGGGAATGCATTATGTCAATGACGGTACAAGTGTGTGTGTGTGTGTGTGTGTGTCTGTGTTAGACATTGCTTAGGCAATTGGCAAATAGAAAGCTGTCATTTTGCAGCATCCATCAGAAAGTTAGATGATCGGGAATAGCAATATGAGTGCAAACACACATACACTAAATCTTACAAAACTTACCAATATTGTTCAGTGATAGGGTTCAGTGATGACTGAGGCCTTGACTTGCAGACTACGGTGTGTTTTGGCTTGAGCAAATGTCTGTGTGTTGGGCTTCTAATTTGATTGGTGAGCCAAATTATTGCTAATGGGATAACACAAACACAAAGACCCCACAAGCTTTCCATCAATGCAGTATTTTACAGATACAGCATGGATGCACCGAGCAAAACTGATCTTACTCCCTCACCCCCTGTTGTCAGCTGCAGGAGACCCCATTCACCCGCCCACTCACTCCCCATACTTATTTATCTCCACTTCCTGGGGCCGTGTTAGTTCATTCCCCTGTCGCTGCCGTCTCCTTCCTCCCTTGCTCCTCTCTCTCTCTTGTTTCACTCCTCGTTTCCAGGCAATTGGGTCTAGGTGCTGGTAGTGGGGGGTAAGAGGTTGGGGTGGAGCTGCTGGGAACTTTGTGTGTGTTTGTGTGTGTGTGTGTGTGTGTGTGTGTGTGTGTGTGCTGGGAAGTGAGCTAATAAAGGACGGTGATCCATGAAAGGCCTTGAGCAAAGACACAGTCAATTACCTAATGCCTGGACCAGACCGCAGGGCCCACGCACACACATTCTCTCTATAACAGACTCACACAAACACACACCCATGCATGCACCTCATTTACGTATACATGGGGAGGGGGTAGTGGAGGGAATAACTGGGAATTGTGTGCATGTGTGTGGGTAGGTGTGCATATGCGTGTGATGGAGAGCGGCGATTTATTAAATTGCTGTCACTTTTGACAAATTTGTGTAACTGAAGTTGAAGGGGTTAGGCTGCACCGCCTCCGTTTCCCTCTTTTCTTTTAGAGGACAATAATACCTTTCAGACCAAAACCCAGGCAACCCCAGGACAAACCCGTGACTGCCATCAGTTTGCAGGGGCTGACAAGTGTCGTCTAACCTGGCTTCATGTCCACGTTCCAGACCTGGATTTTACACGGACCAGACATTGATTGACTTTGATCTGAAAGGGTGAACACGGGTTTCTATAATAACTGTATGATCAGTATAAAATTATTATAGGATTCCTATAAAACTATAGCAAATACTACAATGATCTTTCCCTGTCAACCATTAATTTTGTTCTTCTCAATTTCAGAGACATCTGACTCTTGATTGTAAAGTTTAAGTTGCTGCATTACCATGAGGTGACACATACAGAAAAAAAAACAAAATTTCCCACATAATCATGTTCAATGTCCAGCAAAAATAGGGCAGCAACCTCTTTAAATGAAGTGAAACACAACAGCTCTGTTTGGCAGAAAGATGCAGTGTGTGTTTTAGCCATAATGTTTTTGTTTCACTTAAGTTTCTGGTGAACAACGTTGAAAGCAATCTTCGGTCTTCAACGACGACTTAATTTCGGTACATAGTAGGTACACTTGAAAACTAAATGTACAATCACAATAATAATAATGATTTTTGAATTTGTAGTTTTCAACCTACCTCTTGGAGTCATCTACTACCTGAAGCTCTTGCCGTAGGCTCACTGACCAAAAGAACTGCTTCTGTGGCTCAGATGGCGGAGCATATTTCCTGTTTCTCTGGTTGGAAATGGCAAGAATAAACAACAAAAACTATGTCACAAACGTTGCAGCTGAGTTCAGGTTAATCTTTACTAGCATAGCAAACCGTCATTAGGTTGAGCATGAATCCATACTGCAGAATATGTAGAAACCAGAAGACCAACACAAAATACACTGACAAGACACATGGAGAAAAGTCAGATATAGTATGCAAGTTCTTTTTAAAAAATGTCACATTTGATAGCAGTGAGACGAAAGACTAAAGACGGTTGGAGTGGAGAGAAAACTGGGTGGTCTTTTCTACGGGAGTCAGGGAAATTATTGTGTGAGACAGATCAAACAGAGGGTTAATAACAGTACTTTACACACACACACACACACACACACACACACACACAGACACACACACACACACACACACACAACTGAGTAGATTAGCCCGTGAGTGGTAATGAGGTTACAGCCAAGTGTTTTAGCAAAGATGCGTACACACACACACACACACACACACACATGCACCATTCCTAATTAAAACTAATACAAGCCTTGAAATAAAGCAGGGAGAGACTGTTTGTAATAAAGCCCAGTCTGAAGCAGTCTTAAAATAATCTCCTGGCATACACCCATTAGTTTTCATAATAAGGATGTGTCCATTTGCTACTTAATGTTGCATGAATTTGCTTGTGACTATGTTAAGTGTCCGATCATGTATGTGTTCACAAGCATGTATTCCTCGGTGTATATGATGGAAAAAATGACATAATTAAGGGAAACCTTTCATGAAACACTTTTGGTTTCTGTGTGTGTGATTGTTTTGTAACCTACTTTTGTCTGTATGTGTGTTTTTGTGTGTCTGTGTCTGTCTGGTTCTCACAATGTGCCTCTGTGGAGTGTCATGGACTCTTGTTGTCGTAGCTGGCTCTGGGCCTCCTCCAGGTGTGAGCGAGAGGTCTGCAGATGCACCGTCAGGTCAGGACAACGCACACGCTGCTCCCACACTTCCCCCGGCTTTCTGAACAGACCCTGGAATAACCAACCACCAACACACACAGAGACACACACACAAGAATCAGATAATGATCACTGCATCTTTCTGTTTCAGACCCCCGTCTCTTTCTTTCTCTGATCCCTCTCCCACAGGTAGTGATGGCTTACTGCTAAAACCAGAGGCCAATCCTCTTCATCTCTCCTCCTGTGACACAGAGACAAAGAGAGAGGCAGGAAGAGAGAGTGAGAAAGAGAATGAAGGAAATTATATCAGGAGAGAGAAAGAGGAGGGAAGAGGAAAGCCAAGCATGCATGAGTAAAAGTGAGGGACAGAGAGTGAGCAAGACCGTGAAAAGAGAGGAAAAACATGCACACTCAGCTGCGCATCTACTATATTCTTATTAACCTACGAGACACTTCAGGTTTAAATCAGGTTTTACCTTTCCCTACTCCCAGTGATTATATCCTTTATTCTCATTTACCCCCCACATTTAATATCTTCCTTTCACTTATCATTTCTTTGGAGCTTGTTTCACGTGCAACATCATGCAGTTGCATGGAATATATATCTGACTTCCTCTCTGACTTTATTCAGTCAGTTAAACTTTAAACAGCTGTCCATCAATTTCATTCCTTGTATATCCTCTTGACATTGTGGCTCCTACCCTGCAGTGATGGGGTGCTGATGTCTACTGACATGTCAAAGTTGCAAAGACAAAGAAAAGTCGCTTTTAGCAACAAGTTTTCATGCCATTCCCTGTCTAACCTCACCCCCCCTCTCCCCCTTCCCACACTTCATCATGCCTGTCACACTCT
Source organism: Chaetodon trifasciatus (assembly GCA_037975065.1). Lineage (NCBI taxonomy): Eukaryota > Metazoa > Chordata > Actinopteri > Chaetodontiformes > Chaetodontidae > Chaetodon > Chaetodon trifasciatus. The sequence continues at coordinate 18,213,473 of JBBMOE010000001.1, forward strand.
TGTACAAAAGGCATTCAGTATTTGAAAAATGTTCAATAGAGTGGTTACTCTCTTAACAAGTGCATGTAAAAGTGATCTCACTGAAAAAAAAATTTAAACAGTATTTATTTCACAAGTTAGTTTTTGCCCTTTCTAAAAGCACAAGCAGCACAACAATAATAGTTTTGATGATCTAGAAGCAAAATTTGGTCAGTGGTTCATGTTATTTTACACAATACGCAAAATATGTATTAGCTGTTCTGTTAGTTACAAATGCTAAACAAATTCAAACTTTAATGAGTCTGGTGAGGAAGAATAAAGTGCAGCCTCTGAGCATGCATTACTATGTAACTCTATCTAAGGGTGTATGCTCTTTTCTGAAAGTAGTGTGTAAACTTTGTGAAGTGCAGATTAACTTAAATGTTGTTGCTTTGTTTGAGGTGACCTTCAGTTGTTGTTTCGCGTTAAAAAAGGAGGGAGGATGAAAGCAGAGAGATAGAGGGAGGGACGGGGACCCTGTCCTTGCTCCTATCGCCACGGGATCGGTGGCCTGGCCTGACCACTTCCACAGCCAGCACCTCAACCTTATCCATCACCACTAGATAGTTATCACACCAGGGAGGGCGGGGGTATGGGGTGTAGGGGTGAGTGCAAAAGAAAGAAAGGGGGACTTCCCGCACTAATCAAACACACACACACACACACACACACACACACACAGACAGACACACACACACACACACACAAAACAGAGAGACACATGGAGGCAGAGACAGAGAAAGACAGATGTGCATAAATATAGATAAATAATGTATTCTTCTCCATGTCAGCACCAGGAGACTTTTCTGACACCACTAATGAACTCACTCTAACTACATCCAGCTGCAGACGTGTGCGTGTGTGTTAAGTGCAGCTAATAAAATGAGACAGAGCCACGCCTCATTTCTGCTCACTTATGTTATACATTACTAGAAACTAATAATAGGGAAAGCACTTTGCAATAAAGAGCTACAGAGCGTAAATAACACAAATGGTGAAATGGCTCCTCATCAGATCATCAGCATACACACACATTCATGCACACAATCACACATGTACGCTCACACATGCACAAAACAGTCACGAATGCACAGCTGGACAATGATAAATTGTACTGAGATAAATTCTCAACTGTCAGCAGCTTAAAGGTTCAACTGTTGCATAGCTTCAAAGCTCTTTTCATAGATAGTTTTGATATTAACACTGAATTCACAGGCTTTTTTTCACAGGAGACATTGTGACTGGTTGTTGTTAGAACAACACACCTTAAAATATGACATAGCTCCCACTGTTCTTATATCTACCTATCAGATGCATATTACAAATTGGAAATTATATCCCTGTGGTCCAGTACATCTAAAAATAAACTATATCATACATTAAACCTTCAGATAGAAATAAATCCTGGTGTTCCTGTCACAACACAGATAATAACTGTTGGAAAAGCCACAATGAATTAATGAGAAACAACAAATGTAAGGGGCACATGGGATACACACACTGTGGTACAGAAACATGTGATAGTACCATGTAGCCACACAGTCACACATATAGTACTCACTGAAAGACAGGCACTAAGCTGCTCTGTGCAGTAGCCCCCAAGAGAGCTGTCTGCCATGTTTTAATGATGTCATTCTTCTTTAAAAGGAGTTTTAAAGGATCTATGCTTTCATCAAGAAGCATCTCCAGTGGGACAAGAGGGGGATGTTGGGGGGCTCTAATAATTAGTTTGACACTTATAAAACGAATACTCTCTTTCACCTTTTGCACATGCTCTGTTGCTTTGTTTTCTCATTATTTCCCTCTATAGTCCATGTCTCATATATTCGGCTTCATATCATTGAAACTCTCTGTTTCTCTGTCTCCACCTGTTAATGTCTGTCATGATGCCAGCTTTTACCATCTCACCTGCTGTTTCTTGCTGGCAATGGGGGGCAGTATGAGCCTGGAGGAGCAGCAGATTCTAGAGTTTTTCATCCATGGGGATTCCAGAGTCCCATGGAAACTGGAGGCTGATGGGTCAGGCATGCCCATGAGACAAGCTCTGCCCCTGGGGGCCAGCCTGGTGGGGGCCTGGTACTTGACCTGCCTCAGAAGTTGTTCCATCTCATGGGGGGATGGCCTGAATGGAGAGTTGAAGACCCCTGGGCACTGACGAGAGAGAGGGAGAGAGTATGAGAGAGAGGGAGGGAGAAAGGTTAATCTGATGTAATAGAGAAAGTTAGATAGAGCGAGACAGTATCAGTACGAGCAGTGTTATATGAATAGATGCATATTGTAGAGATCTGCAGTCTCCCCTCCTCTTTCCGTTGCCTCCCTGTGCTCCTGTTGTCTCCTGTCTGTCTCTCCCCTGTCTGTCTTGTCTGAGTCTGTGGCCGACAGGTTGAGTCCAGTCTCCTCTCCTCCTGAGGACAGCTGCACTCAATCAAGCAATCAAGACTCACCTGCCTACACAGTATATAAGCATCAGGGTTTCAACCAGTATTCTTTGAATCATCTGCCAACAACCAAATCAGAATCGCTGAGAACTTTGTCAGTTATTCCTCCCTTGTCTGCTATCTACCTTCCTGACTTTCTTTTCCTGTCTGTGCCCAGGTGCCACCTGTTGTCCTCCACACTCTGTCTGTCTGCTCTCACTGAAGAACCTGGTCTCAACTCAGACTCTTGTATAATCCTTATTAATCATTCAATTGTTAAACTTTCTTTCGTCTCCTGTCTTTTCTGTTTGCGCCTGGTATTTTGGGTCCTGTAAACTCTGCATAAACATAAAACCAAAAACAAAAAACACATATGTGTCTTTGTGAATGGTTAGGACATAACTTTCACTCAACACTTGTAGATTTTTTTTAAATAACAGATTGGTGAAACTGAAAATATCAGGGTAATGATAGAGAGGGTAGAGGGGATGCAACAGAGCTCTGCACCCAGGTTCCAACTAAGGACGTTGCAGTTGGATTATTAATAATTGGATTATACTTCATGGATTTTGAGGAACCAGGATGTCGTCTTGAGTGTTTTAGTAAGTGTTAAGTCGTCATTCAAACTGTTACGGGCAATATTCCAAGGTAATCAGAAACATTTGTACTGTTAATAACTTTTTCACACAGTATTTCATCAAAGTTTTGCATTATATTGCTCATAGTAGCCACACTAACCTAATCCTACAGTGTCCAATGAAAACAGTTGATCTTCACAGCTTCAAATGCATTCACCACAGCTCTTGACCAGCCAAAGGTTTTTGCCAGGTTACATATTCGCCTGAAGCCGTTCAGTGTGTGCCATTCACACAGATAACAAGAAATAACTACAGGGATCACCTAGCTGCATCTTTCTCAAATGTGACATTATAAAAGACACAAATCTCATTGTTCACTAGAACGATATATTAACAAACACATATACGTACACACAAACTTTGCTTCCCCTGTTCTGAAGTGGGTAGAGATTTGCCACAGACGGCCTCAGTAATAATTATTCAAATCACAATGATCCTTTTGCCTATGTGTTAATTACCAGACCAAAGCTTTGAGTTGGAGGACTCTGTATCTACTCTATATGCTAATAATACTGCTTGCTATTTAGGCCACTCTAAAAGACTGGGACAACGGAAAGAGAGAGAGGAGAGAGAAAGGGCATAAGTGGGAAATTGCTCCAACTATACTGACCAAAACCTGACTCTTTTTAATATAACATATTGACAATCCAGTTAATTAGTAAATGTTTCATTGTTAGAGCATGAGTGCTTTTGATGTAAATGTCAAGTGTGTCACAAGGAATACAGGGAAACTTCCCTGACGATGATTTCTGCAACCATGTGTTGTAGACACACCTGGATAACAGATTTTTAACTGACGGGTCTGCAGTTTTTTGTGTACACAGAAAGCTGACAGTAGAGCTAATGCATTATTTTCAGTGGGCCAAAACGGGTCGACCACCTCATTAATGCTCTGCATGTAATTTCTCCCACAAAGGTCTCTCAATCTAAACAATGAAAACAAAAGACGTAGTCTGATGTCGTTGTCCATTGTAAAACAACTATCATTGCCGCTGAAAATCTATCCAACGTGACTCAGGCAGACATGTTCCAACAAGGTAATGCATCAAACTTTTATTCACGTTATGTTTTCTCATAGTCACCGACATCTATTGTTGCCCTCGTCACAATTGGATGCGACCAAATGAAACACACGGGTACCCTGAATATGACCTCTGGATTTTAACATTGTTGGAAACTTCTGTAATAATGTAAGTACACAAGTCAACAAAACATATAACATTGTGCATTTAAAACTAGAGCAATTTTCATGGTTCTGGTTAGCAGACGCACACATAGTACATCAAAATACAATGTTAATATAATTAAGCCAGAGTCACAACTTGTGTAGATTAATGGGGGTTTCCTTCCTACAATGCCTTCCACAGCTTGTCTTATACAATAACTTCTACCTCAGTTATTTTAGAAGACGAAGTGTTTATTCAACCATAAATTCAACTTTAAAAATGGGACGTTATATGTCCTTGGAGATTATTTTTGGTGCTGTATATTTGTGCCTTGTCACTCTGTGCCTCCAGAGAACCCTGACAGAAGATTGCAGCGACTCCACATGCTGTTACTATATTCTGCCTACAAATGTATTACTGTACCACTACAGCAGGACTGCACTTGTTCCTTTGATTTCACAGCTTCTAATAAAAGGCCCTGAACAAGCAAATGTTTCCATACTAGACGATACTTGACTGTAATTAAGTATATCAGAGCATGTTGAGTGAATAAAATATCCCTGAAAATTGTTGATGTAAAAGACCACTCAGCAGCATCTGAGTGTTTGGCACTCTAAATATGAGAAACACTAACTCAGAATCCTCATTATCAGAATTTTCTATCTATTTAATGGCATTTTTCAGTATTCAGTATCAGTCTACAAAATGTATTCTGGGTGAGTGTACAGAGGTAACTCAAACAGGAAGGGACAGAAGGCTGGAGACACACAAACACATACACAAACGTAATCTTCACCACCCCTAAAGACACATACACACATAGACACTCAAACACACACAAACACACACATGCGCACATGCTAGCCCAAAAGTACCAACCTAGCTACGGGAAGAGCAATGATGTTGACCCCAGGAACACACCATCTCTGTCTCTGTCATAGGGACTTGGGGCCTTTTGGTAAGCTGTGTGTGTGTGTGTGTGTGTGTGTGTGTGTGTGTGTGTGTGTGTGTGTGTGTGTGTNGTGTGTGTGTGTGTGTGTGTGTGTGTGTGTGTGTGTGTGTGTGTGTGGGCTGGGGTCCGAGAAGTGAGGAAGGATGAACTGTGTGGGAGAGCCATCTATTCACTGCTGACAAGGTCAGAGCTACGAAGGGAAAGAGTCCCCTGCCATATGCAGAGAAAGAGAGAGCGAGAGATATATAGAGAGAAAGCGATGGACAGAGGGCGGAGAAGAGCACACAAACTTTTCCTGTTTTCTTCCCTTCTTACTTATTAATAAAATGTGCAATATAGTCATATATAAAATCCTAAAAACAATTAATATACGGGTAAACAGCCAATCCAAAACATTTGGAGAGTAAAACATGATCTGACAAAACGCAAAATCTATGGCACTCCAACTTATATCACCTTTATAATAAAATTTTTGGAAGTTGTGTGTATGTGAGTGTCTTAGATGAACATGGGATACCTGCAGAAAGTAGGTAGCAAGCCAGATGATGACGATGCTGGTCGCACAAGAAGGAGAGCGACAGAGAGAGAGAGAGAGGGAGAGAGAGAGAGGTAGTGGTGCTGAATCAACAGTGACCAGTGTGCTTTGTCTTCATTATGATCCCAGTAGGGAGCCACAGAGTTGCGTAGATGCCACACAGACACACAGATACGTACACACCTGTGCCAGGGGAAGCACTAAAATACTCCACTCAGCACATCAGAAGAGCCATGAGGACACATACTTAGTCATGTGCATGCACACACACACACATGCGCGTGCCCACACTCATGCATGCACATGCATGGGTGTACACACACACACACACACACACACACACACACACACACACACCTCAGTTCCACACAGACCACCTGTGTTAACGTTTCTCTCTGCAGCCAGTTTCTGGAGGAACTCCCTATCTGTAGCTCTTATTTCATTGCATGAGTGGTTCCCTGCTTCTTAAGCTGTGCATGTGCTTATGTGTGCATGTGTGTTTAGGTATGTGTATGCTAACTTTCAGAGTAAAAAGTTTCTAGTAAGTCAGTCATGTTAGCCGTATATTTTCTAGCACAGGGCAAAGTGGGGCCGTGGGTGAAAGTTGGCGCACAATGAGGTTGAGGTGTTAATTGAAAGAAATTAGAATTTAAACCTTTTTGTGAGGTAAACCTGCAGTATGGAACATTTGTCTTCCACTTCTGGTAGTGAGAGCAATTACACATACTCTGTTGATGCTGGTGACACCATAAACTGTAGCATACTCGCTACACTTCACTTGACCAAATCAATGATATTAAAGAACAATTTTTCACAAACACGCAGACATGTTTTAAGTATATATGTATCGTTTTGTAGACACAGGCACGAGCAGAAGCATGATGTCATTTGCCCCACTGATTAAAGGATCATCCACCAAACCCACCCATGACCTACTCCTCCACATAACAGACCACATTCATCCCACTGCTATCCCTGCCGGTACGAGCTATATAATATAACTCAGCCCTACATGTAACGATGCAAGCTCCTGTTATATGATGCAGATTTCTGTTGTGGGTTGAGCTTCACTTTTTTACGCATTCAAAATGATAATGTAAAATATTTTTTTGTAGCTGTGGTTAACAAAGAATTACAATTTAATATTAGCCTCAGTCAATTATTGGTCTAATCATGGTCAAATTTATGTCAAATGTGTGGGATTGTGTGTGTTTGTGTTCCCGTAGACCAACCTGCTTTGTACTGAGGAGGTGGTGTAACCTGTGAGCTTTGTAGAACTTGGTTGTCTGCTCTTTCACCATCTCCAGACAGTCTCTCTCTTTCTTCTGAAGTTCCTCAAGTTCATCCAGCTCCCTCCTACAGTGCAAACACACCATATATGAATATTTTCCAATTCAAATTCCAAACATTTTATTCAAGTCTATTACCTGCTATCACAATCACTTGAGACTAATGTTTTACATTGCACATTATCCAGAGATTCAGCTGACCTTAGAACTTAACATTCTTTCAAAGAAACACTCTAAACTTCATGCAAGTGCATCTGTGCACATGTTGGAACACTGTCTTCTGTCGTAAATGCTGATTGTTCCCTGAAGTGTCCTTCAGATGGATAAAAAAAAAAAACTGTCAAACGATAAGACAGACACGGAAAGACAGAGGAGCTGTGGGAGAAAAATAAGAGAATGAGACTGCTTGGACAGAAAAAAGCAAAGTGAGAGCGCAAGAGGCTATAAGTGGGAGGATGATGGATATATTTCATCACCGCAGCCAGGACAGGTCTGTCTGTGACATCTGTTAAGCGAAGCTGGCTAAATGGGATGCATTAAAAGCCCATACACAGCAATTTCATTCCGCAATCACACAGCCTCATTGTTACAAGGGGGTAATAACTTAAAAAGGGAATTACTAAAACACACATGCTATGGTAATGTGAGAATAAACACACACACACACACACACACACACACACGCACACACACACGCACACACACACACACACAGCTAAGAGTAAAGCCGTAGCTCATCAACAATCCTCCGTTTTTCTCTTTTCATGTCCCTCCTTTTTTCTCCCCTTCTTCTCGACTGCTTCTTTCTCCACCCAGCTTCTGTTTTCGATTACAAGCCTCCACAGCGGAATCAGAATATTCATAGTGTGTCTGTAATGTGAGGTTAACACATTCTGCAGCTACTGACATTTAAAAAGAAATCACAACACCGTCTCCATCGCCTTTGCATTCTCATTCCTTCCTCAGCACCAGATTAAATTACAAAATAAATGAAATATGCAGAGCACTGTGTGTGTGTGTGTGTGTGTGTGTGTGTGTGTGTGTGTGTGTGTGTGTGTGTGTGTGTGTGTGTGTGCGTGCGTGCATGTGGTGAGGATGAGAGGGAGTCTAAATGTGTCTGTGCGTGTTTATGTAATATTAAGCACAGTAATTTAAGACGGTGTATATGGATGTGTGACTGTATGTCTGCATGTGCTCGTGTGTTTCTGTGTGTGAGCGTGTGTGTGTAAATATGTGTAAAAATAGAGGTTGCTTGGCCCCTATTTGACCACCTGGCTAACAGGGATATTACTTATTAATGTAAAATATAAAGTTTTGGTTTAGTATGGGACAGTCTGGTTCACAAACCAATTGGTGCATGTGTGTGTTTACAGTATATGTGTGTATTTCTGTTCGTTCGTGCATTAATACACCTTTAAAAACTGACTGCCAATGTTTTCAGGGGTCGGGACCTATGTGTGTGCATGTGTGTGTGTGAGTAAGCAATACTTATGTGTGCATCAATGTTCATACTATGTGTTCACACACTTTTGATTGTATGTGTGTCCATAGGTGTGCATGTGTGTGAAAGCGTGTGAGTGTGAGTGTGTGTGTGTATGTCAGGCTGAATGGGTGACCTTTGCTTCCCTGCCCCCAGCCCCAGTGTTATTAATTGCTGTGTAGTGGACAAAAGCCAAACAGATTTGTAACGGCTGAAGGCACCTCGATCTGTGTCGACCCAACCAGCCGCCACAACATACAACCCTCATTAGCCCTGTTCGGCACACAGCACGTGCCGCGTGTGTGCGTGTGTATGTGTGTGTGTTTGACAGAATGAAAGTGAAGGAAAGAAAGCAAGAAACAGTGTTTTAAAACAACGGCTTATAATTCCGTTTTATATATTGTTGTATATCTGGTTAATTAACCTGTGCTGGTTACTATAACTTGACCTCTGTATATGAAAATAAAAAATGGGCACAAAAAAATAAACTTTTGTGTAATATCTGTTCAGGAATACATGCTATACATCCATATGTTACTCATACAGTTTCACTGTGCTATAAAATTGTCATTTCACATTTAAAATACAGTTATAGTAATCTGCACATTTTATCATTATATTATCATTGCATATACTCCATTATAATGATTATTAGATGCTTATAACGTGCTAAGTATGCCATATACTGCAGTGCGAGCACACTGACTTTTGATGGCTTCTTAACTGTTGGACAAACTAATAAAGCATACTTGCAAATAATTGAACTCCAACTGACATTTTCACCCTGGACTGTTAATTTATTTAAATGGATAATATAGTACAGCTAAATTTCTCACTTCTTCCTCAATTATTTACTCCCTGGTTCACAACGGGGCATCAAGGGTTGATGGGATATCAGAGAGTGAGGCATTCTGGGACGGTAGGCCACACCTGCGGTCGTCCAGGCCAGCACCAGAGCAGTTAATTGGCCAGGTTCTAAATATTTAATGGAGGCTTGACCTGATTGGCTGTTTTAATTGCTTCAATTAAATGATTCAATAGCTGGCAAGGAGGGGGTAGTCAGCTAGTCAATTCAGACAGTGACCGGCTCAATGTATTGAACGTTCAACACAGTGTTTCCATTTAAGTGACTGACTAATTGATTTACTAATTCACTAAAGTAGTAAAACTGATGCCAGGAAAAGGTGTGGAATTAAACAATGATTATAGTGTTGAAATGATCTCAAATCAATGATTCAAATGTTCAAAAGCAGAAAAAACATTTACAACTTCAATCATTTTACATACTCCTTCTATTCTCGTTTTACTCTCAAAAGTTCCTACAACACCAGCTTATACTCCAACACACACACACACACACACACACACACACACACACACACACACACACACACACACAGAATAAACAAATCCAATCAGACTGAAGGAGTGAACTTGTCTCCACCCAAACTGGATCAGAAAGAAAGAGCAGCAAAAGAAAGACTGACGCATAGAAGCGGAGAGTGATCGCAGGGCAGGCGTGCAGGCAGGCCTGCACTCTCTCCACCATAGCAGCTCTTCTTTCATGAATGTCCTTGAGAGGGACACAAGAGAGGGAGGAACGAAGATGGCTGGAGTAAAGAGAGACAGGAAAAAAAGTAGAAAGAGGGAGAGAGACAGCATAGCACCAGAAGAGAAGAATAAAAAAAAAAAAACACCAGTGCTGCTCAGCCTTGCAACACCAAGTCCATAAATTCTCCCTTGTTCTTGTTCGGATGAGTTAAAAGATTTTGCCATGTCGTTGCAACATCACAGTGAGAATTATTTATCTGATTATGGCAGTAATAATTACCCAGCTGTTTATTGCAGATAGAGGAATAATTCATGCAGTCAACAGGCCGTGTTGGTGGCGGCGGCGATGACACCAGCACATTTAGTAAATATGCAAAGCGGGCTTGTTCTGCTTTCCTAATTGCCCCCATCGTCCCACTGCATGCCCTTATTAAAGCCCAGGAACTTTAAGTGTCTCCCTGACAAAGTGATAAATTGTTGGGGTATCAAGGAAAACTGTGGCAGAGTGGGGACTGCGCTGGGGTCTTGACTTCATTAGGCTATGCAGAAGGAGAGGAAGGATGAATGAGGATGGACACTGAAGCACAGTGAACCGGCAGCAGAGAGAGAGACAGAGAAAGATATAGAGCAAAATAGATTGAGAAAGAGAAGGAGAAAGAGAGGAGATTGAGGGAGGGAGGCAAAGTGAGGGCAGAGGATAGAAGAGGGTAGTGTAAGTAGCGTGTATTAGCTGGATGCTGTACCTAATGAAATGACACAGATGGTTTCGTGCGGGGGAGATCTGTCATGAGCGAGAAAGAGAGACTAAAACAGAGAGTCAGAGAGAGAGAGGTTCAGCAGTCTATGTATTACTCCTATATCATTACCATGCACAGCCTCGGCCTACACTAAATGGGGCTATTAGTCCAACTTTGAATAATTTATGCAGCGGGTTGGACAGACAGACAGACTTACAAGAGGGAGGGAGCAGGTGGATTAAAAAGCGGACCTTTGCGGGGTGAGTGATCAGGCAGCGTGTGCTCCGAGGGCTCAGCGGCTAACACAGAAAGGATATTTTAAATAAATGCCGGCACGGCGTTAATTGATCGTGACCCCGGCAGCACTAAATAAACATGTGATTAACTGGAGAGAAAGTGACCTCAACACCCCAAACAACTGTGGAGGAGGGGCTGCGTGTGTGTGTGTGTGTATGTGTGTGTGTGTGTCTGTGTGTGTGTCTGTGTGTATGAGGAGACTGGGGATGTCACACAGTTGATAATGAAAGAGTAAGACCAAATGACTAAAATTCTTTTCTTCCACATTTCTCTGATCTAGTCTAGTCTGGTCAATATGCAAACTGACCTGATTCAGTCTGAGATAGTTAGAGACAAACATTAGTTTAGTTTAGTGGTTCTCTCTCTATTACAAGTTATCACAAGCTCTGTAGCCTTTGGTCTCATTACACATTACAAATATATTTTCACTATGACTTCTATAAATGCCTATTCTAAGTATTTTTTAGTCACATTTGACAAATAATAGCAGTATGTGCTATCTATTTATATAGAGCCAAAGACTTCCTGTTTAAGATAAGTCATATTGAAAAAGACAAAGCACAGTTTTTTTTTCTCAACGCATATCTTTCATCACTGTCAGTGTCAGAACGCTTGACAAAGTTTATGTGTTTATGTGTATCTGTGTGTGTTACTGAAGAGACAACATTTCCTTAATGGACTTTAACAGCCTAGTTCCCCCTACCTCTAAAAGGGGCAAGAAGTGTGGAGGAAAGGTGGAACGCTGGTGGGGAAGTGAGGGGGGAAGTCAGTGATCCAAGGAGCACTTTAACAAATTTACATTTAATTTTAGCAGAAGCCTAAAGATATTTTCCGGTAAAATATATTAGCAACATTAAAAATGTGACTATTAGCTAAACGTGATGGTTTTTTTTGTCAAAAATAAAAGATGGCGTATCTCTAGCAGTAAGCCCTGGAGCACAGGATGTTTTATTAATGCACGAGCTGCAGTTCAAATCAGAGGCTAATTTTTAATTTCTTCACATCGTTCACTTCTCTCTCTCTTAGCCTTGAGCGTTTTAGAGGACTTCTCTCTCTCTCTCTCTCTCTCTGTCTCTTTCATTCCTTCACTTTTCCTTTCCTCTTTCCCTGTCTCTGTTCTCCTCCTCTGAGGTAACATCTTACAAATGCCTCTGTTTCTCTCTCAGTTATGAGTACACAAGTACACAATTAAACCAACTGCCTTTATAGTAATCAAATCAAAATTCTTTTCAAAATTGTGCGACATCTCTACAAATGGTGTACCTTGCTTACTTCTTGTTGCTGAAGCAGCCTTTGTATAGTGCAGTATGTCGGTTATAATATCTGTATCAACTGTACTGTACTAATGAAAAATATAATAACAATCACAGGACTTACACAGGAAGGTCAGTATGCAGCATCGTACCAACTGTTTACCTACACAAACAAGCTTAAGTAAAAGGGGAGCAGGCGACTGTCAGCTCTCTGTCAGCCTCATATACATCACCACATTTTGTTTTGTTTTTTACCTGACAAGTTCATTTTTCCTTGAAAGTCCATCCAGATAATTCTTGCGTGCATAGAAATTATGAATGTACTTCCTCACAAAGAATCCTCTCCATCTCCGCTGGATCTGTGAGGGACAAAAGCATGACGTTTTGTTGTTTGTTGACGTTTTCATGTTTTCCAACAACATGGGCAAACGTGGGAAACAGGTACTAGACATTATGGCATGTCATGGCGATGTTACAGTTTTATCAGTTCTTAGTTTTTCAGATTTTTTTTGGCCCTTCAAACATGCAATATAAAAAAAAAATTACCAGCATAATATTGTTCTGTGTCTTGTCATTGTATTTGCTGTCTATCAACTTGCCAATACTTTTTCTCATGACTTAAACTTGTGGGGGACACATTAAACATAAAAAAAATAATAGAGATGATAGTATCAACATATATGAGACAACATTTTTAAACCATGTATGATGATGCGTGCACTTTTTTTCCCCTGTAGTGATGGAGGGACAATCCAATGGGGTACGGATGGCTGTCACAGCTCCATACGTTTAACTGTATCAGTCCACATTGATTGTGGAGGCTGCAGATTAGCTAGCAGACACACACCCACACACACCAGTGGACCATTTTAAAGCAAGGGGGCGGATGTCCTTCAGACTAATTAGGAGATTAAAACAATGGCAGGTAAAAGAATAATCACACTATGAGAAGAGGGGAGAGGAGAGGAGAGGAGAGGAGAGGAGAGGAGAGGAGAGGAG
>JBBMOE010000001.1:18231794-18265646 GCA_037975065.1 Chaetodon trifasciatus
ACACCCCCCCGACCCCCCACCCCCTCCTTTCCATTTCTTGAACGCCTCCCAAACGGCGGCTGGCAGTTATGCTTTAGCAAACAGTCAATTTACAGGCATGATAAATAGCTTGTTGTGATACGTTTACAAAACTCAATCCAGGGGAAAATTATACGTGAGAGCACTGGGTATTGGATCCGGTATCAACAATCTGTTCAATTAAGAAGCAGTTGGAGGCAATATGCTGAAAATGGGGCCTTGTTTTACTAAAGCACACACATACACAAACACACACCATACACCCCAACTCCTCTACTCTTTCCTTCTCTCTATTCCTCTTCATACTCTTTCTATATACATCCCAGGAGTTGCAAAATAAATGGAATTCCTTATCATATTACATCATATTTCCTAAGTGCTAATTTCCCAATGTGTAATGAGTGAATTATATCTCTTAAGGGGTCAGACACAGGGACTAAGGAATATAGCAATTGAATTCTAATGCATGCTATCATTACATAATCAATATATCTATAGCTGTTCCAGGCGCTGACTTACCTTCACCATTTGTCTGAAACGTGCCCTTGCCGTGAAGCCCCGCCATATCTTCTGGATAATGATTGCTTTCTTGTGCAGATGGCTGTAAAACAGTCATTTTGAAAGAGAACTAGATGTGTATTTTTCAGTAGTTGAAATGAGGGAAAACAATGAAAACAAAGTCACTGAGATCCACATGGAGGGATGGAAATTAAATTTTAGATTTCTTTGTTCAATCTTTAAACTGTTTATGCACAGAAATGATTTGAGTACAAAAAAACTAAACCTATGAGGAAACAACAAATACAAAATATTCCTTTATGAAAGGCAATTTAATTGATTAAAACATGAAATCTACTAAAATCACTACCGCTATAATGAACTGTGATCTCTTTAAAAAAAACAAAAAACAAAGAAAAGCCTGGTTTTGTTTTCTGCATACTAATGTTAGGTTGTAAAGGACTTCAATTAAAAGGTCAGGGAAACATTACACTTACAAACACACACTCTCACAAAGACATACACATACAGAACAAACCTGCTCCTCCAGGCTTTTCGATCATGTCTGATGAGCCTTTCACCCCCTTTAGTCGGCGGCACACATTTGTATTCATCTTCAAACATACTCTAAATGCAAGTCCACTGCGATTCTCTGCCTCCAATGAGGCCATCAATTTCCAAAAGGCCATTCATATGCCCAGAAAATCAATGCTTATGGTAGGGATAGCACAACCCCGGAGTTGCACTTAGGCAGCTAAAATTGTTGCTAATTATCCACTTAACGCATTGATCAATTAACTAAAGTAATCTGAATTAACCTACTGTCTGGAAGTTTGTCTGCTGACCCTGCAGAATGGTGCTGGGGTCACAGTACAGGAACAAGCACAGAGATAGAGACATTCATTTCTCTGTGTGTGAAAGGAGCACAGAGTGCAAGCGACATTTATTCCTCTAGGCCATTTGCAAAGCTCTAGAAGTGGGATAATTATGAGAGTGAGCTGGTATCAGGGTTTCCCTTGAAATTAACTCTTAAGGGTCCTGCCTGAATGTTTTTCAACCCCTGAAGGGAAAAGCAAACCTAAAGTTGGACTATAAAATATTAATTTTTAAAATTTTATTATTATTACTATTTTTTTTCTCTATGGCATATAGAGTGCCAAAAGTCTACTTTTCAGGTTTACAGATATAAATTGGACAAACACACACTCACTACGCATAGACATTATACCTGAGGTAAGCCCGCACCTTGCAGGCTCTGAACCAGCTCTGAATGCGGATGGCGGCCTGGCTTTCCTCCTGTCTGTTCTCCTCTGCTTGGCTAAAACACACACACAGACACATAAAACAACAGCGTACTATAGGTACATTACCTCAGTGTGATGCTGTATGTTAACGTCTATTAATACTCTATAGAAACAGTATGACTATCTGCGCTTTCAAGTGCGCAGCCGGACTCTGCAGGTGCTTCACTATTTCGTCACCTTCGTTATGGCACCACTGCCGATGCATGCTAAGGTACAAACATGCTAGCGTTTGTTGATACTACGGCTAAGGTTAGCAAGCTAACTGGTGTGACGGTTTGGCTTTTGCTGCCAAACCATTTAACGACCGCCACAATGGTTTTCATACCTGAATAATACAGCTGCACATATATAGGATAAATACCTGTTTCTGTAGACATATTCTTTAAGGAACTCTTCAACTTCACTTTGTATTTTCAGCAGCTCCGCCATGTCTACTCAGGCAAAAAGTTTACTTGTTGTCTTGACAACAAGGTGGTGGAGATGCGTTCAAAGTGTCTAGAAAGTAGGAATTTTTCCGCCCTATCTCAACGATAAAAGCTTACTTCACCGTTCCTGTGTACCTGTACCTATTATTGTGACAAAACAGACACTTTCAAAAACATCTGGCTTCAGTTGATGTCAGTGTCCATATTTATTAAGATTATCGGTGAGGTTAAAGGCACCTGCTTAGTTTATGTAACCACTCAAGAGTACTGATTGCAAAAGTTTGTTTTGTTTGTTTTATCTTATTTCTGAGTCATTAACTAGCTTTCCGCTTTAGTTAGGTTGCTGTGCATTTTTCAGTTAATTTGGTTCTGTTGAATCACTGAGTATTTTATCATAAAGCAGCTCTCTTTTCCCCCTTAGACTTCACTTTCTATCGAAACAGATAGCAAGATGGCATTGCTCTCCTTCCATAGTTTTATTTACAGACTTAAAGAAACAAGGACTAATACTTAAAAATATTTTAATTAATTTTGATTTAATTAAAAGTTTATATAAACATATATTCTTAAGCACTGGACCAGCACGCTGCATTTTGAAATCTTTTTTATGGAATCATAGAATTAGTAGAAAAAGCCTTGTTTATGACTTGCTATTCTCCAGTCTCTATAATAAATGATAAACACCAAAACTAAAGAAAGACCTTGGTGTCCTTAGTCGTTCAAACAGAAGTTAAACCGCATGCCATCTTGTTTATGTCTTCCTCTGCTTCTTCCTCACTCTTATCTGCTGAAGCCTACAGAAGCAGAAATGCAGTGTAAATAATATAAGGGGATGGGAGATGAAAGGGGGAGAAAGTCCCAGAAAAGACATTTTAAAATGCCTGCTCTGGATGCAGATTGTGGATCTAAGTATTGATCTGCCAGCTGCCTCATTTTTTCCATCCATCCCTCCATCCATTTCCCTCCTTTCCTGACATTATCACCCTTCATCATACAGTTATCAGTTTAATTCTCCCCACACTTCCTGCCTTCCTTATTTCCCCTCCTCATCACTCCTTTACAGCCATATTCACCTGTCAAAATGATCACCTCAGGATGGTGTGTGTGTGTGTGTGTGTGTGTGTGTGTGTGTGTGTTTGTACTTGTGCATTTGTGCATGGAAGATGTCTGTCTGGCCAATGGTGAGAGGAAAAGACTGTCTGTATTATAAATGACTCCTTAGAGACAGGCAAACGACAAAGAGTGAAAGTGAGTGAGTGTGTGTATCTGCATGCTCTTTCATGTCTGTGCACCGGCATTCCAGCTTTTCTGAGCCACGCGACGTGCTTGTTTAAGTGTCTTTTTCCATCTCTCCGTCTTTCTCTCAGGCCAATTTGCTGTCTGAGGGCCACCACAGTGGCGAAGAGCAGTCGGCAGACGTCCTAGGTAGAGTTATGGCTGGAGGGGCAAACCCATGGTGGCTCAGCCCATCCATCGAGGGGCAGCAGGAGGGCGGCCACCCTGGTAATTACCGGAGAAATGTTGTTGTGACAAGACGTATGAACAGTGTGTGTGAGTGAGAGAGATTTTTAGGGAAGTGTTGTTTTTGACAAGACTGTAAGGACAGCTGGAAGCCATTCGTCCTGCCACAACGCTGATTAGGTGTCACCAGGAGTGTATTGTATCTGTGAGAGAAAGACACAAACAGGAGAGCTGGAGCACTTCATAAAAAGACATGCTGTTTACACACTGTCTAATGACCCACTTCTAGACCCAGCCAGACCATCATCTTCTCCACACCCCTCTCCTCTTGTAATGCACTCTTCCATCAACTTCCTCCCCTTTCATTTCTTTTAGATATCTTCTCCTTTCGTCTCTCTTGCTCTGCGTTTTTGCCTGCTCTCTCCACTTTTCTGCTTTCCTTTTTCTTTCCCCCCATCCCCTGTCCTTTCTCAGTCAAAACATTTTTGTTGCTCAGTGAGGCAGTAATTCCTTATCCAGGATTACCCACATATACCCTCTCTCTCCCTCTCCGTCTCTCTCTGTCTCTCCTTCCATCTCTCCATACGGGGCATGTCATTTAACATGCCTCCAGTCACCTCTCACAGTCAGGAAGCTCATCCAACCAGTCATTCTCCATGCCCATTGTTCCTAAATGAGGGCCATATGCGCTGTGGCCAGCACTGGTCATAAAGACACACACACACACACACACACACACACACACACACACACGCCAGTGGTGATACCAGTGTCCATGGGTGAATGTGTATGCGTGTGTGTGAGACTGTCACACATTGCTCTGCACAGTGCATGTGTATGAATCATTATTGTGCGTGTCAGTGTATGAGTGATTATATGTGAGTGTCTGTGTGTGTTTCTGTGTGTGTCTGTCTGTCTGTGCGTGCGTGTGTGTTCATACAGCCACAGTAGGGTGCGGTGGATGGAATGCGTGTTTCTCGGCAGGACCAGTTCGGCCATTATTATTAAACATCTGTCCACAGCACATTAATTCCAGCACTCTGACGCATCCCTCTCTGCCCAGGGATCACTTAATTGAAATCCATAATGACTCTTTCTTCTCTTCTCTCCCACACTGAGCAAAGTGAAGCTGGAAAATATATTTTACACAAAAGGAAAGGTTTCTATCAGCCATTATGAAATCATTCTGTCACCTCTTGTCATATATTTTTTCACAGCCTTACTCTGAAGATACCACACAACATCTTGATATTACATAAAAAATGAAATTATGATGACAGTATTTCCTGATACATTTCACTATTTGGCCAAGTTAATGTGTTGAATTGTGTCATTTTGTCTGTGTATTAGTCTCTATAGTTTCAATAAGATAAGGGAAATTAAATAGAAAATAACAAACCTAAGTAAAGAATTGTGATTAAGTACATAGTTGACAAAAGATTAATGGTTACATTGTCTATGAGAATCAGTTAGATTGAAGCTTTTGGCAAAAAAAAAATAATATGCTCAGCTCAGATTTTTGATTGTACTGTTATTTTGTTCCCAAGCAGCTCAGAGGATCAGCAAACAAAGAAAACGTCAGGGCCTCGTTGTTTCCTTTGCACAAAGCTTGTGTGTAATTTTTGGGTAGCTTACTTAATAATGACACCTGATGCGAACACAAACTCAGCATTTACAATGTCCAGCTCCACATGTTTGCAAAGAATCTGTATCAAATAAATAACTAAATGTATACATTTTAATGGGCTGTGGCTAATTCTGTTACATTAATTACAATATAAAAAGAATATGATTTGTTCAGTATTGTCTCTTGATTCACACATTTCTCAAAGGGACAGTTTTTGAAGGGAAGATATATGAATCATCAGATAATCACAAATGTGTTCAGAATAACTTTATGCTCATGTTAAAATTTAAGACAAGGGCGAACATAAAAGGGGGTAATTTGTTTCTCCAAAATGAGTTTAGTGGATAATAAACTACTGACACTGTTTTCATCAAAGTTTTATTGAATCTTCTTTATAAGATAATTGAGGGTATTTTCACCCGAGGCCTTATTGACCCAGTTTTTGCCACGCAGACAATTAAAATTCCCCATCACACGGACAAGACTAACTCCAAAAGGTGATTAAAGCACCTCCAGTTTGAGCTGATGCCATCTGTGTGACACTAAAATGTTGGTGAGAGTATCAAACTCAAACCAAAAGCTCACCTAGAGCCTGAAAAGGCCCGAGGCTGGCCCCGGTCTTCTATGCAAATTGCTCCCTCATATTTCCTACCCGGGGCTGCTGTTACTTTTTACAGTGGTAATGCTTTTAAACCAATTTGAAGCCATCTCTTTTTCCCTCTCCATCCCACCCCCTCCCTCCCACCTTTCCTCATTCCCCATCCTAATATCCTACTAATGGATAAAAACTATGATTGTGCCGGTAGAGGAGAAATATCATACCTTTATTAGCTCACCTATACCCACAGAGAGAGGCAGAGAGAGAGAGAGAGAGAGAGAGAGAGAGAGAGAGAGCGAAGTAATGAATTGAGCATTGTGTAAAATAGTTTAATGCAGGGGTGGTTCATCATTATTTGTGGCGGATTGCGTGCAGACAGGGGTGATCCATTAGTGTGGTCGTTTCCATCTGTGTATGCGTGTCTCAGTGTGTGTGTGTGAGTGTGAGTGTGTGTGTCCCACCCAGAAGGACATTCGCTGCTGCCGGCCCCACTGTCACAATGAGAGATTCATCACCCCCCCCCCCCCACACACACACACACACACGCACACAAACGCGCACACACGCACAGAGGCTACAGTACACATGTGGCATTATTGTTCCATCATTACTCCTCTCATTCTTCTTTTCAACAATTTGTCAGTTTGCTGTCTTTGTTGACACACACACACACACACACACACACACACACGCACACACAGATTCATGTGGCACCATGTTTTCTGTGTAGACAGTCAAGGTTAGAATTACAAACATTAAATTAGATTTGAAAAAGTGAAAGTTAAAGAAGCTAGAAGAGGGCATGAGTAAATGAAATCTTAACATTCCAAAACTTTACTGTGGTTTGGTTGCAACTAATCTCTGGGACAATAATCAAATGTCTGTTATCCCTCTGATACAATTCTTATGGTAGCGTTGTATTTACTGCAAGGTGAGTTGTGACTTATTGAATCAATGTTTAAGGAAATTGCAGTAATAAGAGTTACACTGACTTAGAAAAGGTTTTAAAGAAAAGAATACAACTACTGTCATAGAGGAGCAGCTCAAAATCAAGTTCAGTTCAAAAACACGTGCATATTTTGCATCAGAACAAAGGCTTAGTGAACGAGGCAGCAAGAGTTTCTCACAAGTTTCTCTCATAGCACTTAATTTTTGTTGTATTTGTGTATTCATTAAACTTTTTATAAAGGGGAAGGAAAAAGGAGACCAGCAATCAAAGAGGAGGAGAAAAGAGTAAAGATAAGGAGAGACATTTTTGGTTGTATGATTGCCACATCTGATGGCCAGTCCTTTACCACCACACATCCACACTCCCAATCACATTCTCCTTTCAAAATAAAACCCTCAGTAGTTTAATGGAATGTAGATTTTTTTTTTTTTTTTTTCCCAGGGACTCGATATTGGAGAGGGAAAATAAATCATCCAGTGGATACTCTGATCATGGCAGGGTGTAGGCATGCATCTGAGGATTCTCCATCTTCTCCCCCTCTGTAGCACTTCACCACTTACACTTCACTTGTTCTTTTCATCTGCCCCTACCCATCCACTGTCTTTTGCTTGCTCTGTCTGGTTTGCATGACATACTAGCTTTATTGTTGTCTGTCTGGGCTTTTTTAATTTCTCGCACATGACTGTCTCCCTTTCTCTCTCTCTTTTTCCTCCTGTTTCTCTGACATTATCCCCCCATCTTTCCACCCCTGCATCTCATTCTTAATCTCTTTCTTTAAATAGACATGCTGTACCCATCTGTCACAAATGACACATAATATATCATATTAACAGCGTTGTCAACAAACTGTAACTTGGCTTGCAGGAATCTCAAACATGGATTTAAAGTTCATGTTTTTTAACAATCCCTTGATCTCTCACACACCCCAGAAATTCCTTTTGGGAACTGTGGGATCACTCAGCTCTCCGGATAAACTAACAATGAAAAATACAAGCCACTGAAATCAAACAAATCTCTTGTTGTTCTGCTATTCCTGGAGCACAACTTTGCACGTACAATTATGACATCCTGAACACACCCTGCTGCTTTTGCGTGAAGTATAACAAACCTTGAGCATGCTTGCATGTATGTGTATATGTGCTGTCACCACACGAACTAGTCTATTTCTCTTTGCTCCCAGCTAATTGGTTGGACCGTGAGAGAGACAGGCTGGAGAGGTGGCTAGACCTGACAGTGAGTGTGTGAGCGTGTGTGTCAGATGTCCTCTGGCATGCCTCAGAGAGCTAATCATAACCACACTGCAGAGATTAATGAAGTCAAGAGCAATCAGCCCTGACACACAAACAGGGACACACACACATACTCGCATGCATGCACACACACAGGAATGTATAGTGGTTCTGGCTCAGATACATTGGACCTTGTTCAGTTGAGGCAGTGGCATGTGGAGTGACTTTATGATTAATTGAATCTCTTCTTGTGTGAACATCTGTACGTACATATGTTGCTATTGTCAAAGTTCCTTTTTGCATGCTTGCTTAACTTGTGCTCAGCCCCTCTGGAGATTTTTTTCTTTTTTTTTTAATTCATGTGGCATTAATGCATATTATACTGTATGAGGAGATACAGAGGACTTCTGCCACGGCTACAGTTAACTGTGGATGATGGACAGGTACAGGGTTGAAGCACTTCTGATGCTATATAAAAGCAGGACAGATTACAGATTAATATCTTTGCTTGCTATCATTTTGCCTGTAGTCTAATACATGTAAAGCCTTCCCTGATGCATGATAGATGGAGGATGGAGTACCTCTACAAATAAACAAGGAATTGAGTGGCTGATTTACCAATAATTTGTGGAGCTATAACCTCAGTGCAGACATAAATGCTGATTATCAATTCACTGTATTTGTGACTTCTGTACACTCTCATCAGCCATCCTGCCAGTGAATGGCTTTGTTTGTTTGTTTTTTTGGGAGATCGGGACAAAAAAGCAGCCATCTCTCTGTCTGTCACACCCTCACTGATGAAACAGAAGAGATAAGTTAGCAGTGCTTCACCAGCGGGACACTTAAACCTTCTCAAATGCCTGCTGGCACTGCTCTGTCAACTGGGCTGGATCTCCCTTCCAAGCGAGATCAGTCAGGGGACTGCAGTCAACCCCAAAAAGTTGAGAATGACGCACCAACAACCAGAAGCTGTGCCAGCTATGTTAACCACCTCACATCGTTTTTAAGACTGAGCCTCAGGCAGGAGGTAATGGCAATGGACTTATCTAGCTGGGGGCACACCTGCCTTTGGGCCAGCAGGTTCCCCAGACACCAAATCTCCCCCCGCCCAATTATACAGTTTTTAGGGGTTGGCCATGAGTCCTGCCTTGGGGAGTCCAGGACCACAGCCACCATCTGCAGACCCTGCCCCTTGTTGTCAGCCACAATGATGTCATCATCTGCCTGGGCTGCAGAGAACACATCGTGGTCAAGTTATTTTTCCAGAGACTGCCACTGTGTTCCACAGAGGACCATGCATCCCTTCAGTCCTTCACCATTCTGTGTCCCCCAACTGTCAATCACTAAAACTCTGTCCACTTTCTTTTAGGGGTTACAGGAGGACAGAGGAAGTTATCATAGAAGTAGGAGTTCTTATTAAACAGTTACTTGTGTCTGGGTCCAGGAGGTGTAGTGACAACAGTGGTCACATAAAAACAGATTTCCAGTCTCTCTGCGTGACAGATGAATAGATGTGAGCACAGATTACCAATGAACAACAGCTGTAACTCTAAGGCCACGCCAGCTACTGCCTCAAATCCCAGCTTGTTACCAAAACCACACCCAGCTGCCACAGCAGCCATCATCCCTGTGGATGGATCGAGCTTTTTGCTTTGTGAATTATCTTGGAATTGCTCGGCCTTTATCTGAACAGAGAGAGAGAGAAATAAAAGAGAAAAGGAGGGGGCAAAAAGTACATAGAAGTCCTCTGTGTCAGAGCACGGGGCTTTCAGCTCCACATAAAGACCTTGACCTTTGGTCCCTGTGGGCCCCTGTGCATGATTCACGGGCTACAGAGGCCCCTGATCCCATTTATCTGTTTGTGGTGTCTGTGGGTGTGGTTGTGGTGTGTGCTCATGTGGGACTGTACATTATAGTATGTTTGCCCTTAAGTGTGTGTCTAATGTTAGGATGTGTGTCTGTGTGCATGCTCAGGCAGAGCCAGTTTCACTCATGCATTGTGTGGCTATAGTGCTCCTCATGGGCTTGACCATCAGTGTCCAGCACATGAAGTGTGCGATGTGTCGTGTGAATGATGTGTGAGTGTGCCTGGTAATTGCTCAATCATAACACAAAGTAACCCTGTCTGGCAGCCTAATTTTGGATTCTTTTCGGTGTGTTTATCACACTGAGATAGGGTAAAGTGGCTGCCACATGATACAGTCTGTACTTGACTCTGGCCGTGCCTTTGAATGTGAAGTACTTACTGGTTGCCAGTGACCACACTATAACACGCATCAACACACTTGCATTTGTAGTTCACTGTGTGTGTCCAAAGAACTTTGACTAGGTTTGGCCTTTGGCCATTATCCCCACTGATGGATTTGTTTTTCCACTCCCATTTACTGCTAACTGTTTGGACCTTTATTCTAAAATGCTTTTAGAATGTATGCTGTATACATGTGAAGGTAGTCTACTCAATTACATCAAAATGAGATCAAAATCATTACTTAATATACCTTTTTCAACTTGTTAAATAAAAATAACTCCCTACCCGGTACTTTTAAATTGCATTTCCGATCTTTTAACTACAGAAAACTCTAATAGTGAGCATAATGTAATCAGATTACAGTTATATAGTCCATTATACTCGCACTCTGCCCACCAATTCTTCACACAACCAATCTAACTTTCAAATCAACAGAAATCAGCCCTGGCCACAGGTGACTGGCCCGGCCAAATAGCCTTTTATTCTGTGTGTGTGTGTGTGTGTGTGTGTGTGTGTGTGTGTGTGTGTGTGTGTGTGTGTGGGCCTGTGTCTTTTGTTTTGGATTTGAAGATTTAGATAGAGGGCATGGGTGTCCAATACTGAAGGTCCCATGATTGCACTTAGCAAAGTAGCCTTCATTTCTTTTTTCTGTTCACATATTATTTCCCAAACAAGTAGATGTCTTTACATACTTGTGAAACATGTTACAACCCCATTTCCTAGAAAGTTGGGACACTGTGTAAAATGTAAATAGACACAGAATGTGATGATTTGCAAAACGTTGAAACTCCCTTCTTTAATTGAGAATAGCACAAAGACAACACATCAAATGTTGAAACTGAGAAATTTTATTGTTTCTTAAAAACGATGTCCTCATTTAGAATTTGATGTGAGCAACATGTTTCAAAAAAGTGGGGTCAGTGGCAACAAAAGACTGGAAAAATTGTGAAATACTAAAAGAAAACACCTGGTGGAACATCTCACAGTTAACTAGGTTAACTGGCAACAGGTGAGTAACATGATTGGATATAAAAAGAGCCTCCCAGAGAGGCTGAGTCTTTCTGAAGTTAAGATGGGGAGGGTTTCACCACTCTGTGACAGGCTGAGCTGGAAGATAGTACAGCTTGACAACTGAAGAAATCTCTGCAGGGACAAGGCTGAAAATCAACATTGGGTGGCTTTGATCTTCAAGCCCCACCCTGCGTGGACTCAGGAACACTTCCAAAAACCATTGTTTGTCAACACAGTTCATCTCTGCATCCACTAATGCAAGCTGAAACTCTACCATGCATAGAGGAAACTGTATATAAACCAGATCCAGGCACTTTGTCTAGTCCCAAGTCTTCTCGCTGATGGTCTAGTTTGCTTGTAGTTCATAAATTGAGACTGTGCCACAACCAGTTAAAGCCTCCTCTTCGTGTCTTTTGTAAATGACAAAAGGTTGAAATTGTTAATGGTTAAAAATGTGACTACAACAAAAAATGTAACATGCAACAGTAGAAGAAAATGAACGCATATACAGATATGTAAACAAGATGAAGAAAGGGATGCAAATAGAAACCACATAAAGAAAGATGATGATCTACCTTTAAATCATTTAAAACCTTTACATCTCATGAGACCGAGACAAAGACAGCTAAACACGAGCTAGACAGAGCAGAAACCAAGCTGTTGGTACTAAGGCAAACAGTACATCATTTACAGGCATTACCATACCAACTGATAGCAGAGTGAATGTGTAAACCTGATGATGATGTGCTTGTCTCTTCACATGTCAGAGGCAGCAGCAAAGGTCACTGAGCACCGAGGAAGTATGAGGCTTTTAGGGAGGAGGAAAACACTAAATACGCCTAATCCCCCGTTTATTTGCCGCATGGATGGTTAAAAGCTACTCTCTGCCTCATAAAATTAAAACCAAGCGTGCACCGAACTGTGGAGAAGAGGCATGGATATAGAAGGACAGCAAGAAATGAAGGGAAGTGAAAAAGACTTTGATGATGAGGCGAGAAAGATAGTGAAATAGAGAGGGAAAGAGAGAGGGAGGTGGAGAAAGTGTGGAGAAGAAAGGGGAATTGAGAAGCGGTGATGTGCAGCTCCAAAACATTCTTTAGCAGAATGAGCTGTCACCTGTACCTCCTTTTCCTGGCGATCTATGGTTCACACCGGCTGCCTTTGATTAATACATCCTACCTAAATCATTGAAAGTTCCCCTTTCCTTCTTACCCATAAAATGCAATACACAACACAAATCAGCCCCTTAAACAGTGAAGCCGGATAACAATCGGAAAATAATGCATCTTACCTGGGCCATCCCGATAAATTGTTCCTTATAACACCCTCCCTTAAACCAAAATCAATTCATCCGCCTCCAATTTTTATTAAAATCCCCAGTAATAAATCTTCCCACAATGTTTGTTCATCTGTTTTTTGATACATTTATATCACTTTCAGTTATGCTCCAGTGTTTCCCCTGCCTCTACAGCGTAAAATGGGAAAATCTATTTGGGGCCAATAGAATAGTTAAAGGGGTGTTATGGGTGCCTGTTCTTGTGGTGAAAATGGGTGTCAATTTATGTGTGACTGTGTGTGTGTGTGTGTGTGTGTGTGTGTGTGTGTGTGTGTGTGTGTGTGTGTGTGTGTGTGTGTGTGTGTGTCTAAATGGAATCAATAAATGTGGCAGTGTGGTGAGTAGAAAGCACCCTTCTCCTTGCCTGTCTGGTTAACCCACACCACTGAAAACCTGACAGCTATATAACAATATTAGAGGTGTGTGTCTATGTGTGTGAAGTTTTTAGCTGCGTGTGTGTGCATGTGTGCCAAGTCCATTTGAAACTGCCTTTGTCTTTTCATAAAACCTTCAGGGTACATACGCAGCCATGTTCACAGGTATGAGTGTTGTTGTGGTTTGTGTGTGTGATTGGAGCGCCGAGCTTATCTACTCGTATTGGTGTGAGTGTGTCGGCAGGCTGCTCGTCATTTTAAGTAGCAGCACCCATCTTTTTCCTGCTGCATTTACTGGCAGTGCGCCTCAATACTGACATAAAAAAAGAAGAGGAGTTACAAGTTTCCAAACATTTCAATCAGATAATGTTGAAAACAAGAGAACTGGGATAAAAGAAAGACGGAAAGGAAAAAGACACAGACATATTTCAAGGGTCAGTAGTTTGCCGATCCAGATAATATAGCAATTCCCCCCAAAAACCAACACCTTGCCTTTTATTTGACCTGTCAGTCACCCAAAAAGCATAAATCTATTTGATCTGTCATTAAAGTACACCTTCAAACAACATTCTTTTCTGTATATTACCATTGTGCTTATGCAATATCTTTATTTCAGTTAGAGTGGCAATACTGCTGAGTTACAGTAATTATGGTCTGTCCATAAAGTGGAAAACGTACACTGTGCATTTTAGGGGCTTTTCATATTCACTTGTTTTCTTTGCTCATGTCATTGTTTACCCTTGTTTCCATCAAAGGCAAATGATCGAAAGCTAAGTGTTAACAAGACAAAAAAAAAAAAAAAACTTCCCTGCCCTGATTGTTGCTGCCTGATGACACCTGCCTGTGGCTCTGTGGTCATTGCTTGTCAACTAGTGACACCTGCCCCTCATTCCCTCATTAAGCCCAGAGTTCAAGGTAGTAGTGACAGCAGAAACAACTATAAAATAAGGCAAACAAAACTTACAACAGTGATTCTTGTATGTATTTATTTGGTTTATGAGTAGTGCTTCAGCCCAAAAGGCCAAGGTGCAGCATTTTGAGCCATGAAACTCCGCTTGGCCTGGACTTAAAGCAATGTGATAGAGTGGCAATGCAGTAGGCTTCATTACCCAGTATGTTGTCTAATCTGAATGATCTATTATAAAGTCAATTAACAAGAGCACACAGAAAGTAATGGCTAACTTCATCTCACTTATCAGGATGACATTATTGTATCACTTTGCCGAGCCTTGACTTAGTAACAGTCAAGTGGATTTGAAAAGAGGGACACGAGACTTAGTGCCGGAAGACATACTCAGATCTTCTACTTCACTGGAAGCACCAGTACATTAATGCAAAAACTACTTCATTCAAAATCCTGAGTAAAAGTTTAAGTATCAAAGTAAGTACAAGATTAAGAGTACTGCAGAAAACTGACATATATTTTATTATATGGGACATTGATTGTAACTATTTTGAGTATGGTGGGTTTGTTAGATTATTTTTTATATATGATGACATCATGAATCATTAATCTTTTATGGTTTTCAACAGCCATCTACATGAACCCACCTGAGAAGTGGGAGAAATGTCTCTTTGGTGGAACTGCAGACAGACTGTAAACATCTGAGATGTGACAATATCAACCTGAAAAGAACAGTAACACTATGTGAGATAAATATAATGGGGTCAAAATTGCTATTGTGCCATCTGAAATGTAATGGAGTAGAAGTATAAAGTATATGAAACTAAAATATTCAAGTACAAGTACCTCAAACTTGTACTTCAGTACAGTCTTGGAGTAAATGTACGTAGCTACTTTCCACCACTGTCTGCTCGGCTGTTTTAGAGATAACTAAAATTGGTGAAGCTGCTTTTACTTTTTACATCCGGGCTGCTGGAATAGTCAACCAATTGACATCAAAGCAAAAAGAGGAAAGTACTTTTCTCGTCCATGTTTGATTTGCCATTTTCTTATTTATTTCTATTGATTGTTCACATGTCTGCATGTCTAAAATGTTCTTTGCTTTTCTCTGAAACATCTTTGAAGTGAAAAATGCTGATAAATAAAGTTTTTCCTACATGCTCACTGTGTGGCTATTTACAAATTTTGTCTATATTTATTTTACCAAGTTCTAATCACAATCTATCTGTTTTTTGGCATGGTAATGATGGACAATGCAAGAATTCAGACAGCAGAATACAATAGGAATACAATACAATGAGCCTCATCGCCCTGCATTGTCTCATTTGTTGGGTGATCAATGAATACTTCGCACAGTGCTGGATCAGTCGGTGCTGAGAAATGGAGAGATGTGCCGTGATTTATTCTCGGTGTTAAAAAATAATTTGTTTGGATTGATTAACGTTAATTAATTATGCTAATTGAGCAGGATGAAAACAGATGTCGAGAGTGCCCTCCTACTCGGTAAAACTGGTCCTTTAATTACAGATGCTATTGGTTTATCTAAAAATAGCTCATAATACATGCAAGTGTTTGCACACAGTACACACACGGACACAGACAGCCACACACACATGCACCCTCACCAGCACACACACTTCTATTGGGTTCACAGTGACGGAAATGGAGTAGAGGATGCAGCAAAAGTTCAGATGTTTTTGTAATATATGCTAAAATCATACTCTTATTTTGAAATGAACACACACATATATTGAACTTTGAACTTCAGTACGTTTTTTCATTTTTATCTTATGTCTGTTTCCACCCAAAGTAGCCCTGTCAAGATATTTGTAAGTGCAGAACTTAAATTCAACAAAATCATTGTTTTTGATTGTTTCTCGGTTTGTTTTCATGATGTTTCTGTCTAACTTTTTACTGTATACTTCTTGCTTTGGCAGCAGCTTTATGCATGCATCCAACTTTCTGTGTGTATAAAACCGCTGTTAAAAGGAACACTCACAGTTTAGTCATGAATATATTTGCCTGATTTGTGTGCAACCTTTGAGAATTTTGCATTTAGACGGCATTTAGAAAATTTAAGATGGTGAAAGTTTAGCTCAAATTAACCTTAGATACACTGCTGTCAGTGTTGAGCTGAGGAGAAGTGAATATAATCCAATGAGAAGTTCTCACTGTCTTGTTGTGTGTGTGTGTGTGTGTGTGTGTGTGCGTGTGTGTGTGTGTGTGTGTGTGTGTGTGTGTGTGGGTGTGGGTGTGGGTGTGGGTGTCGGTGTGTGTGTCTGTGCTGTGATCAAACAGATTTAGTTCCTATCTTTCTCAACCAAACCCTTTGTGTGTGTGTGTGTGTGTGTGTGTGTGTGTGTGCGTGTGTGTGTGTGTGTGCGTGTTTGAGAGAGAGCATGCACATGTATGTGTGAGAGTATGTGCAAGTATCTGTGAGCTCAGATGGGGCAAGAAGCTGCGCTGAGCCGCATGGATTTGCTGCTAAAGTTTGAACAGTTTTAAATTAAAATGTATTGCCCATTCTCAATGTATTGATCTCAGGCCCAGCTGTGTCAATACGCCGCCCCGGCTATTTTTCCAATAACTTATAAAGATCTGCCAGCCAGGCATAAATTCATTACATAGCTCTGACTTTATATTCTCTCTCTCTCTCTCTCTCTTTTCTCCCTTTATCTCCCATCTTTTTCCCTCCCTTACTCTCTTTTCACCATCTCTCTCTTCCTCCTTTTACATTTTCTTCACTGTCTTCCTCTTTCTCATCGTCACAGCTCTCATTCCTCTATTTCAGTGTGAACTCAGGAGGCTGTTTCTGCTGCTGTTTCAGGAGGTTATTGACCACCAGCACTCCCTGTTGGGATTATGTTGTTGCAAAAACAAGCAGCCCAAAGGGGACTCAACTCCACCCAACACTGAAACCCAAGGTGAAAACAAGCAGTGATCATTGCTGTCTTAGCTCATTTTAACCCATCGTTCTTCAGTCATCACTTCGATTCACTGCTTAGCTTTCATGAAGTGCTTTAGTTTTAAATAACTTTTTAAAAACTCTATTTAGTTTTCCATTGTTATCTTTGCAGCATGTAAAGAAATGATTAAGTGAAAAGAGAATTTTGGTAAAGTAAGACGTCCACCAGGAGTTTTCTTCACTTTATGAATAAGCTGAATGCATGATGCTGTTTGTCAGTGAGATTCAATGAAAGTCTTCAAACTGAATTTACCTCAGTACCTTTCACTGTATAAACATCAAACATTTGATTCTCTGCAGCCTTCTGCAGCATCATTTTACACAATAATCACTCCCCTAACTTTTCCGAACTCTTCTTTTCTCTTGCCCACGATCAAGATTATATTTCCTCCCATCCTGTTCTCTTTTTTCTTTTCTTCTTCCTTTTCTTGCCATTTTTGTGCTCCACTCTTCTGTCTTCCTCATTCCTTCTTTCTGCTCCTCTCATCTCTTCCCACCTTCTCGGCTTTTCTTCTCTCCTCCCTCCTCTTTCCTCAACTCGTTCCATCTCTCTCCCTAATCTCCCTCCACCTCCTCTCATTGTCAATACCTATCTAATTCCACTTTAGCACCAGTAATTGGCTGATGGATAGAAGCTATGGATTGGCCTCTTCCTGATGACTGCATGACATTTTTCCCCCTCCCCTACAGCTGGTAATACTAATAGAATTCCAAATCCGCGGCGCTGGGATCCTGTCATGAGTAGGTCAACCGCTGTGTCAAGGTCCTATTGGAAAGCCGGCATCTAACATCTTAATTTAGACTTAGCCTTTTTTCTCTCTATCTTTCTCTGCCTTGCTGGCTGATCACTGTGTCTCTGTTTCTGTAGTTGTCGCCTGCTACGCACCTCTGTTATGTTGTCCAGTTGTTTATTGTTGGATGTCTCATTAACTGGTCATCAAAGACTTCTGCAAATTTGCTTCCTTTTAGGATGGTTAGGAAGCATGTCAACTTGCCTCTGCTCACTGATAAAGATTTTATTTGTCTTTAATGTTTTTAAGTCATAACAATTACATTTGTGTAAAGTTTGCTTGACAGTTGAGTAGAAATGTAGTATCTGGCTGGAAATCAGTCAAAACCAATATGCATAATATTCAGTGTTTATTTTCTAGTTTTCGTTCACTTCAGGGTGCAGAATTAACTTAAACCCACTTGTCATCATGTCTGGCAGGTTTTTAAATTCACTCACCTGCTCCTCACACATTTCACCAGCCAGTTTAGAATCGATGCCTAGTCACCATGTAGACAAGTTTTTTTTTTAAAACATAGCTTTATAAATGCATTTTTGCTTTTCGTCCACACTCAAATGCAGTTTCACTGAAATACAGGTCACTGAAAGCAAACCTTTTGGAAGAGTCCCTCCAGGATGAAGATGTTCAGAATCTCATATTGCACTGTTAACATGTAGACAGGGAAAACATTTTTTGATTCGTAAAGACAGAGTGTGCTTCATTATCTCTTTTGTTTATGAGTGTCATTGCCCAGTTGGTACTGCTCCTGCTTGTGCATGTGCGTAGATGAGATTCTAACGCCTGACCGGTGGGTTATCCTAACCCTAACAGTTCCCAAAAGAGAAACTTTGAAAAACTGCAAACTTTTATTCAGCCCTCTCTGAACAAGATGAGCAGCTTGGCTAAAGACAGAAACTTTAAAGGATTTTTTGGATTCTTTTGTCTATCTAAGACATTTCCATAGTTTTCTTGTAAACAAAGTTCTGTTCATGTTCAGTTTCACACACCAAATCACAAATGTGTTAAATGCAAAAATTGGCAAAGTTTTAGGATAAATTTTAAACCTGCAGTGTTTACAAGCCGTCTTCTTCTTCTTCTTTGCATTATTGCCGGCTGCAGATCTGTGGAATGCTGTGAAATGACCATGTTTATCTTGTTGTGCTAGCTCTCATGCAGGAGACACAAAGAAAATGGGGACTTGCTCTAAAGCACCACTGGTGATCAAAAACTTCACAGCATACCTTTATGACAATACAATACTCATGTACCATCTGTTAAACTTTCACAAAAATGTACAGCGTGGGTTCAGCGTAAAAATGCATTCCAAGATTCACCTGCAGCTAATATGAGTCTGCAGCTGCCTGAGTGTTCCTGAAACACAAAAAACAGAAACCTACATTGTCACTTGCTGAGTTGAATTTTTCTTGGGTGTAAATCAGAATTCGTAAAAGCCAAAATTCAACGAAGTCAAAAAAAAGAGTCTGGAATAGTGCACTTACCATCCTGGAGATACTGATAATGCAACCTCTAGCAGAGTCGACCTGTGCATACTGTGTGTGTTTGGCATTGGAATTATTTGACTGATGTTTTCTTATTTGATGTTTTGCTGTTTTGTATCCTGCTGGTCTCTTTGTTCAAACACACATAGGCATACCTTTGTGTGTGCGTATGGGCTTCCCTGTGTTTGTGTGCGCATGCACTAGTGCACAGGTATGTATACTGTACATCGAGGCATGCACACAGGCAGCACAGCTCATTTATATCTGTCTATAGACTTTGAATTGAATTTCTGATCAATGAAGAGGACATATCGTTCCCTCTGTGGACTATGAACTTCAGCAGCTGCCAACAAACAGAAAATTTATTGGATTAAATACCCCTGGGCACAACGTACCTTTGTGCTGTTCTATCTATCTATCTATCTATCTATCTATCTATCTATCTATCTATCTATCTATCTATCTATCTATCTATCTATCTATCTACGCAGATGTTATGATTCTAGATCCAATCACAATTACATTTCTGCACTATAGTAGCCTATGTGTGCTTGTGTGTGCTTGTGTGTGTGTGTGTGTGTGTGTGTGTGTGTGTGTGTGCATGTGTGTGTGCAGTAAAGAGGCTGGCTAAATCAGGTTGTCATGCTAATTCAGTCAGCTGACTGCATAATGCAATGCATCAGGGAGACGGACTGAACTTGACCTGCTAAACCTGACCTTGGCCTCCCTCTTTCTCTTTCCCCTCTCGCTCACATATGTGGGTGCAGGGGTCGCCAAATTAAGCCAATAAATCTGTTTCATGTGTTTGGAGCATCTGGGGTAAGGCAGCGTGTTTCACGGTATAGAAACGGTGTAAAATGTCTTTCACACATTCAAAAATATTTTGATAAGACTGAATATTTAATGCTGTTGAGTGAACTGTTGCTTTAGTATTATAGTATGAAGTGTTTCTTTTTAATCTATTTCTGATTTTTGGTGAGCTGCACCTCAACATTTTAAAATAGTGTAAACAGCTTTTAATTACCTTGTTTCTGAAGCACTACTTGGTTGAACAGCATTTTCTATATACAGCGAGTAAGTAGAATCAGTTTGATGCTTGGTTGATTTTGTTGACCTGGCATTTTGTTTTGCATGTCTTTAGCTGCTCCTTTGGCTGACATGTGAAATGAAGCATGTCAATGGACTGCCATTTAGTCATCAGTAATGTCAGTATTCGCTGTGTAGGAATTGATTCTGTGAACTCACTGAAAAAAGAAAACAATTTGATGTTTTGCTCTCTTCCAAAGCTGCAGGTTCAAAAGGTGCCAGAAGGTTCTGTGCGTGCATTTTATGTTATTGCTTCACATGTAAGCTCAATAAAGTAAAGACGGGAGATCACTGTTCAGTGTTTGTTTTGGTGCATTTTTTTGTGTTGATCCAGAAAAGGTAATAAAAGCCCATCCAGTTCATTATAGTCTTTAGACTACACACATCTTATAAGCACATGAGATCGTGCTAAGACTCACACACCTCTCTGCCTTTGACCTTCAGGTCCACAAAAAGACTGTGATGAGACAAACAAATTATACTGTTGAATATCTTGTCCCTTAGATAAAAACTCCCTCATGTATGAAAAAACAAATGAAATGATAAATAACTTAAAAAATAATAAAACTTGAAAAATACACAATCAACAAATGGTTTGAATCAGTCATTCACCTGAAGTCAAGAGTAACATTTGTTTATTTTAGGCTGGTGTTAGAGGGTGGGGTTACAAGCCTGTGTGGAATGTCCCTTTAAATTATTCAAAGCCCAATCAGGTGTCTTTTTCTCCTCTGATCTAAAGATGGGTATCAGAGGTCATTCATTCTTCCTCACAGGGTCACCTTTTCCACTTTTCCTTTTAACACTGACACTGTGCCGCACTTCCACTCCCTATCTCTTTCACTAATGTTATATAGGACGCTGTCATGGTCACATGCTGGCACATATGTGCACGCACGCAGACATTAAGACACAAAGCAGCCGTGCGCATATACACACATGCATAAACACTCTCACCTAGTGATGCACATATGGCATGCACATACCTACACACACACAGGCGCACGCACACACGCACACACACACATTGAACAGGCCATCGTGGCTCCCCTGCAGTGAGCTCTGTTGTGTGTGTCAGGACATTGTTCATTCTCCTTCTGTGTTTCCATGTATCTGAATACCTCCTGACCTTCTCATGGACTGCAAGGATGTGAGGCATTATTGCTCCTCATGCACCTTGCTTTTGTGCGGTCCCAACAATAGGTGACAAAGGTGGATGGCAGACTGTGGAGAAGGGAGACAGGGAGGAGGTAAGGATACTGTTAAGATTTAGCTTGGTCTTTTGACTTTGCATCTTTCTCCCTTTGCATAATAATGTGAAATAAAATCTGTAAAAAATGCATCATGTAGTATGCTGTGTTGAGTCTTGTGTAGTCCGTATAAAAAGTAAGCATTTCATAGATTATAATACAATTTTAAGATAAGGGCACTTAGTGTAAATTAAACTTGTAAATGAGAAGAAATGCAAACAGTGCATGGAGTTTTCTTTCACAAATGAAGCAGAGCAATAACTTAGTTAATGTTTGCATTGTTGCTTGTGCACACACCTTCTCGTCCATGTGCATAAGTATGTGCAGTTTCTTGCTACTGTGTGTGCATACTTTTGCATAACACAAACATTTGCTGCCTTGTGTGTGAGATCCCACGTACAGTCTGTGTGTCTGTGTATGCGTACTCACCGCTGGGGGCTTGTTGTCAGAGCTTCTCTCCACTGGCCAATTAATTATGATGGCCTACTTATGATGTGTAATGGGATGATTTATTAGTAAACACACAAACAGAGCAGGGACACAGACAGTCAGGTAGCAGAGCTGCATTCTGTGGTGTGAGATCATTTACTGGGGCAAGATCACAAGCCACCTCTGGCTGTGTCCTACTGGATCAGAGTGAAGATATACTGGAGGAGCCGTGCAGCTTCAACAAGTCCAGTTTGGAGGCGCTGACTGATCTATATTAAATGACTGCTCAGTGGACACACTATTTCTTTTTAGCTTTTCAATCTGGGAAAGTCAAGTGAGCATGTTACTCTTGTCGAGCAATGCCCTGCTTCACACACAGTACGCTCACATGCACACAGGAAACCAGGTTATCCAGAGGAATCAGGTTATGCAGGTAACTGGAGAGCACGTTTGCGTGCTGTGGTGTAGTGTGTTTTAGTGATGCAAGAAGACTGATTTGTGTCTATGAAGAGGAGGCGCACAGCTTCTCGTCACATTGTGAATGAGATTGAATCTTATGAATAGTCACATGTTCAGGAAATCAAGTTATTTAGATTTTAAAAGGCTACTTTCTGTTGTGTTTCAGTTTCAGATCAACTTCAAATTGAATTATTTTGAGTTTAAGGATTTTTTCGTGGAATGTGTAAAAATCATCCTGATACTCATTTTCACATCAACACGGGCACACATAATAAGAAAATGAGAAACTCATAGCAACACATGAAATATAGCTAATTCCTCCAATATTCTATTCTAATCTCTTGTGAAACAGAAACCAAGTTTCTGTTTCACAAGAGATTTTAGTAATCTGATTACTGCAGGGAGCCAATTGTAACTAGGTTATTCAAGTGCATGAAAACTCTTTCACAGAGTTACTTGCATTCACCACTTGGAGATATTCTATTCAACCATTCGTCCTCTGCCAGCCCCTGGTTATATTCAGTGCCTTGCTGAGGGGCACTTTGGCTATTGTTGCTGAACATTATCTCGACACACTCACTGATTCAAACAGTTATACGTCTGCTTCCTTGACT
The DNA here is from genome assembly GCA_037975065.1 of Chaetodon trifasciatus. Classification (NCBI taxonomy): domain Eukaryota; kingdom Metazoa; phylum Chordata; class Actinopteri; order Chaetodontiformes; family Chaetodontidae; genus Chaetodon; species Chaetodon trifasciatus. The sequence continues at coordinate 18,254,846 of JBBMOE010000001.1, forward strand.
TTAAGACCCACTCTGTCTGCATCTTTCTTACCGTCTTCTACTGTCCTCTACTTCAAACTTTCTTTTCTCTCCCATCTTCTTTCCCTGTCAACTTAAAATATCAATAACCACATGTTTGTGAGTATTATATCAAGAGCGAATCTTCTACCTCTGTCAGGCTCTGTTCCTCTGTTGTTTGAAATCTGGAATTTTCACCCTGAGGTGTGTGTTTGCTGGTGTGAGAGTGCGCACCTTGTGCATACACACATGCATGTTTCAGAGTGTGTGTTTGGCCCGTGTGTGTGTGTGTGTGTGTGTGTGTGTGTGTGTGTGTGTGTGTGTGTGTGTGNGTGTGTGTGTGTGTGTGTGTGTGTGTGTGTGTGTGTGTGTGTGTGTGTGTGAGTGAAAGAGAGTGTCTGTGTGTGTGTGTGTGTGTGTAATCTGGGGGTTTAAGGGTGAAGTCGCAGAGGATAGTTAATGAAATCATCTTAATCCTAGCTGCTCGCTTCTCTCCCAGCAGAGAAATCTTCATTTCTGTGGCCTCCTTTCCCCTTATTCTTTCTTTCTTTCTTTCTTTCTTTCTTTCTTTCTTTCTTTCTTTCTTTCTTTCTTTCTTTCTTTCTTTCCTCTTTTTCTTTTTCTGTTCCTGCCCTCGACATCATCATCTCCCCCTCTTTCTCTTCTCCACAGCCACTAATTATTTCATCTTGAGCATGGAAAGAAGACGCCAAATCAATAAGTCTCCTCTGTGGAAGCTGAGGGGAGGAAGGATGGGGGAGGAGGAGAAGGAGACGGGGAGGGGTTGCCAAAAGAGACAGACTAAATGATAGAATTTATTTTGTCACATCTTTGTTGTCTTGATATTTACAATTAGGAAAAAGCCCTCTAGTATTTAATTCAATTTATAGCTTTACAGACTTGATCAATAATAGTCATTTAATTGATTTCAGTGTGAATAAGCATGACTTGCAAACTAGAACGGTTTACACTTTTTGCACTTTAATAATGTTTCTTTGCATTTTCCTTTTTGTGGCTCCACAACAGCTGAAACATGACTCTGACCAAGCTTAATATGCTCTTTCTTATTTTGTAGGATCTTTCAGATTTCTCCATGTTCCCACACATTTCACCTGTGGTCACACGAGAGGGGGAATGGTTTTATGTATGATGCAGTCACGGCCAGTGACGAGCTAATACAATGGGAAGGAGTGAAAAATGCACAGGAATGTCTTATAGAAAACTGCAACTTGACCTTCAAGAGGCAGAAAGGACGCAGAAGTTTGGAGGATTACGGATTCAATATTCTCTTGGTTATATTTCTTTCTGGGTGGGGAGTGAGTGTAGATTCCTTGCTGTGACTAATGTGATGTTTGTCGAATCCTAACTTTCTCCTGCTGCCCCCCACCTGCTCGCGGCCCTCACATGGACAAGTTCTTTCTCTTTTTTCAGATGCTGTTTTTCTTGATTCACTCTCTTTTATTATTGTTTGTTTTGTTTTGGCTGTTTTCTCCTGACCGCCCACCTGCAGGTAAACAGGCAATTGTATTCTTGTGACCAGCATCTGTGTGTGTGTGTGTGTGTGTGTGTGTGTGTGTGTGTGTGTGTGTTTGTGTGTGTGTGTGTGTGTGTGTGTGTGTGTGTGTGTGTGTGTGCGCGCATGCATGTGTGTGTGTGTGCACGTGTGTTTGCATGTCTCCAGTTCATTGCTCCTCCTGGTCCAAATGTGGTTTGTGATATTATATTTGTATGTTTGTGTGTATAGGTGTGCATGTGTGTGTGTGTGTGTACCTGTGGAGGTGCTATCTGTGCTCAGATAAGACTGTAAACCAGATTAATCTGGCGTGGAAGAGCTTGTCAGCAGGACCACTGTGCGTGTGTGTGTGTGTGCTTGTGGGTGCTGCTCTCTTCTCTGCATCTCAGCCAGCCCATCAGGTGAGCCATTGGTTCCTATATTGTGTGTGTGTGTGTGTGTGTGTGTGTGTGTACGTGTGTGTGAAGGAAATCAACAGAGAATTCAGTATAAGTGAATGAGTGTGTAGGGTCCAGCGCTAGATAATGTGATCACGGCTCCATGTAACACAGCATGACAACCACTTGTGTGTTTGAGTGTGCATTTGTGTTTGTGTGTGTGTGAAACACGCCATGACAGCAGTGTCTCTCTATACCACTGTGGAGAGAATGGATTACTCTGCTCGAAACGCCAACCCACACATGCACGTGCGCGCGCACAACACACACACACACACACACACACACACACACTCAGAAACACTCAATACTCATCTCACTACCAACTTCTGATATACACACGCCTGCCTGTACACAGACTGAGGACATTCATACAGCTAGAAGTATGTATTCTAAAAACAGTTTTAAAAACGCGGCTCACTGGAGGTTTAATAAATGATCGTAAAGATATATGACTCAGGATGCACAGCAGACACACACACCTACAATCATACTCACTTGTCTTCTCCATATGTGGTCTTTTGTGTGGGTTTGTAATGGTTAAGAGAAAACTGTGACCTAAAACATTCTTTAAATAAAAACCTATGTTGGCGTGTGGTAACGCTCACTTTACCAGCTGAAGAACAAAGTTTAATATGACAGCATTAAAAATATCAGTGTTATCCCAAGGGTTTTTTTTCAGTCACTGTTTGTGCTGCAAAGAGTCTGTGATGTGAAAAGATATGTTGTGAGATAAAATGCTTTTTGAAAAGTGAAGAGGTGATTTCTGATATCACCGTGCTCCCAACCCACACGTTAAGCACAGCATGTAGCTGCATCCACCTCAGGTTGGTTGTGTTTTTTTGATCTCACCATAACAACAATTGCAAAAAGTTTGTGTTTTAAGATGTCATCTATCATTTCTGTGTCATTCAATGTGAAATATTTATTCCTGTTACAAAGCCTAAAGTTACAAAAGATGATCTGGGCTGAGCTGTTTCAGCAAAGTTACAAAAAGATGTTTTCACAAAGGCTGTGGCAATGACCACTATTGACTGTAGGGAGTAAAGAAGGAAGTTTAGTGACCGTACTAATCGTGGTGCGTTCCAGTAGAACAGAGAAGTCGGGAAAATTCAACTGGAAAGCCGTAAAGTTAAAAGAAATTTTCATTATAGTGGTGTCTGGCTGGAGAACAGTTGTGAAAGATGTTGACAAAGGATCATCCTGCCAAGAGAAGCATCAGATTAGATTATAGTTCTGGAGGGCAAATACAGACAGTGTGTTTTGTCCTGTATTTTGGAGGACTTGAATGTAAAGTGCAGTTATGTGGATCTGAACAATGTAGGACACTCGACATGTCTTTGTAATGCTGACTGTCCTCTCAAGCAAGTGCAGTTTAAGAAGTTAACATGTATTTTAATTTAGTGCAAACCAGGTAACTGAAATAGGTCTTCCATCCTATCACACATGCAGCCCCTCTATACATTTGCATTTCATCAGAGATGCTAGAGGCCACCTGCAGTGCATCGTGGGACTCTGTGTCTTATTCAAGGGCATTGCTGGTGAGAACTTTAGAAGTAATACCAGCATCCTCCAGCTGCCAGCTCACAGCCAGAAAACACCCCTGTCTGTGGCGGGGATCAACCCAACAACCTTTAGGTTATTAGTCAGCCGCTACATCCAGGCCAACCTAGGGAGACGTGGTGGGTGGGTGGGTGGGTGTGGGACGGAAGCCAAGTGTGTGTGTGTGTGTGTGTGTGTGTGTGTGTGTGTGTGTGTGTGTGTGTGTGTGTGTGTGTGGGGTTGAGTGGGTGGTGGGGGTGTTGCTTCCCCAGTGTAAGGAGCACACTGCATCTTCCCCGACCACTCTCTGACAGGCCTACATACATCACCACCCCCAACACCTCTGTTTCTCTCCCCTCTCCCTCTTCATCATCCCTATTCCCTCTCTCCCTCCCAGCATCCATCCACCTCTCCTCCCACCCTCCCTCTCACCTGCTCCCATCTCTCATGAGTGCTGGTGTCTCTCTCAGCTGCCCACATCTCTCTCTTTTTCTCTCTTTCACCTGCTCACAGCCCCCCCCCCACACACACACATACCTCTCGCCAGGCCTCCCTGAGTATCATTTACATCGATGATGCCTCATCATTACCCCTGCCCTACTTTATCTATCACCCAGCAGCTCTGCTATAGGGCCTATTCCTGCGCCTTAGGCCTTATTCCCATACTCTAACCACTGAAGCAAGGCGTGAAAACAACTGACTGTTGTTTTCACAGTATGAGAGTCAGTTTGAAGTTTGACTTCAAGATTGATATGAGCCTCCAAGAATGGGAAACTTAAAAAACATCATTTTTAAGAAGAGCTTGTCTTTGTTTTCTGCAAATATAATTTGTTCATCGAACATTAATAGGACACCTCAAAGAAATATAATTCCAGTATGATTCTATCATTACTTCAAATGATAGTAGTGATGGACATTCACTGATTACTGAAATGGTTTAACCAGTTTTAATTTTTATAAAACACAATCAGTGTCTGTGGATTGACACAGGTCACATACTGCACACAGTTTACTATACTACATCCTGTTTTGATACTATCCTCCACACAAAAGGGAGATAATTGAAGCAAAGTGTCTACTTATAATTTCTAACAATGCTTGAAAATGACATTATAAGCTCTTTAAATATGTTTTCATGTTCTATTACTCCTCTCTGGAGTTGACATTTTTGCAGCAATGATTAAAGGAAAACTGTACAGTTACAAAGAGTTAAAGCCTCATCTCAGTCTTCAACCACAGATTGAACATGTGGCAGACTGAGCCTGTCAGACTCCTGGGCCTGAACCGTGGAGGCTCCACTGCACATCGTACTTATGTACCAATGGATTTTAAGAGGCCGGCAGGAGCAGAGCAGAGTTGAGGTCATTTGAAGTTGGCAACATTTCCTCAGTGATGTGTAAATCCTCTGGATTAATTTATAATGAATGAGCATAAGACTCTGATGATGACAGAGTAATACTGCCCTGCCAATGTATACTTGGACCTAATCCTTTAAGTATATATTCCTTACAGTGACAGGTTTACAGTATGTTGTGCATTTAATGAGGATAATTATGAAATGTTGGCAACACATGGAAATACACATTTCATCACATGCCAACAGTATACATACAAAGTGTACAATATCTGCAGTCTATAATTCGTGGTAAATACACTTTTATGTGTAATGTGTATGTGTATGCACTCTGTAAGTACAAGTGTTAAGGTATTAATCTATATATACAGTATGTGTATTGAAAAAAAACATAGATCAAAGTAATATGAATGTACTTTTAATATGATTTAAAATGTATAACAATAGTAGGAGATCAGGAGAGCATTTTCTCCTCTTACAGTATTACTGCACCACTCTTGTATGGCGTGCATCACACAAATGCTTTATGTCACAGGTCTGTAAATTCCTATTTCCTGGAAGTTTCCTGGAAAGAACCATGTAATTTGCCACATTGTCCTAGTTGTATCTGCGTGAGGCTTTAATGAATAACACACCATCAGTCAGGGAAGAATCCCCATACCTCAGACGACGCAGATAACTGCAAAAGCTCACTGACGTATATTGACATACAAATTTCTCCTGGTGAGATTAGTAACATTACCTTGACCTTGATACATTGATTTTTGCATCTTCTGCTTTTATTGAAAGAGGAATGGGATGTCCAGCTAGTATCACTCAACAGCAAAGTGTACTGAGGGAAAGTTGTGGTGGCTCAGCGGGCAAAGGACCTCACCACTAAAGCTGTTATGTGTCTGGATTATGACCTCTGCAAGATGCCAATCATCCACATTTCCATTAAGTTCAACTCTCTATCATTGCAGCAATGACCTGCATAAAAGGAAAATATGCATTGAATAAGCATCCTTGTGGTGCAAGTTACTGTACATGCTGTACTCACAGGTACAGCGATGGATTCAGTTTCAGCCTATGAACTTTGCATCAGGTCGTATTTTTGTACATTTCTCATATTTCCTGGTCTTCTCCCCTGTATGAACACACAATCAAAAGCCTGGCATTATTTTAATATTCAAACAAAACAAAAATCATGTGAAAATGATTTAAAACTTTGACAAGCTAAAGTGACAAAAGTCAAAAGAGAAAATGATATGAACAGAAAGCAAAACTGAATGAAATGACATGTATAACAGAAAAGTATGAGTAAAGTCTGATGTGTTGTAGTTAAAAGTGTTGGAAAAGTTTCAAACAAACTCACTCTACCTCCAGAAAGGCTTCTCTTCTCTTCTCTTCTCTTCTCTTCTCTTCTTCTCTTCTCTTCTCTTCTCTTCTCTTCTCTTCTCTTCTCTTCTCTTCTCTTCTCTTCTCTTCTCTGACTCACTTTCTGCTCTTACCTTTGCCCTCATATCTACTTAAGCCATGAGAGATATCAGATCAGCCTGTGTGTGGATGGAGTGTGCAGGGGCTCTCTGGGTTAAGTCCCTCACTGTTGCTTTGCGCCGCTAAACCAAAGGAATCACGCATGCAAGTGCAGTAGAGGAGGACTTAATAATATGAAAGAAAATTGATTTTCTGGAACGAGATTTCTCCTTTGATAAGGTATTAGCTGGGAGGGGAAAATGTTGTGAATCTTCATTAAGAGCCTCTGATATGCACTGGGATAATCGCAGGGAGAGGAGTACGAATGAAAAATGAACACAAAGGGAAAAAGAAGAGAGTCATACATTAAGGACAGACAGAGAGAAGGAAAGATACGAAGAGTGAGAGAAAGAGCAGAGAGAGAGAGGAGAGAGTAACCCCCACCCACCCACGCACCCACACGTATGCACATACTCGAATCAGAGACTTAAGCAGGAGTAGGCCTCCCTTAATAAGAGTGAAAATTGATTTCTTTCCACTTCCATAAGATGAGATCTAAAGATGATGAAGGTGAGGATTGGGTTGCAGTTCATTATGGAAAATTAGACTACATTCAAGCTAGCCATATATCCCTAATATATCTGGCCCGGCTTTATCCAACACTTCTTCACACAGGCTGAACAAACAGACGGAGAAGTTAAGAGGGGGGAGCAGACAGAAGAGGAGCTGCAGGAGGAAAAGGAGGGGAAGATATGATGTAGTGTGTATCAGAGTAAGGCTGAGATAATGAGACAGGAAGACAGACTTGAACAAGACAGAGATTGTGGAAATCAGGTGAGGGAAGACAAACCAACAATAAAAGTAAAGGAGCCAGTAAAAGTAAGGGAGATGAGAGCAAACAGGCTCTCTCCCCCAGCAGTGAGTATTAGGCAGAGCTGAGGTGGGGATGAGAACAGAGTTAGAAGGGATAACAGGCAGACGGACTGACTGCGGAGAGGAGAATTGAAAAGAGCCTAACCTCAGCTAATACCACAGACAGAAATTTATGACAGACCAGCAGAAAACTATAGATCAACTGCAGTAAGGGATCCTTTTGTTGAGTCAGAAAAATTGCACCCACAAGACTAAACACAGAGCCAGACTGACAGAACGGAAAGTAATAGTTTGGAGCTGAAAGTTCAGTTCAGAACACTAAAAGCACTGATCCACTGATCCAGAAAATGAAAAAATAACCCCAATTAACTGCAACAGGTGAGCATATTTTTGCAGTTTTCTTACAACCGACTGAGTAATTGTTGTGTTTCACGGGATGAAGTGTGTCTACCTGACACTGTTAGTGCATGGCTGTGTGTGAACACGGCTGTCGTCATTATGAAATCTCTGAATGCAGCACGCAGACTGTGATGTCTCTGTTTGCTCTCTGTCTGTGTGTGTCTCTCTCTGCCTCTCTGTTTCAGCCTGCGGGCTGTCTGTTAATGTGTGAAAGCAGAAGGTGGAAAGGATCAAACCCAACTGACCTGAGAATAGTACTGACACCTTCTCACTCTCCTCCACACACTGGCTGTGCGTGTGTACGCGTTTGCGTGTGCATGCATGAGTGAGAGTGTAGAAGACCGAAAGTAACCTGGAAGGAAATGTCACAAAAGAAAAAGAGAAATAAAGGAAATCAAAAAAGTTGTTGAAACTAAAAAGAGAGAACAAACAGAGAGACAGAATAACAAAGAGCACGACAGAGATAGACAGACAGAGAAATAGTGTGTGTGCATGAGAGAAATACAGAAAGAGAGGCTCAGAGAGAGGATGGGGGAAGGTGAGAGGTAGAGAACATTTATTATGCCGATGCTTCATCTACAGATACAAATCACAGGCTGTTATCACACAGAAGCAAACCCTGCTAGGACCCTACACCTGGATCCATCTCCACCACGACACACATACCTGCACCTTGACACACAGATGTGCGAGGTGTGTGCGCGTGTTCTTAGTGATAGGATTATAAATAGAGCCGTGGACAGACTCTGTGAAAGGTGAGAACATCCAGCGGGCATTATCAGGGACAGACCAGCAGGTTTCTGTGAGTGTTTGTGTGTATCAGTATTTGTTTCTCTTTTTTTTTTTTCGTGTGTGTGTGTGTGTGTGTGTGTGTGTGTGTGTGTGTGTGTGTGTGTGTGTGCGTCTGCGCGCCAAGGTCTATGTTGCTGTTTGAATGAATTAATAAGACAGAGGGGAGGGAAAACACACCTGCATGAAGTGTTGATGCTGCAGTTATTTAAGCAGCACAATAAGAGCTGTCACTGCTACATTTGAGTCCAGTTCTTAATTTGTGTTTGAGGGCAAAAACTGCTTTGACAAACAACCAAATTGAAGTTTCTTTTCTCACTTATGTTTACGGTAATAAGGTGGTGTCTCACAGCACTGCAGTAAGCTGAAACTCTGACTGTACATATTCTGCAGGGTGTGGTTTTTACAAATGTACTAAAATGAATTTGTTGTGTAAATTGTTTTGATTATATCTAGAACACTCTGACTGTTAAGTGACCCAACTGTCATTTGAGATGATCGGACTTTCAGCACCATGGACAGTGAACAGGCTCTCATAAAATACAGGCATTTCATTCAGAGGACTGGTTCCAGTCAGGTTCAGGATGGACTCCGGTCAAATTGTCAGTTTGAACGTGTAGCAGAGGTTCGTCGCCAGCCTGCTGGTGGAGAATCAGCCTCATCGTCCCCACTGCCACAACTGCCATCCGAATGGCAGAGTAAATGTAGAGGCATTAATGAAATTGGTAGAAATATTGATAATACAAAAAGTTGTAGATTTGTATTTGGTATAATCACAGTTTTAAAGTTCATAATCATATTATGTCTTATCAAATATGGGAAATTAAATCAAAACAACAAATTACATCCAAATAAACAAATGGTCCTAAAGGGAATCTTTTATAAAAGAAAACTTCATTATTAAATCTAAGTCTAATTATCTATCTCATCCAAATAGAAAATGATGAGAAAACCAATTTTGACAAATGACATTACAACGCGCAGAAGAAACAAACACATTATGTTTATGATTGCAACACACATCCAGCGATATAGCATTATAGGTGTGTGTATAAACATGGTGTGTTGGTGGCAATGCATCAAGATCTGCTTGACTGTGTTTGAGAGCTGTGAGAAGAAACTGCAAATGAGGGGGCATTTTAATTATGTCTGAGTGGAAAACAGCCAGTGTTTTTTAAGGATTATCAAATGTATTATTAAGGTTGCAATGAAAATGAAGGTGTAATACAACACTCAGAAATCACACATGATCAGTGACGTTTGCAGCAGGACTCTTGTAATCTACTGTAACATAAATGTACAACAGAAAGGTGTCAAAGTGAAAGTCGATCCATTCACACCCAGCAGAGTGATCTGAGCAACAGTCAAATGCATTAAACATTGACTGTTTAAAATGGCTGCTGCTGAACCACCCACATGCTCACTTCCCATTGCTAATGCCTTCATTTGTACTGCATATTGTATGTCCTGTGTTAAAACACTGTGACTTTGAAAATGCATTTAAAAACTAAGGCACTGGCTCAAGGTGATTCATCTAATCACTTACTATGTTCTTGGGCGGGTGTTACCACACACACACACACACACACACACACACACACACACACACAGGCATATAATAACACACAAGTATTAACAGAGGCACATGTGCATAGCAGACCACCATGCATACACACACCTGATTCCACTCACACGCACTTAATAGACGCTCACTCTCTCTGGAGCGCCCAGTAGAATAATAGAAGACCTTTTCCCGTCTATTCTATGTATTTATTATAAAACATAGGCCCTCAGTTTTGAAAACCAAAACAGCTTGACCTCTCCTCTCTGCCCCCTTCCTCCTTACCTTCCCTCCCTCTTAACTAACTACCTATAGTATGTGGCTCTCAACCGCCACCACCACTGCCGCCACCACACCTCCCTCTCTGGGTAAAAGCGTATAATTTAGTGTTTAATAAGAGTGGATATGCGACGTCTCACTTTGGGGAGCGGGGATAAGGAGAGAGGTGAAGGGTGAGGAGGGGGACCAAGACTTCAACCTGTCTGCATTCAAAGAGGTGATACACACCAACTCTGGCCCCCACCACACACACACACACACACACACACACACACACACACACACACATACACACACACCCCTATTTCCCTTGCTTCCCCTGCTCTTTTCTTTTACTCCCTCGCTGCAGTCGTTAACAGGCCACAGTTTCCTGCTCTCGACCCCAGGCAAGTGTAAGGTTAAATACCTGAACTGAACTCTTCGAGACAGCGTGGGGGGATGGGAAGAGATTTTTCTATTCCTGTGTTTTGTTTTGGTTTTGGAGGGTTTTTATCATGGTCTTTGGTATATAAACACATTTCTACATTTTGCCATTGAGATTTGCTGGTAGAAGAATACAGGAAAATATAATAAGATTATAAGATATATATAAGATATATATA
>JBBMOE010000001.1:18278423-18293423 GCA_037975065.1 Chaetodon trifasciatus
TGTGTGTGTGTGTGTGTGTGTGTGTGTGTGTGTGTGTGTGTGTGTGTGTGCATGTGCATTTCTGAGCATGATTGTATACATACACAATACACAAAAAAGAAATTAGAGAGGGAGAGGGAGATAAAAATATATAGTAAGGAGGCAAATAAGGAGAAGAGATGAAGAAGAAACAGACAAAGGAGGAGGAAAGAAATAGTGGCACTGAAAGGCAGAATAATATGATAAAAATGAGGATGTTGTCCAGAGAATTTAAACCAGAAGAAAAACTAATGAAAGAAAAGGAGAACAGAGAGCAAGATGAATAGAAGAAGATGCCAAGATGCGAATGACAATGAAACAAGAGAAGAGACATGTCTGTAGCAAGAAGTCAATCAGGAGCAAAGTGATGAACAGAAGAGGAGAGATGGTGAAGAAAATGATTCAATAACTCATCAGCTGGCTGTATATCATCACATTTTGCCAGAATAACATGGTAGGGAGAGAGGAGAAGGAGGTGCAAAGAAAGAAAGTTGCTGAAATGTGTATGGTTTATCCAGACAAGGACATATTTTAATAGCCACCTCTGAATCCTGCCCTATATACCTTTCCCTTTCCCCAGGATACACATACTGTACAATTATGCACACACACACACACACACACACACACACACACACACACAGAGAAAGGGTAGATGTTATAAGGGTGACAGTATAAAACAGAGGATGCGGGATCGAGGGAGGGCATGAAGAGAAGGAATCTGGAGATTGTGTATGGGGTTGTGTCAGCGGTGTAAGGATGGCAGGAGGGGGAAGCCAAGTTCACACACACACACACACACACACGCTCAGGGTGTGGCTTTTATTTACCTGTGAGAAAAAGGCTTATCTCGCCCACAGCTGTGAGGCTAAAGAGAGGTCTGACCTCACCTCCTCTCCACTCTTTTTCTTCTCCTCCTCCTCTCTTTTCACCTGTGGCTTGAGTGTGTGTTTGAGTGTGTGTGTTTGGTTAGTAACACACCGAGGGCTCTAACCTGTGACCTGGAGCACATGGCACGTAGAAATGATTCACAATCTTCTCTGTGTGGCGCTGTTGAAAGGTTTTGTCTTTTAGAACTTTGTTCAAGGAGAAAAGATTTCAGTCCAAAGACGAGCGAACAAGCGAAATGTTGCGACTGAAGCGACGTAAAAATACAAGTTCTATTTGTGTGCCTACACAGACTTTTATCTTGGATTTAGGTTTAGTTATTTCTTTTCTTATGTTGAAAGAGTTTCTCCTCATGTGTCGTGTTTTGCTCTACTTCCTGCCTTTGTCTCTTTCCTGCCCTTGTGATTGCAGATTAGTTTCATCTGTCCCTCGTTAGTCTTCCCCCGTGTATTTAGTCAGTGTGCTTTCCCTCTTCAAGGTGTCAGGTTGTCTATGTTTGTCCTGCATTTGTTTCCAGACTGTTAGTTTTTTCTGGTTATTAAAGCTCTCTTTTTCTTGAATCTAGGGGTTTTTGAGCTGTCAAATGTAACAACTTTTCCACCAGGCTTTACAATTACAACAGACTATAGAAGATTTGTCCCTGAGACACAAACATACATTTGTTGTTTTTTGGACACTTACTGAAAAAACTGATGCTGTCTTTCGTTTGGGGAGGATATCTTCACGTATTTATGACAGATGTGTCTTTTACATACTTTGTACTTTATTTTTGCCCCCGAAAGTCTTCATTTTCATCCCTCTTTTAACCCTTCTAAGCTACTTTGAAGGCTACATGTCAATGGACCCTGTCAGGCACCTGAACGTGTGACTTATGATTCTAACAAGGAGAAAACCAACACATTTTTCACTCTCAATGAAAATATGCAGGTTTTAATTTAGACCTTAAATGGCTCAGTGTCACAGTGTGTTGTGTGGTGTAAAATTCTGATTTACACCACACAAAAACGATGCGCCGTAGCTTTAAGGAAAATTGCATTTTGTTAGATGTATTTCTGAATGGCAAAGTCTAGTTGGTTAAATGACACCGTGTTTGAACACAGGTTTACAAATGCATAGCAAAATGGAAAAAAAAAAAAAAAAACATGTAAAGATTAATGTGATCCAGAAAACAATAAAAGAAAACAGATAATTGCTTCAGCCCTGCAAATGTTGAGTACTGTCCAGTCTGTCACTCTTCTTCTGTGTCGCCTTTATTCCCTTTCTTTCCTTTCATGTTTCTCTCTCTCTGTCTGACTGTGGGAGCAATTGTGTGGCCGGCAGTGACAGATGTGCTGTATCGCTGCCTCTCTGCATGAAAGGAGAAAAAAAAGTCATGTCTTGTCCTCCACATGTCTGCTCTCTTTTTAGAGCTACTGAGGTCCTGGCCCCATTACACTGATTTACACACACGCTCTCCCTTTCTGTCTCTCTCTGTGTGTCTCTCCAAGTTAATAGCAGAATGCAGATGAGCACTTTTTCACAAGGAGCCGGCTGACTGGGTGAAGCACATATATGTGTGTGAGTGTGAGTGTGTGCATGTGCATGAGTCCTTCTGGCCGAGGGGATGAGAGGGTAGTGACAGGGGTCTTGACATGCTAAAGAGGCAGAGTAAATGGGTTTTTCTAAAGCAGTAGAGGAAATATCACCGTTTTATACCAGGCCAATTTATGTCCCCTTATCTCTTCCTCAAACATGTCACTTTAGCTACTGCTGAATGGTAATTACCACTCTCTCAACACTCAGTCACTCTCTAGCACACACACATGCACGCACGCACGCACACATACACACTTAGAGAAATAGACACGTATTTAAGAACACATTCAAGTGCACACACGTGGGCCATATGAATAAGTACACTCATGTACATTCAGGGTAGATAAATGTTCCCTGTGCATGAAACACATACATACCTTTTGGGATTGCACACACACACATACACACATACACCCACACACGCACACCCACACACACACACACACACACACACACACACACACACACACACACACACTAATCACAGTGTAAAAAAAAACATACAGGCACACTATTACTGTTTGGAAAATAGGCAGGTATTTGGACAGATACTAATGTTTTAAGGTTCAGTCATGTGTGTGTGTGTGTGTGTGTGTGTGTGTTGCAGACATGCTGTGAGGTCTGCTTCATGCGCTTCAGATGGCCTCACCAATCCGTTAATCCACATAAATAGCCATTCATGACAGACAGACAGACACACACACACACACACACACACACACACACACACACACCCACACGGCATAAATAGCCATTTATGCTCATCTCATTCTAATTCTGATGGCCCTCCCTACCCTATAAACTGTCTCAGGAATTGGATCGCCCTAGGCAGATTATGATTATGGTTATCAAAAAATCACATCACAGATTGCCTCGGCGCTCTCTCTTCCTCTTTGTTTTTTTTTGTTTTTTTTCTCCGCCTCTCTCTGTGTCTGTTTGTGCTTTTACAGAAACCTTTCGTGTCCCAAGCGTCAAATGCTAACTGGAGGAAAATACAGTATCAGATTTGACCAGGTTTTATACATTCACCAGTGAGGCGCATCGCTATGTGACGCTTTCTAATTAAATGTGCTTTCATACAGTCATATATGCAAAAGACACCCTAGACGCTGACAGTGGTTAAAAGATGGAATTAACCTAGGAATGGAAATGCTAACTTTGCAGATGACAGATGACACAACACTGCTCTAAAGGTCTGAGGTTTGGGCTTATTCTACCAATGCATGACAGCAGAAGCATCTTCTCTCACTTTTCACACAACAGATGAGTTAGTGTCTTCATTAGCAGCAGGCCAGGTTAGTACCAAACACAGCTGATGCTGCCTGCATGAATAATATCTTAATGAGGTTCTGCAAGCTGATTAGCCAGAAGCTACATAGTACTCACCTGCCAGTGACCCACTGCAGCAGTCATGTCGGCCATGTGTTTAGCATGGCATAGGATGCACCACAGATCTTGAATGGATGGAACAGCCACTCACCAGCAATCAATAATTTTCAGAGGTTATTAAGTGCAGTTTTAGCAGCAGTAACATCAGGTACCCTGGAGTGTGTGGTAATGCTGCTTCAATTACTCTTAACTAACTGTCCACATAACAAACCAGATGGGAGTAAGAACCTCAAATGGTTTGCCCAGATTAGTGAATATCAAGCTTATCACTGAGTGTTTGCTATATTGCACTGATGCGGTGATGCAGTTCAACAGCTTACCTACCTACCACCTTTAGCTGTTCAGCTGGATATACAGTGCACAATCTCACAATTGGAATAAACATTTCTGAATATTCAGCCAGTCTAAATGTATTCAATCATGATTTCCAGACAAAACTCATAGAAAACTGAAAACCTTTGTGTGTAACCTTTGCTTTGGGTCTGGGCCTGGCCTACAACAGCTTACATTCTTCAGTTTAGACAAATTCTTCACTGACATGTTAGCATGTCTCTGTGTGTGTCAGTGTGTATTTGTGTCTGTGTGTGACAGTGTGTTTGGATCTGTCTGTGCATAAGAATGCCTGAGTGTGTGTTGAATAAATTCTATGAGTGTGTGTGTGTGTGTGTGTGTGTGTGTGTGTGTGTGTAGTCGTGGCCCGTGGTAGTGTGTGCCCCTCCTGACCTTGAGAACAGAGCTCTGGGTTGTCAGTCTGAGAGCTATAGCTAATGCTAATGCAGAGAGAATAGCCCCATAAAGTGCAGCTCTCTCATCCACTGCGGTTTGAAGTCTTTCACTTACTGGGAGGAAGAGCTATCCGATGTCTCTTTTTGTTTCATTCAATATCTTTCTCTCACTCTTTATTCCCTGTCTTCCTGTAACTTTGTTGAATGTCTCTTTTCTCTCTGTCTTCTTCAGTTTCAATCCATGTCTCTGTATAATCTCTTTTTTGTCTTTCTGTCTGTGTCTTTCTTTTGTTTCCTCTATCTGTCCTCTTTTGACCCTGTTGAGTCTCTCCTCTTTCCTTCTCTGTTTTACTTTGTAAGCCTAACTTTCTATGAAACGCCTTACATGGGCACGCCTTGTGTGATACCTGCAATGGAGTATTACAAACGCTGTGAGTGTTTGTGTCTGTCTGTCTACCTGCCCCCTTATGTCCTTCTGGCTCACCATATAACTCCATTAACTGTCTGTCTCTGTCCCCATATGCTACCAAGAAAAAAATGTCAATTTTGCTCTGACCTCCTTCATTCTCCTCTTCATGTCTCCCATTCAGTCTCTTCTTCCGCTGTTTTAAACTCAGTCTCTCTCATTTAATATCTCTCCCTTTATTCTAACAGCCTTTTTTTGTCCGTCCTCGCCTCTCTTACTGTGTTTTATTACACGTCATATTCTTCACAAGCCTTCTCTCATTTCCATGTCCACAAAGAAAATATTTCAATTCACTCTTATTCTTGAATTCTTCTTGACTTCTTTCTTCCTTTATTTGTCTCTGTCTCTGTGTCTCTTGTTACTCTGCTGTAATTGTTCTTTTCTGCTTTGTGTTATTTCTGCTGGTCTTTTACACTGTTTGACACTCAGACGCACAATACAGACTTCAGAATAGAGGAACTGTAGAATTAAACTACAGCTGTATACCCATTGAGCACTGGCCTGCAAGGAAGAGGAGACAGTAATAGAATATCAGGGAGAAAGAAGGAGAGAAGATGCCATATTGTGAGTGGGTATGCCCAGCAATCCTGTTAGAGACCCTGTCTATACTCTCATTCTGTTTGATTGTATTTTCCGAGCAGTCAGAGTGTCTTTCACTGAGAAACTCAAAATTTAATTTGGGCCCATTGTTTAGTCTGCTTCAAATCCACAATCCTTAATTGTATGAAATGTGCTAAAGCCGTGATCCGTGATTGTGCGAGCGAGTCAAATTATCTGGTCTGACCTGGCTTGGTTTTGTAAGGGCTGAACTCCATCTACAGAAATAAAAAGGAGACTTGAGGCGCGCGTGTGTATCATTAAATGCAGCTATTATGGTGAGATAATACTATTGGCACTCATGTGGTGTCTGCATATTGTGCATTGCTATGAGCCTGTAAGTCAGGCTCAGTCAAGCAATGATAACTTTGCTGTGACATTGAACAGAATCTGTATAAAACTCATGAAAGTGCCTGTTGGTTTTTGATATCCTATTAAATCTGATATCATTAATTAATTTGACTTATTGTTGTTTTCTAAAGGCAATTTACAGCATTTCTGCTGTGACAGATAGTGTTGAGTGGGGAGTGTCGGCGGGAGGAGAGAGGGTGTGGCAAGCACTTAAAGCTGTGAGGCTTTCAAACTCATGATGTTCCAGTTTTATGGCACCTGTCTCCTGATCAAGAAAACTCTCACATAACTGACACTTCCACTTTAAAATAAAAAGAAACAAAGGAAATGTGTCCGCTAAATTTGATTATACAATTGCCAGCAATTTGGACTTTTTTGAATTTAAAAAATGTCAGTAATTTATTTTCATCTGTGTGTGTGCAGATATGAGTTCAGGGTCTGATTATTAAACTATTAAAGTAGCCATTGTGGCCCATTTTGCTGTTTTCACTGTGTGTGTGTGTGTGTGTGTGTGTGTGTGTGTGTGTGGGTGTGTGTGTGTGTGTGTGTCTTGACGTGATGATAGTGGACAAAGTGCTGGGAGCTTGAGCTGTCAACCTGTCACACACTGACAGATATGCTGCTCGTACACCGTCCAGGCAACGCCACATGGATGCACATATTGCGTGTGTGTGTGTGTGTGTGTGTGTGTGTGTGTGTGTGCGCATGCCTGTGCGTGTTGGTCACATGCAGTCTAGGCATTGCCAGAATACCCAGGCACGTACTTTATACCCAAACTTCTGTGTGTGTGTCAGAGCAAGAAAACACGGTGACAGATAAGGCCTTTGATATATCATCTTTTACATTTTTTTTCCACTGTTTTTCCACTTTACTTGACCTGATGCTCGACAAAGACAGGAAACAGAGGAGCGACAGAGATTGAGAGAGAAGAGAGAGTGAAAAACATGACAGAGGTCATGAAATTATAACCTAGAAACATCTTTTCTGTCAGTCTGATCAACCAAAATTAACTTTATATTAGTATTTTGGCCAAATTTTCATTGGCTTTGTTCATTAATTTACATGTTTTGTGATGTGCAGATCTGTTAGAGTCACCATGGACACAGCAAACCCATTCATACTTACACACACACACACACACACACACACACACACACACACACACACACACATATGTCCCTGATCTCATGTTCAGTATGTCCAGTAGGCTGACAACACGCTGGTTTCCCTTTGGCTGAACCCTCAGAGCTGAGCATTCTGGGTAGAGCCAGGATTACCAACCATCCGGGAGTGTGAGAGTATATGTGTGCGTGTGATGTGTGTGTGTGAAAGAGAGAGAGCATGCGTGTGTGGACACCTATTTTTATCAGTGTTCATCTTTGCATCGTCACATCTTCTTGCACGAGAAAATTCATGTGTCTATTTTCTATTCCCAGTGATTATAAGAGAATGTTTGTGTATGTGTGTGTGTGTGTGTGCGTGTGTGTGTCAGTGTGTGACTGTGTGTTTGTGTATGATATTCTGACTGCATGTGTGTGTACGCTGGCAGAACAGATGGCATCGGGCTGAGAGACCCAGTGTGAGGTGAGACATCTCCCACTGAACTCTTACGCACACACACACATTTGCAAAGATCCATCATTAATATCATTACCATAATACTCTCAGCGCGACGCAGCCTGTCTGTCACAAATATGATCACTCCTATCATTCTCACTGTTACACTGTAATTATTTAACTACCTTAGTGTAAGGAATCATCCGTGCCTTCATTTGTATCTGCCACTGCGTTGTAAAAATAATTTGTTATTATCATTTATAATTGCCCTTTTTCTATAATTAATCACTTATACTGCTTTCATCACAGTGTTTTTAATAGTTGAAGATGATTTTCCATTAGCATGCCTGAAGAAATAACCAAATATAAAAAGTTTATATGCACTGTTGCTTAACAAATATATACAGGTTGTGTAGATTATTCCAAATGTTTTTTTTGCATGCAGAAGGTTTTTTGGAAATATGATCTGTTCCTCACTGAAAGAGCCACAGGTTGTACGATCTCCCTTGAAACACAAAGAAATGTACAGTGCATTTCCATAAAACAATCACAAGTGTCTTTAAATCTATTTCAAAGCTCACATACTGGACAGCTCAGTACGATCTGATTAACAATTTGACCTTTCTAATTCATGCCTCTTCATGTTTGTCAAGTTCTGACACATCACACACTGTGTCAATACTGTCACACTGCACACATGTGAGAAGTAATGACTACCTCCTGACTGGCTCTATGACCAACCTGGTCTATTCCTCTCTTCCATACTCTACAGCCCACTTCTGTTAAAGTTAAGCAAGTAATTTGAATGTTTTAATCACTTAACTGTGATGTTGATGTTTGTTCTCTGGCTAAAGTTACAAAGACAGAAAGCACCAGCTGATCATAATTTATTGTTCAACTGGCTGATAGACTAATTGTGTAATTTTACAGACTAGCAGGCTGGATGGGTTGTGGTTGGGGTGACTGACTGGCCACCTGCCTCGGTAGCAGACTGACTGATTAACAGGGTGACTGACTGAAGTGCATTCACAGATGGCTGCATACATGCATATAGGCAAGAGACCTGAACATACTAGGAAACACATTTCACAGCGCAGTTTTAATTTGAAAAAGTATTTAATATGTGACAATGTGACAGTGTCTGCATTGAGAGAAAAATCATTTACAGTGCAGCTCTATACACGAAAGTCCTTATTATTATTTAAAGAATAGCTGCACATCACAGGAGTATCATTCATTAGACCTTAATAGTCTTGTTGTCTGCGTGGTTTCATCGTGTGTGTGTGTGTGTGTGTGTGTGTGTGTGTGTGTGTGTGTGTGTGTGTGTGTGTGTGTGTGTCTGTAATGGTGTTGTTTTCCTCATTTAGCTGGCTGGAGCTCTTGTGTCTTTAAATGATCCACTCAGCTCTCTCAGTTTAAATGGTAATTAAACAGTAGTTTCGCTGTCAACATCACACACACGCATGCACAAACACACATACACACACACTCTTTGTCTCTATCTTTCTCTCACACACACATACACACACGCACACATACACAGAGCCCCTGCTGTTTAAATGGTAATTAAAGAGCCATTCCAGTATCAACATCTGGGCATACTTATAAAGAATGACATTAGATAACACACACACACACACACACACACACACACACACACACAGAGCCGAGCTGCTTGTGAGGATATTACAGAAGTTCTCTGTAACAATGTAACACTCCTCTCATGTACCTGCAGTAACTCACAAACGAACATACACAACATGCAGCACAGTGACAGTCAATTCATGTAGTGAAAAGGGCTGAGGCTGCATAAATCACCCACATTTTTGTGGTCATGTTCATACAGACTGAGAAATTCACATAAACAAACACATGCACACACACACACACACACACACACACACACACACACACACACAGAACAGAACATACAGAAAAATATATATACACACACGGTTCAGGGATGCTCCACTGGTGCTTATTAGAGAGGATTACCACACTGACATGTCTTCATTAATCACAAAATCAGACATAAGGGGACACACACACACACACACGCGCACACACACACACACACACACACACACACACACACACACACACACACACACAGTAGAGGTATAACTCAGGTGCTTGCCAGCCCTTGGGCCCCCTGTGGAAAGCCCAGCTTCCCCTTGTCTTTTTTTTTTTGTTACTCCTCCCCTTTCCTCTGCATCTATCCTTCCATTCATCTATCTCTTCCCTCTATGTGATCTTCATCCCTGCTGCAACCCAATCACATCATCTTTTCTGTTTCCCCCTTTCTTTTTCCCCCTGCTTTTCTTCAACCTTTGCTGTGCTACACATGATGGATCTCTTACTGTGGTAGTACTGCTAGGTATACATGTAAATAGGTCGTTTGCAGATACTTCACAGACTCTCTGAGGTGAAATAGTGGAAATATGATCCAAACCGATGTTTCCAAAGTTGCCTTAAACAAAGCACTAACAGTTAGAATCAAAGGCGTCTAGTAAAGCAGGGTCTTTGCTGAGGGAACACATGAGACGTGACCACATCTGGAAGTCTAAATCTGCCATTTTGATTCTGAAATGGCTTGATTAGATTCTCATGTTAGCTAATTTAAAGATGGATCATGAGCCTCTGGTTGTACGCGGTTACATTTAGTTTGTAGCCCCCACTTTTAACTCAATACTTCCAGTCTCTCAACCATCCATTCACTCAACCTCCACCATGCACTAACTACTTCAACCAGCTTTTCATATCAGTTGCATTAGTCTACTCATCTGTTTGACATTCCACTCACTAATGTTACTTCAGATCCGGCCTTTCCCTCCACCTCCGGCAGCTGTCCTCACCTGATCTCCCCCTGCCAAATCACCTGCCCCTCATTCTCTAATCAGTTCTAATCAATCAGTCCTTTTGTTTTGATCATCTCCCTGCCTTTTGGATCTTGTTGCCAAGCTGCCCAAGCAGCCCAAGCTGCTGATATTTTGGTTCATGATTAACAGTAAAAATTATGACTGTGGTGATTTTGTACCCAATTTATTTCATTTTTTTCTCCCTATGGGCCAAAACCATGAAGCAATCTAGTTTTAAAGGAATTATGCTATTGAGTCAATCATGACTGCATATGAGGTCTATTTTTAATTTTGTGTGTGTGTGTGTGTGTGTGTGTTTTATATGGTACCATTTCAGTGTCACTACATACGACTTGTCCAGTCTGTGTGCATTTAGACACATTTGTGTGTATGTGTTCTGGACTGCATATACTGCAATGTGTTACCATGCTTGTGTGTCTGTCTGTCTGTCTGTCTGTCTGTCTGTCTCGCTGCCTGTATATTTTTCTGCTGGGTGTCCGGGGAACAATAAAGATAAAGCAGATGCCAGCAGATGCCCTGTTTAAAGATTATCAGCCTCTCTCTCCACACTGTTAACACTCACCAGGGACAGAACAACATTTAACACAACCCATTTACACCGCACAACACATGGCAATGTGGCACCGAAAGACAAAGTAAAGCAAAGGGGGAAGACAGGAACAGAGATAGAGGCAGGGTAAAAAGGGAAGGATGTTATACATAATATAACAGATGTAGGATGGGAAAGTAGACACGCAGCTAATATTTAGCTAATAACATTCATCAAATTCTGTTCAATGCAGGTCTGAAATTAATTTTTGTTTTTTGACTTTTTCAAAGTCCCATGAAAAAGAGACTTTCCAACCTCTAAAATGTTGTTATGTAATATCTCTAGGCTATTCCTCTATGCGCATTACTGACAATCCCAGCGTTTTGCATCGACATAAATATCACAGGAAAGTGCAAACTAGCTAATATCACAGTAACGTTATTCCCCAAGACTGGCCCGCTTGTACCGGAAGCACGCCCACATATGCGCACACATGCACTCATTCACAGACACATTTTATTTCTTTCAGCTCAACCCATCATGTTCACAAAAGATCAAAGTGTGTCTTTCTCTTCTGCTCTTTCTGTCTCCTTCTGTCTATGCCAGCTCCCTCAGAGAGCATAATTACCAGCACAGAACGATAACACCATTTCCAGTCAAAATGAGACAATTCCCAGCGTAAGACTCATTTCATGCTTTGACAATTCCTCCAGGAATCATGGCACACAAAGAAGCAAAGACCACTTCAGGATTTGTTATATTCCTACTACTGTCTGTAAAAGACTTCAGGACTCTTCTGTTCGCTTCTTCTTCTTTCTTCTTCTCTTTTCATTTCCTTTTCCTCTCTTCCTATCACTGTCATGACCTCCCTTTGTTCCAGCCAACTTTCCATCCATCTGTCCATCCAACCATTTATTTTCTTCTTCTCTTCTAACATATTTGTCCTCATTTCCTTAAATCCTTAAATCCTAAATCTGTCCACCACTTTACAGGCCATAAATCCCTAAAACAGTTTTATCTGAGTGCCGTCCTCTCTGCTGTCTTCTTCCTCCATCTATCGTCTGTGCATCCATCATCTGTTTGTCCTCCTGTCCTTCCATCCTTCTCCCTCTGACTTAATCCTTTCATTTTTTTACTTTGCCCTTCCATTGATCCATTCTTCCATCCATCTGTGTGTCCATCTTCTAGTTTACAGGTCATAAATCTGCAGAGCTGTTTTACCAGTCCTCTCTGTCCCTACATGGGCCCCACCACGTCTATGAGTTTGTGTGCATAAACTTGTGCGCTGTGTTTGTGTAAACATACATTTATTGTGCAGCTCCCATGGAGGGGCCGTGCTGTTGGGGGTATTCCATTCCCCCCTGGTGTGTAGGACTTTATTTTGGGAATATTTCTATAAATCATTTTGTCATTTACACATGCAGCGGCATTCTGGACACCACTGATTTGGAGTGAGGGGGCGTTTTATAAATAAATGTGTAAGGAGTGGACCTGAGATACACACACACACACACACACACACACACACACACACACACAGGCACAGTGTAAACACACACCCACATAAATGTGAGACCACATAAACACACACGACGTACACTCCCTCTATACAGTGACATGGCCATAACTCACCCCACGCTACCGGGTACTGTGAAATATGACAGCCCCACAGTGCTGAAGTAGTGGTGTGTGTGTGTGTGTGTGTGCGTGCGTGTGTGTGTGTTTGTAAGAGAGAGAGAGAGAAAGAGAGAGAGAGAGAGAGAGAGAGAGAGAGAGAGTGTGTGTGTGTTTACGGCATACGATGACAAGAGTCCACCCCAATGTCCTTGTCCGTCTCTCAGTAAACTTTTCATTGGGTCAGACATTAGCATAGGCGGCTAACTATAACCCACATGATGGATGGAGCCACAACTCTATCTGTGATGTGACCCATGCACAGAGCCTCAATGGACAGAAAGGGCACTTCCTGGTGGATCATGCTAATGCCTCTGGTGCGGCTGGGATGGTCGCTGCAGAATTTCAATAATGTTGTCACTGAATCTGAGGAGAATGCACAATACTCCTGTCATCAAAAAAAAACAAAAAAAAAACAATTAAATAAGTAAATGAGTGTAACTGAAACTGAAATAAACAATGATATTAAAAATAAACTTTAAAAAACAAAAACTAATTGACAGCATTGAGGTAGCCTTTTATCCAGAAGTTATCTGTTCTTTAAAGTACTTTAAAGTCTTTAATCCATTGCATTGTGAGGTGAATATTTTTTTCTTTATCCTTCATTGGATCTCCACTTCCACAAAGTGGTCTGAGTCCTCCTGGAGTCATCGTTAGCACAACAAAAACTACAAATACAAATTGCACTCTATCAATTATACCAAAAAATGCAGCCTAAGCAGAAAAAAAAAGATCAGATAACAGATGAAATAACTCTGCACATAAAATAACAAACAACAGCATCCTATAATACAGCCAAAAAATCAAGCAAAAACACATTAAAACAGCTATGACACCAATAGCATCTTCGACAGATCACTCAATCTGTGTTTAAGTAGCTTCTTGAAGGAAAATCAATTTTGACCTGTTTGATGTTGTTTGGAAGAATGTTCCAGGCTGAAGAACCTCGACACAGAACGGTTCTCATCATGTTATTTATATGATCTAAGTATTGCCAGCAGACTCACGTGTCGTGTCCTTGACCTAAGTTTTCATACTTTTTGTCAGTTTTTCTCACATTTTGCATCAAAACCCCTCATCTGAAAAATGTGTTCATTATGCACTCAGTAATTTGTTTTGTCAGACTTTTTCCATTTTGCTTCTCTTTTGTTACTTAGGGAGTATTTTAGGCTCTGTGACCATTAAGACCCAGCCTATGTGTATCCTATCTTTGCAGTGTTGCACACACATCCTCCAATATCATGCATCAGATCAGACAGAGCAGAGTGGAGAGAGTGGAGTCGAGTATTGTCCCTGAGGGGAAATTTGTCTCAGGCACAGTCTACAGTCAGTTACTTCACAATAAAAAATATAAAACAAAGCATCACAAAAACATTGCTTCACATAAAAACGTCTTAAAGCACAAATGAGACATTTGCCTGTAAAACTGATATTGACAGCAAGTTGCGACATCTTGCATTTAATTAATTTACAGTTTACATAAAGGTGTAAAGAGGAATCCAGGAGTTAGCAAAGATCACTGGACTGAGCTTAAACGAGGTTATGTAATCATCTGTCAGTGGACAAATCTGTTGGAAGAAACCATCCAGAAACATGTGAAGTGTATCGTTGAGCACATGAACGCACCCCACGCACACAGCTATGCAGAGCAAAGAGTATCTATTGCTTGTGGTATCTTTCTTCTTCCTGTTTGTTTGACTCTGGCCTACTGTTGACCCCTGTTTGAACTAAAACTGTGTGTTTGCTGTAAAAATCTAAACCTCAGTGCATCCATGATGGCAAACACTATTTTATGCATTTATGCATCTTCTTCTTCCAATGTGCGTGTGCCCATGAACACACTTTGGCGATGTTGAGTGTGGGGTCAGTGTGTGTGTTTGTTCTGGCTTTAGGCTGGTTAAACAGCATCTGAGCAGCTGATATCCGAGCGGTGCTTTCAGAGGGGATTTTAGGAGAGCAGAGAGCCCCTACCTTTGCCCGAAATGACAAGAAAGTCTGCAGGCGAGAGGGAGAGTGAGAGCAAATCAGACTGAGAGAAAGAGAAAGAGAAAGAGAGAGCCTGCAGTATGCTTCCTCTAATTAGTGTTTCATCCTTACAGATACAGAGGACAATCATGCCTGGGGTGATTACCACACAAACACACACACACACACACACACACACACACACACACACACACACACANGGGGTGATTAACACACACACACACACACACACACACACACACACACACACACACACACACTGACATGAACACACAAACACATAGACAGACACAGAGTTGCTAAAGTAGTATTTGTTCCTAATCAGAGTATTTTAAGTCTCTGTGATACAGCATGCATTACTATAAT
>JBBMOE010000001.1:18298423-18463423 GCA_037975065.1 Chaetodon trifasciatus
AGCCCTCACCTCTCTCTCTGCCACATATGGGCTTAGAGGCGTGCACACACACACACACACACAAACACACACACACACACAGGGTAGGAGCCTAGTGGTGACCTGGCAGTGGAATCAGAGGGTGAGAACAGAATCTACCCAAACTGAACTGACCTCTAATTAGTGCTCTTGGCAAAGTGGCCCTTCCCAAACACACTCACACATAGATCCACACGCATGAACACACACATACACAAACACACACACATGCTTGAGGGTGTCATTTTGTGTGTGTGTGATGTGCACACAAATTGGCTGTGTGAACAGTCTGCACAGCAGACCCTTTTTTAAAAACATTACTGCAAAGCAATAACATGAATGTTGAATTAACAAAATGAATAAAGAAAAGAAACAAGGATGAGATACAGTGCTTTGATGCAGACTGAAATAGTGAAAAAATTTCACGACGCTCTGATATTTGTTCTGTTATTTTAACTAGCTGACTGCTTTTATTTCTTACTGTATTCTCTCTGATTCAAACTGCACTAGTCTTCTCTTGTCCAGCCAACTGATCACATTGACTAACTCATGCTAGACATTAAATATGCTTAGTATCAACAAAATGCCAAAACTCCACCTCAAAACATATTTTTCTGTACATTTTTTGTACTTCAGACTGTATTCATTTGATTTGACCCACAGTGTCACTGCTCTGCTCACACAGAAGCTCCTTTCTCCTCTGCTCTCCTCCTTTCTCCCTCAATTTTCTTCTTGTTTTAGACACACTATCTAATCTCTCCCAGGGACAGGACCTGTCGACGCCGCTGAGGTCCTGACCACGTTGTATATTCATTGAAAAAACAGAGCTTAAAAAAAGAAGCAGTGTTTAGGGTGAAAACTTCAGATTGTTTATTGATTTTTATTTGTGTTGTTGAATAAGTCTGTCTGACCATGATGTCCCAGCGGGGGCTTTGCTTGGGGCATTGCATTAAGCACACACATGCAGAGACAGATACACAAGAACATGTGGATGGCTATAAGAGGAAGCACATGTATATACAGAGACACACACACACAATTCTGAGCTAAGAGATTTGCCAGAGGCACTCAGTTATGTTGCAAAAGGCATCTTAAATTTGAAAAAATCCACCTTGAGATTTTAGGTTTCGGTCCATTTTAAATTCAGGCTGCAACAAATATGAAAAAAGTCAAGAGGGTTGAACACAATCTGAGAGCGCTCCGCGACGGGTCTCATGCACAAATGCTCTGTCTCTTAAATAAATATGGGGTGACCTCAAGCTTGTGACACTGTTTTGATCCGTGGACCAGCAGGAAAAATATGGCTGTGTAAGTGAAAGAGCAGCACTTTCCCCTCCCAATCACCACCGCTGAGGCGCCCTTTAGCGAGACATTTAACCCCAAACTGCTCCAGAGTGGCCAACAGATCAAACTGGTTGTGTTGTTCAGCTTTAAGGTGTACATCTGATTTGTGGTGCTGTGAAACAAGTGGTTAATCATCTCACCGCTGTATTTTTCATAATAAAAATGTAAAACAGTCTTGTAATGTAATTGTTAATAATCGTGGTCACAACTCAAGTGTGAGATTTTGACAGCTGTTGTGTATCCAGCGATGGAAAAAAAAAAAGAAAGAAAGCAAAATGATAAAGCATAATTAGAAAATCCAATAAAACGCTCCGAGGACGGAATGACAGAATGTGAACATTTGGATTTCCTTCAAGTCATTCATCTGCATCTCATAACAGACTGAGTGTGCTGGCCGGCTAATGACGGCGACAGATGCCTAATGCCTTCTTCACAATACTGACGCCATAAAACACAAGGCAAACAGGCGTCACCCTAAAGCACTGTCTGTCAAGCCATCACCTTAACTACACTGGCAACAGCACAATGAGTGGAGGGCGGGAGAGAACGACACTGAATGTGTGTGAGAGTGAGAGAGAGAGAGAGAGAGGGAGAACGACCTGGATGGATAAAGAGAGAAAGATTAATTGACACTCAGAGAATGAGACAGACAGAATGAAAGTGTGTATATGTGAGTTAGACAAGAGAGAGAGCTGGCAGATGAATGAGCAGCCTCTTAGGTAAATGGCAGGGAGTATTGCTGTCTGTCTGTCATCCTGATTAAAGGTATCACCGATACACAGACACACACATACACAAGCACAGGGTGATATCCAATATACCATGCTCTTTGAACAGAAAATATGAATCAGATCTGTAGTTTTACACCTTGTCGTGTGCTGTAAATGTTCTCCATCACAGATTGCCTATGCAAAACAATGAGCCCTTTAAATTTGCCAGCTGTTACACTTCCTGTTGGCAGACATCGCACAGAACTTTCACTATGAACATCTTAATGTTGAGTAACAATTAACCAACTCATTCAAGCAGCATCCACCCGACTTAAATTTAGGGTGGAAAATACATTAGAACTCAGCTTGAAAAGAGAGGGAATCGTGTCTTTGAGCTTGAACACAACTTCAACTCTATGAAGCACCATGAAGTCCAAAAACAAAGTAATAACATACCCAAATGTCAATATCCAATCCCTCAAAGTATGCTGTCAATGGCAGAAAATCAATTGACTATAATTTATTCATTTATGATTTGCAAAACACTGAATTTCCTGTCTATGTGCAATGATCGGCCATCTGTCCAAGAAGACAACTGCTACTGTAAATTGTAGTACAATGTAATATGTTTTTTTAATCATTACCATCTGTTGCAAACATTGTGAGGCATTGCTATTAAACACCAAAACTGAAACAATGTGTATCATTACACAGGACAGGACCAAAAAAAAAAACACATTTATTTTGACTGTCCAGAGGAAAACAGCATGTCGAGATAATTAAGAATTATGAATAATTGTTATTGTTAAGAATTGATTTATCAGACTTATTACAGATCACATTAAAAGTGTTATTTTATGGACATTTAAATCTGTAACAGTCACTGTACCGCAAAGTGAAAGAAAAAAAAATGAATCCAGCATCCACAAGAGGTGGTTCATCTTGTTTAATTTGGAGAGCCCTTCTTCGGTGTGACATTTGTTTGGCTGGCCTGAGAGCATCACACAGAGCCTGAAAGAAGGTATTTCTCTCCAAAAGTGCAAAAGTTGGCAACCTGCGTAGGACTGATCTCAAACCTGACAACAAGCAGCCACGAGATCGATGCAGCTGTACAGCCTGTCACTTTTTGTGCACTTACTCACTGAAACAGCTCTTCAAGTGACATATTTCTCGGGCTGATATTCAATTGACATCAGCAGCTCTGCCTTTTTGCCTGCTCATTGAGCAGCAATGAGACTTGGTTTGGATATTAAATGTGTGTGTTTGTGTCTGTATGTGCAAACAGGGAGCCTGTGAGCATACAGCTCTATCAGCTCAGTCTGTCAGTCCACAGAAATCCTGGCCAACTGGGATTTCTCCCAATCCGCCCACTCCACTGAACAATTGTCTTACAAATGCAGTAAACAGTACAATATTTCCCTCTGAAGTTGAGAGGAGAACAAGTATAAAGTGGCACATAATGAAAAACTGCACCAGTGGCTAATCTCAATAGAATAAACATGACATTATTTAGCCAGTGCTACGCTAACTTATATTAGCACGGTCCCCAATGCTGGTGCAGCAAAGACAGTGACAAATAAGCACTACTGAGCATTTGCAAACTTACACATAGCTAAGCTATGAATGTAATTCTTAATTTTTAATATAGACCATCATGCAAGCTGAATCTTACAAAGCTATTGGTTAACCACTTGAACAGCAAGCATATGCTGTGCACAACTTCCCATGTGGTAGCCACAAGCTCATAAGTTTTAAGGCAGTATTAGAAACATCATTCATGTTCTTAGTAACACCTGCGCTTTTCCTGACATGACAAGTCAAAACATCTGCTGTGAGTAAATCCAATTGTGTGACCGCCTGCAACAAGTGAGTCAAATCAGCACTTTTAGAGTTGCCTCCATCCGAGTCCCTCGAGGATGGTACACATGCTCATCACATCTGTATGTGTGTGTGTTCTAATGTCTTTGAGTATGCATGTGTGTGAGCTTGAAACAAAGATGGTCTTGCATAGCTGTGCATGATTACATGTTTACGTGTGTGAGTGTCCTGTTTGTTTGCATGTATGTCATGTTTGTGCAGCTCTGTTGGTGTGTGTGTGTGTGTTACACATCTGTTGCTGTGTGCAGTAATTTGCGTTCTCAGCTTGGCACCCTAGTAATTATTCAGAAACTACCTTTTGCTCCAACATTAAAAGCCTTCATCTGGCGGACATGAAACAGCAGAGAACTCGATAAGGCTTCAAACACTGCTGTGTGCCGTCCAAAGAGAAGCGGGAAAGGTGAAGAGATGCATGGTGGGATAGATGGGATTGTTTTTCTCTGGAGGTTTGCTTTCACACCGGTGTTATATCTTTTCTGCTCAAACAGCAGCAGAAAATGTGTGATCACTGGATTTTAGAAAGTAGGAAAATTGAATTAACATCCTGAACCAGCTTTGGAATAAATTATATAGGCTACATAATATCAAGCAACTTCAGACACATATTTAAGGTTAAGAAAAATAAGAAATCAAGTTAGAGTATTCTTTGATATATGTCATCAGGGTTGAAAACAATTGAGGAAAGTGTCCCAAATTACCAAGAATGTCATTGAAAAAATGGTGAGCCATGCTTTCTAAATCTGTAACTACAGGTTACATTCTTCACCTGAAGAGAGTAAACACCCTCAGGAAACATAACGTATGTTGGTTATTTTTCTAATTCATGAGAGGGATGCAATCCCAGTATTTTGGAATCCATGTACTGTGGTGTTTTATTTGATTCTTTGTAGAAGTATAGATGTATTAATTAATGTACAACAATGTCCTCACTTACTATCTAAAAGCAGTAATTAGGAGGTAATTGATGGAAAACTCTTGGAATATATGTAAGTGCTTTATAATGACTAATAAAGAGCCATTATATGACTAATATGCATGTGAACCAGCAACTAGCTAATGGGAAATATGTGTACCTTAATATAAAGTTGCTTCATGGCAAATGAACACATTTAATCTGCTCTGTTACATTTGCCTGCAGTCTGATGTCTTTGGGTCATGTGATGCTCACTGAAGGAGCAAGTCACATGTGGACAACAGCCTGTAATCTCATTAGTATTAAAATGAGCAGAGATGCAGACAGCCACCCTGTAAGGTTTTCTTTTTTTCTATAAAACCAGTCATGAATGTGCTGTGGCGCCTGTTCAGACTCATTGTTCACACTTCTCATCCCTCTAGCTCTCCCACTGGCCTGATATCTACACACCAGGCATTGGATTGGTTGGATTGGTTCCTTGGCTCTCTCAGGTGTACTGTAAGAAGAGGCTGTCTTCATCTAAGGAGGCAATCTAGTGATTTTTTCCCCATCAGTCGGGAAAAGGCATCTCCACAATTTCAACAGGTTCCTTCATTTGCTTTGTGCATTTAATGGGACCAGTGGTTATTGTTCAGTAAATAGCTCCAACATGCAGCTGTTTCCAAACCATTGACACATTGTTGGGTTTATGAACTAGATCGTCACTTGAATGAGTCAGAACAGATCAGTCTGGTCCTACATGTGAACTGTGTTATACTCACTTCTGTTTAACTGAGAGTCTTGCAAATACTACAAAGGACATGAATATCAATTTTTCTAGTCACCACACAGGTTGGTCTTCATTTAATTTCTCCTAAATTATACTCAGGTTTTACACTTGCCTCAAAGCCCTTGTTCTCCTTCGTCATTTACACCTGCATGATAAAGTAACAGTGTGTCTATGTACGCATACAGTACCACTGCTGTCTTTCTGTCTTTATACGACTATACAAGCCTTCTCAGAAGATTTGTGTATCTCTTTGGTCATCCATCTTTGTCTAAACTCTCACCTGCTGGTACAACTGAGCACTTGGCCACAGAAAGGTTAATTTATGGTTTCCTCCTCCCTACTCTTGGATCCTGTTGTCAGATGTTGTTAAAGGATCATTTGCATTGATCGCATTTGATTTGAAGAGTCCGCAGCAGGCCACTCAGGCTACACCACTGACATGTGTTGTTAATATGACTTAAACTGTGCTAGAAAATACACAGTTACAGTACATCACCTTTAAAGAAGTTATTGTTACTTATTATGTGTTCTCTGACAACTCTGTTCATGTATGATTTTTATGAATTTTTTTGAATCCAGATTAATTGCTCATCTTCTACAGAGGCCTGTCAGTTATGCTGAGTAACTGCATTTGAGAGGGCGGTTTTCTGAAATTTCTCTCGTTTTGCCTCCCCAAAATCAGCTGAAAAGAATAAATGCCTCTTTAAAGATTTGAAAAATGTAATATTTGATCTGAATAAAAGCCTTGCTGTGACACACTGAGCAAGACAGTCACCTTACACACAATTAAAATGAACTCTCTCTGGTACCAAAATGATTGTTAAAAAATATTAAAACCCAGTGTGCTCTCTGATATGTTTTTTAGCACAAAGAGGGTACACAGTGGGGAATCCATACACTGGGTTTCCCTGTCTGAAAAAAAGACACAGCAAACTAAACTAGAAATCCACACACGTTGTTTCTCAAGGGACTGTGTTCTGTGTTCCCTCCTTTTTTTTTCTTGTTATCGTCACCAAAACAAGTCGGTTTGTCTGCACATCCATATTCATCATTTGCTTCTGCATGAATATTAATTCAGCCTTGAAGAGGAGCGCAGACGAAAAGCAAGACAATGAATGAGGAAAACGAAAATATGACAGAGTATGTGCGATGTTGAATTCATGTCAGTTTCAAAGCCCCTGTGTCTCTATTCCTGTGGCTGACTTGTACCAACATGCTAATCAGCCCCTCACTGCACCCTGTTCTGGCTAATTGTCGACAAATTATCTCAACTCCAGAATAATGTATGCGTGGCCTTTCACGGGTACATACAGGCAAGCTAGTCAACTGAATTGCTTCTGTTTTCAACAAGCAGCTCAATGGCACCATTTAAATATAGACTTAAGTGCTGCGCACATTATTATGCACACTTGACTTACACCATATCATTTTCCCTTTTCTCTGGCGTCTTATCTTTTGTTCCTTGTTTTTCTCTGTTTAGACTTGGTTACTGCACATTTTTCTTCTCTCCCACTTTGACTACCCCTCTTAGCGTCTCACAGTTGGCTAATGTCACCAGCTCGTTTTTTTTTTTTTTTAATTGAGTTCCCTTGTAAGTAAAGGCTAATATTATCATCATTTCCTCACCGACAGTTAAATTGGAAGTAGCTTAATTACAACCCGATTGTCTTCAGTGATTGAATTTCAGCTGAGCCCTCTGGGAACCCACAAGAGGAAAGAACTCAGTTGGGAAATTCATTCACTCATTTAAACTGAAAATCAGAGGGTGATGCAAAACGGAGTGTGAGTCAAACATTTCTAAGAAAAAAAAAAAAAAACAATGAGGCACACCCAGTTTACAAAATGATGCCTTTGAAAAACTGCTTTATTTGTATCCTGCAAAGGGCCCAGTGGGGATTCTCACTGAAGAATCCTGGCAACCTATCAGATGACTCTTTTGGACTCTAATTCCCAATGACATGACTGAGTGCAATCTGAATGTTAAGCATTTCCTGCGGGACAGGTAAGGGAGTTTTTCAAAAGATCATTACCAGACGAGGCAAAAGTAAGGAAGTAAATGAAGCATGGATGTCTTCAGTGCCTTATGACAGTCAAGCTCATGTTTTTTGATCTCATAAGAAAAACTAGAGGCTCTGATGACACTGTGGCATAAACGGACTCAAGGGTGTGTTACAGCACAGGAACAGCATATCAAATCAAGGGTGTCATTTCCTTGAAACGGCAGCTCTTCCCTGTTTTCTCTCCACCACATGACACAAGCTCACACGGTAGCTATTACATAAGGAGATAATTCATATTACTTGTAAATAAATCAATAAATAATCATTTGTGCTTACAGTGAGATGTCATAACTTTCATGTTCTCATCTCCTTCGCTGCAAGATTCTCTAGTATAGGCACATATTGTGCCCGACTGTCCAGAGTGTAATGGTCAGCAAGAATAAACATAAAATTTATGACCTTATCAATTATGCATTCACATTCCTGTTACAGTGTGTCACTTTGTATTTAGTAATCTGTGCATGTGCACGTCTGTATGCATGAGGTAGAAGGCCGAACGAGGATAGAAGACAGCCATAAAAATGATCAGATTACAAGGGTCAGACAGTGTGAAAAGGCAGGAAGCTGGGCTGTGTATGAGGATGATATGTGTTTGTTTCATGTACACTTTCTGTGTGAGAGGACTAGATAATGTCATACATGTACAACTATTTTTCAGAGCCAGAGGAGGTGTGATCCAACCCACACAAAGTCGAGTTTAGTTTTTGCATCACTGTAGGCCAGCCTATTTCTCTCTTTGTCAAATTTGGGTCGAGACCCACAGTTTTTCAAAGCTCTGTTGTGGTGTGCGTGTTCATTTATTTAAGTGTGGGCCATCTGGAAACTGATCCGAGCTTGCCAGGGTTTAGTAAGCTAAAATACACTGTCCCTCAGCTGCTTCACACTCACTCACTCACACACACACACACACACACACACACACACACACACACACACACACACACACACACACACACACAAACACATCCACACACAACTTAATCTATGAGGGCTTTCCTTTAGCTCACAATTCTGTAGTATTTGCACATTTTTAAATGATAGGAATCACTTTCTGCCTTCTGTCCTGAAAGGAAACAGACTTTTTTTTCTCTTAATTTAAGTAAAGCAACAAACCAGAAAATTGATTTATGGGGAGGCACTTAATGTTTGTGAAAAAATTAAAGTGAACAACAGACATTCATTTCTGTAAAATGTTACATCATGCTCATTTTGACAGGATAGCGGGACCTTTCCATGAAGTGCTCCTTGACTGAAGCTTCTGCTCACCCTCACAACACAATACTTGCCACTTGTTATCAATAGATTCATTCCAGAATGGTGGTACCTAATAAATATGCCATGATGGGTGCGACAAATCAGCTCGCCTCAGATTTATGCCCTTAATAACTCCATTTGGCATAACGCTGACACCTGCTCTACCAGACAAAATGGAACTAAATATTTCAATCAGTGCCAAAGCACGAAGAACTTTCTCTTCCCCTTGTTTCATCTTTGACTTTCCCACAGTGCTGCAAACAGCCCCTCTCCTCATGCCCTTTACTAGACTTAAGCATCAGTATCTTTCCCTCTGAGTGTCTCTTTCTCTTGCCCCGTTTTTTTTTTTAGAGTGGAAATCATCTGGCAGATCTCTTTTAGGTATTAGTTTATGGGCCATGACATGAGCTATGAATGAGAAACAACGAGAAAGACCGGAGAACATTAATCATGGAGCAACATATGGTAATAGACGGTTATCAATTCCCTCACACTCTGTGATTACGGGAGGGAGAGAACGAGGTGAGGAAGAAGGGAAACGAGTGAAGTAGTGAGAGTGTGGACAGGGGCAAGAAGGGAAAGACGAGAGATGGGATAAAAAAGGAGGAGAGGAACATAAAGTGAGGGGAAATGAAAGACAGAAAGAAGACAGGTGATGGGTGAAGGAAGGGAGAGAGCGGGGTTGAAACACTTCAAACTTTAGTTTAGCAAATCATCATATGGAAAAAATGATCAATACTATAATTTACCGTGTGTTAATACTGATTGATTCTGTGTTTGTGAATAAGTTTGTGTTCTTGTTTTGTTGAAAGTTTAGGATCAGTTGCTGGGGACTTAAAACGTGCAAAGCACCTCATCACACCAACAGTATCCTCAGCTCTCTCCATACTGCCCTTGTTTTTGCACATTCTTTACCAGGAGGTGTGCACTGCACTTTTTTTTATTCCTAAAACAAATTTTAAAATCTCTCTGATAAATCGATCAGCCAATAGTCGAACAAGAGTCGAACTTTCTATCTTGGTGGCACAGTGGAACGGTGGTAACACTGTTGCCTCACAGCTAGAAGGTCCAGGGTTTGATTCCCGCTGTGGGTGCCAGGGCGTGTCCTCCACCATGCCTTCAGTGCCTGCTGCTGGAGGAAAAAGGGGCCTTTCTGTGTGGAGTTTGCATGCTCTCCCCGTGTTCACCTGGAGTATCCTCCACAAAAAACCCCTACTAAAAGCATGCAAGATCACCACCTGACCGAATGGTGACGAGAAAGACACTGGGTCCCTGGGCGCTGCTGTCGGCTGGCAGTCCACCGCTCCTGGTCTGCTGCGGCGAAAGGACTGACCAGGATGGGTCAAATGCAGAGGAAGAATTTCACTGAAGCATGTGCATGATGTGTTGTTGTGTTCTTCAAAAATCATGAAATGTTCATGTGTGTGATTAATAAAGTAAAGTTCTTCTTCTTCTTCTTCTTCTTCTTCTTCTTCTTCTTCTTCTTCTTCTTCTTCTTCTTCTTCTATCTGCTCATAAATAAGAAATGTGGAGACACAACTGCTCAGTCTTATGCATCATTACTGCAAATGTGCTTATAGATGATCAGTTGCCAACTTCAGTTCGAAGTCTTTAAACCAGCTCAACTCCACCAGAGATGCCTCAAGAGGCCTCCTTGCACTTCACTGTTCTTTCACCCGTTTTTATTTGCAGGTCTGTCGCAGATGGTCTTTACTTCTTACTCTACCTCTGTGTCAGAAACTGAATTTAAAGTGCTTCAGTGGATGTTTAAAGCTGTTGCCTGTCCCTTTGGAACATACGTATCAATCTACTGTAGACTTTCATAAAGATTGAGTGACATTTACTCTTAATATGTTCACCTTTTTCACTCAGAATGCTCCAGTCAAAAAGAACAGGATATATACCTTATGCAGGTGTGTCTCTTTCCTTTTACTTTAAAAAAAAAACTGACTTAGGCTAACTAAGCCATCAAGATCACAGCCCCTTTTAATTTGCATCAAAAATATGTCTGTCTGCCAGTGAAAAATGGCTAACCGCTGATGTGTAAACAGGATAAGAGGGTAACCTGACTTTACACCCCACTGAATCCCTGCTTGTGGAGCTGCATGCCTCCTGCCTGCCTCCTCCTGAGCGTTTTGGTGGAGATTTATAGACGATCCACCCTGCTCTCATCACCATGCGGCTGAATTATCTC
The DNA here is from genome assembly GCA_037975065.1 of Chaetodon trifasciatus. NCBI lineage: Eukaryota > Metazoa > Chordata > Actinopteri > Chaetodontiformes > Chaetodontidae > Chaetodon > Chaetodon trifasciatus. The sequence goes on from JBBMOE010000001.1 coordinate 18,309,564, forward strand.
ATCGGTCGCATTAATCCGCCGATTACATTTGATTTAATTTTCATAATAATTAAAGTGAACCATCACTAAAATTAAAAGCATTCGGGAGGTGTGTGTGAACGTGTGTGTGAGGGGGGTTGTGGATGGAGGCCGCATGCGCTCATAGATGAAAGGCTGCTGTTGTGGTATTTGCGCAGCCAGAGACGCTTCTCTCTCTCTTTCCCTCTATCTATTTGTTTCTCTCTGTGTCTCTCCCTCTCCCCCACCTCACTCTCTCTCCACCTGCTCCAGGAATCCCGATGAAGTGATTAGATTGATAGGTGCAAAATAGAAAGAAGGAAGGGGAGGAGTGGACGAAAATGATTAAATTAGCATATCACAAACGCCTCGCACACTGCCACCCCTGGCAACAAAATCCCACGCCACCCAAGGCCTGCCGCAGTGCTTAAGAGCCCAGGACCTGTGAGTGTGTTTGAAACCCCACACGGCAGGATTAAAAAGCCCAAAGACTGAGCTGGAGACAAAGTAGGAGTAAAGCCTCCTGGTGCTGGGAGACGGCGTGTGTGATATCTGCATTAGGTGGCAGCAAAGATACAGTACTCTGCTTCCAAGCCCACGGTGTCTTTCTCTGTGCAGAGCGTATGACTCTGTGTGTGTGCGTCTGTGTGTGTGTGTGTGTGTGTGTGTGTGTGAGAGAGAGAGAGAGAGAGAGAGAGAGAAAGAGACAGAGACAGAGAGAGTGGCAGAGGAGAGAAAGGCTTATTGTTTTAATCATGGGTGCCTCTGTTAGGACATGGAAACCGTAAAAGTCTAATACAAAAATAAAAGGAAAGTTAAACTGATACATGCCTCACTACAATCCATTTTAACAAAACATCAAATTCAAATGTCCCTTTAGTTAAACATTATTATTATTATTATTATTATCAGCAGCAGCATCATTATTATTATTATTATTAATTATTTTTATAATTATTAATTGTTTTTGTTATGTTTGTTTTCTTGTTAAGAGGTCATCTTAAACTCATAGTTTGTGTTGTTAAAACTCAGTCTATGTATGGCACATCATACCAATACTTCCTTTGCCTTTGTAAGCTAAATAGTTACCTCACTACACTACAAATAGAAAAACACATTTAGAGATGTGTCCTGAAATAAATTGATGTCAGAAGTTAAAAAGCACAAAAGTTCAACACACTGTGAGCGTGCATAAGACATTGACTTGGTCTCAGAACAAAAGTTGGTCAACATCACAGTAGCCGTCTGGAATATCTACCCTGTAATAGAAAGTGGTACTTTAGACAAAGATATATCATACTGACAAACTGTAAACAAGGGGAAACATTCATTTTCACTTTTCTGCAGTTCTCTTCATTCTGCTTTTTTCTCCACCTACAAATTATTTCTTTTTTCTGCAATGATGCAGCCATATTTCAATGATTTTACACACTCCCAAATGTTACATTGTAAACATGCTGATGTGGTGAGCCACTGTTGGCCTGCCAGACTGCAGAACACTGATGAGAAACAATGTGAGCTCTTTAGTATTAAACCGAAGAAAAACCTTAGTCATAACAACAGCAGGAACAAAGAGTATCAGTGGAGTGGAAGTGGCATTACACAAAAACGACTGTGACATTGGTGAGTTCATCTTATGAATACAAGGAACCAATTTCTTGAGGCTGATTCCATTCAAAGATATGGAGTTGCTCAACTCCATATATGTGATTTGATTAGCACTTGAAATCCCAGTGGCAAGACAGCTGAACAACACTGTTCCCAGTATGAAACCTTGTGGTGCCCCACAAGTTATGTTGCTCATAGCTGATGATATCTAAACTATTGCCCCAGTTCAGAGTTGTGGAGACCTGTGTGTCCATCCCATCATGCCGCTAATTTTAACCGTGAACTGAAAAAGAGTTGATAAGCTAGCTGATTAGCTAGTTTGGGGCGCTTTGATGAATTGCTGATTTTCTGCCTTTATACTTATTTTTTATACTTCTACCCATATCAATAAGATTCCTACCAGTCAGCCACCAACCTCTGATGCAGACCCTTCCAGGGAAGAGTAGAAACAGCTAACACATTAATGCAGAGTATGTAAAAACATACATAGTGCTGAGCAGAAATGGCGTTTCTCTGATAAGTTGGAAAATTTGCCAATTCTGCATCCAATCCAATAATTGGAGCCAGAATCCCACCGACGGGGCAAGACAAAACCCTGCGCACAATGAGCTAATGAAATCAAACGTGCAGTGCGGTTTTGCATGTTAATGCTGGCAGTGGGTGTCGATAGCGTTTAAAGATGTCAGCAGGTGGATAGCGAGATGGATGGCCCTCTGCCTGCCTTTCACTTCCCACCCCAAGGAAGTTAAACAGCATCTTCCTTAAATAGAAAACTTCAATATCTATTTAGAGGGAGGGAGGGAGGGAAAGATAGAAAGGGGGAATGCATGAGAGAGAGAGAGTTAGAGAAAGAGAGAGGGAGAAAGGAAAGAACTGGAATAAGGCAATAAGTCCCTGACCTCAAGTGCACATTGTGAGACATTGACGCTGTTGTCATTTGTTAATCAATAGAAGTGCTATGCAGGCTATACATTTAATGGCATGAGATTGGCAAACCTGTAACAAAATTAAGGGAAGACTAAGACCACAGCCTGTTTTTCTGTTCAGCCAATTTACAACCTCAATGACTCCGACAGCGCTGAGGGGAAACATGACTTTGAGTCTCACACCACTGCAATATCAAAACCTTGAAACTTCAGGTTTGGCTTTAGCTTTTATTCAAATCTAACGTGATGTGATCTGTAAAGATCACTTGTGCTTGCTACAGTGAATGACAACCAGAGCAAATAAGAAGCGCATTAGTGTGAATCTGAAGAAATGAGGACACACAAATCATGCTGCTTTTCTTACAGTAACTCTCTGTTTCCACTAGAATTCAAATAAATCAAGTAATTGCTGTCACTTATAGCACGAGAAAATCTGGCTGTTATAAAGTTAAGTTCAGTGTAAAATGTCTCTTTGAAACTCTGTGTGTGTGTGTGTGTGTGTGTGTGTGTGCATGTGTGTGTGTGTGTGTGCGCGCGCATTGTGTAGCTTTCTCTCATTATACACCGTCTTCATTAATAACAGCTATGCTTTTTAATTTCTTTTGCAGGGCCTAAATTAAATGTGTCATCATTGAAAATAGATAGTGTAGATCTCACATCTCCCCCCCACGGTCTCTGTTTCTGTCACGCACGCACACAAACAGACAGAGCAGTTTGGGATAATTTACAGGATAAATAAAGCATTGCTCCAATTAGTCTTAAGTCAGATAAATTAGTCATAAATTCAATCAGCTCGGTTTTATGGGGTTGAGATTCACGATGATGGTCGCTGTAGAAATATATTTTCTAGGCAACTATATTCTATTAGTACCAGTGGGTAAAGATAATATGATGCATGGCAATCATGGCAATGGCAGGAAAACTTCTGAGTATACATTTGAGTACCTGTGCTGCAGTTGGAGCTCATTTTGAACAATCCGTTTCTGCACTACTGTATGGCACAAACAACATATATACAAGTATTTATCTAACAATATGGTATAAATATGTTAATGTATATACTGTGTTGATGCCCTGCAAATAAGAAAGATCAAGGCCTGATGACAAAAATTGTTTTCTATTGCTCGATACCTGATAGAAACAGTGAATTGTAGTATAATGAGAATAAATCAGTGATAAATGATAAATTAACAGATTTTTCCAATATCTGGTCTAAAGTTAAGTATCTTTGCAATAATTTCCAATTCTAAATATATTTTGGTGTAATTCATTAGTCCTCTAGCCAGAAAAAGCTTGCTTACAGAACAAATATTAATGTTACAGTGTGTCCTACTTGTAAAAGACTTCTCCATAACCACAGGCTCATGGGACATCTTTGATTTGTGATGATTTGATCTTGCTAAAGGCAGCTCAGTAAACATGCTTCCTGCTGAAGACAACAAATCCCTACCTGACAAAAGCTGACAACCCTAAATTTAAATGTTATAATAAAGGAGGAATTTAATTAATACAAATATTTATCTGTGGATACAGGCTCATTAAAACCTAGATCATATGCAGTCTTACCTTAGATTCGTTTGGAAGAAACTTTTGGCAAAGTGACTTCTTTTTCCTCCAACTGGGACCGATTCGGCCCTCAGCGTCTTGCTCAAGAACCCTTCAACGTATGAGCAAAGGAGAAGTTCTGCCATCTGAGCTAGAGTTTCCCTAGGTTCTAAGGTAAAAATAAAAAAATAAAAAATGAAAACACACATCCAAGAAGAAAACAGACTAGTCTAGTAGAGTAGATTAAATGCGTGCATGTGGAGGTGAGGTGTAATTTAGGTGTGAGTTTACACTGAAGTGTTGCCCTCCAGGACAGACAGCAATCTGGAGCGTTTGTGGAGGAATGAACAAGTTTCTGGGCTCAAACTGCTTCTCTCATCTGTTTGTTTTACACCAGTGTCTTCTCTACCTGAGCAGGTCAGTCTGCCACTTTTTCTCTTTTATTCTTCCTCTGCTGGTGCATTCATCTTTTCTCATGGCAGGGCGCGATCACTTTGTCCTCATGTTCATTGCCGTCCTCTGTTTTTTTGCACTGTGCTCTTTCTCTCTCTCTCTGTCTCTCTCCTTTCCTATTGTTGGCCGTTGTTCTCCTCCCTCTCCCTCTTTTCCCCCTCACTCTCTTCCTCTCTCACTCCTGTTCTGTTCCCTCTGAGCTCATTCTGTCTCGTGGGCCCTGACCTCTCGCTGTGACCCCACCGAGCGGCGGTGACTTTGGTGCACAGTACAGCCTAGTTGGTAGAAGTCAGTGCAGAGGCTACAGATATGAGCTGCAAACTTTTTCCCTCTAGTCAGCATAAAAGTATGTGTGTGTGAATAGATCCTGTTGCATGCAAGTCCTCCATCTCTCTCAGTATGTGTGTGTGTATGTGGTGGATCCTGTTGCATAGTAGTCCTCTATCAGTGTCTGCCTCCTGATCTGATTGATTGTTCTGGGTAAATTAGGACTGGGCGCTGGTGATGGGGACAGGAGTGAGTTACACCCTTCACCCCTGTCCTTGCCCTCCACCCTCTTCCCCTTTCTCCTCCTCCGTGTCCCTGCTTTTATCATTTTCCTCCATGTCCTCGTCCTTTCCTTCACCTGTTCTGTCTCCAACATTTTCTGCTTCTCATCTCCATCCTTTCCTTTCTTGTTTCTTTTCTTCCTCCTCATCCTCATCACAGTTCTTGTATTGTTGTGTTCACATGTTATGTCATGTGGCCTCCTCTCCTCTCCATCGCCATTGTTTACACTCATATTTCACCTCTTCCCCATTTAAGAATATAATGCAAAGTGCAATCAGACCCAGGAATGTATATGCTTTGCATTACAAATGTAGTTAGTTGAATTTGTGGCATAAACGGTGTACTTAAAAGGACAAAATGTTGAATTTTGACAGCAGTGGCAAAGATCTGTTCATCTTTACTCAATCTCTGAAGAAATATATTGCAATTAGAATAGAGTGATTGATCACTAAAGCCCTTGTCCTGATGGGTATGTACATGTACACATACATCATGTATAAGTGTTGTCATTATCCAGTGAGGAAAACCTGAGGTTTGTTGTCAACTTCATTGATTGATTGCTCAATTACTGATATATTTGACCCGTTTGAGCCTTCAAATATCTGCAGCGACTGAAATAATCATTTGCACCTGAAGCGGTTTTTCACTGAAAAAAGTTCAGTTTTGTCTCTACATTTCCTCGTTGAACTTGCATCGACTCCTCACTCATGAAAAATCCGGAAGGTATGAATGAGGTTTCAAGTTTCCCCAGGACACTCTTATAAATTGCATATCGGACCAGATTTGGCTCCAAACTGGTTGTGATGAAACAAAATCCTGCAGGTACATCCACGTCTGAAACTCAGATTAAAGGTGAGTACAGACAAACTTTTTCCTTTCAGCAGATGAATGTGAAAACAGCCTGCTTGTGTCACACATGGTACATATACATCATCCAGCACAGTGAAGGTCAAACATCACATCCGAGGAACAAGATGACAAACATATTTTTCAGTGGAGGGGGACTTATTACTAACTCTTTTTACTTGGTAATACATGAATCAACCATAGTTTACAGGACAAAGTAGTTCACGTTCACTGGGGTGTACTTTATACTATATAACGTGAAACAACCTCAGATGCCCTGATGCAGGCAAGGCAGCCAAGAACATTTTGTGAGTAAAGGTGGAGAAGAGTCGTGCAAATGTCTCTCTTTAACTAAAACTAGCCTTACTGATCCCACACATGATAAGCCACTGCATTTCCATAGAAAATCAATTGCTGCTTCTTTATCAGTGCATTAGTCGCCTTGCTTCTTTTTTTTTTTTTTTCGCCCTGGAGGACTTTACAGTTCTTGGTTAAATTTGACTAATTTGAAAGATGGGATTAATATTTCCTCTTCTGATTCTTTGGGAAACACTGTTGTAGGATTTTTACATCAACAAAAACTTCCACACTCCTGATTTTATCACTAAAAAGACAGAACAGTGATATCAGCTGCAGGGCTGAATTGAAAAAAAAAAGTAATTGACAGTCACAGCATAGCCAATTTGTGGATCTTTGATTGCTTTACATGTTACAGAAATTGTTTTTTTTTTCTGTATTAACTACTTTAATAATTTAGTAGACTCTCTTAAAGTATTGATTCACACCAATACACATATTATTATTAAAAACATGAGTGGTGAAAACATAAACACACACTACATTACACTACCTTGTAATACCAGAGACTCACAAGAAAAACTCAGCTTCTAGTTCTGAGGCAGTGTTATTAACCTGTTGGGGGACTGAGAAAGTGTGCTCTGACCTACATCTGGGATGTATTGAAAATTATTTATGGAAACTTACACATTATGAACATTATTTTGCTCTTCATCGCTCCATGTGCTGGTTTAAAACTGTGACACTCTTGTAAGTCATTTTGTGAGGACGCTGGATTTAACTGAGCTACTGAGTTCCTCCTCTCCTCTCCTCTCCTCCAGTTGTTGCTCTTAAACTGCTGAATTGGTAACATTGTCAAAAAAAAAAAAAAAACCAACTGCTAGCAAATGTGGTTGGGAAACTGGACCCCCCTTCCCCTCTCCATAAATAGATGTTTGTTTCTGCTCTCTGTGTTTGTTTGTGTTGCCTCTTTCTGGATCGGGCCTGCAGGGACCATTTTTCAGAAAAGACAGAAGGCTTTGGGGAATACTTAGACTTCCTCTTTTCAACCCTCCCCTCCACTCCTTCCCTCTCGTCTTGTTAAGACATTTCTCCTCTCTTCTCTCATCAGTTTTACTTAATCATTTTCCCTTGTCATCCATATTCTTTTTGGCCTTCTTATATCCTCTCCTCTGATTTTTCAGGACAAAATGTACCGTATCTATGCTTTCATTCAGGCTGACAACTCACATTTCTTTGAATTTAGGGTCATATTTTCAAGCTGTCACAGACACAACATACAGTTTAAACAGATATAACAGTTTCTTTTTGTTCTCATTTCCCAATTTTCTTCCTAATTCTCCCCAAATTATTTTTTTTATGTCCATCTGTCTATTTTGTGAGGCTAAAACATATGTGATACCACAGCTTCTGCTGCTTTACAGTAAAGCTGTTTGTTTTTCCTGCAGTATGACTCTGGCTGACTGTCTGCAGAACGCTGGTGTCCTGGAGTGGCACATCAGTTTGGTCAGTTCGCCCAGCACTCCTTCCTCTCCTCTTTCTCCCTCCCTTCCTCTTTCTCTCGCTTCCTCGTTCTCATACTGCCCAGCACTTGGAAAAAGAGAGAAGCCCTGCTTCATGGCTTAGAGAATGAGCTCTGCCTCTCAGCTGCAGACCGAGACAAGAGAGGAGAGGAGAGAGAAGGGGAGAGAGGGAAAAGGGAGGAATAGAGAGGAGAGCAGAAAAGCAGCGGCACACTTGCATCTGTTGTGGCAGCGTCCTGCAACCGAGAAGCAAATGAGAGAGTGGGAGAGAGACAGAGGGAGAATGTCAGAGTGAGAGGAGAGAGAGAAAGAGAGGAGATGTCAGACAGCCGTGTCCTTGAGAGCTGCACCACAACTCTTTGAAGAGGGCCGGGAGACGGTGTGAGTAACGTGCATCTCAGCGGGACATGTGTGTCTTCTGTGTGTGTGTGTGTGTGTGTGTGTGTGTGTGTGTGTGTTTGTGTGTGTGTGTGTGTTGCGTGGTTGTACATGTGCAGTACTATTTGTTTGTGTGTGTGTGTGTGTGTGTGTGTGTGTGTGTGTGTGTATGCGTGCATGTGCGTGTGTGTAACCTGCTGCTTGCACGCTGACCTGCCAAGCTTACAGTGAAGGGGGTTTGGCTGCCGATCTTCTCTGCTATTGTCTGCCTGCCTAAGTGTTGCTGACAGGGGATTATGGCAAATACAAAACGCCGTATGGACCAAAGAAACACAGTGCCAAACTTCATAGACACACGCATGCATGCATGAAGCTTCATGTTGAGAGCTCTGTTTGACTGAGCTTGTTTTTGTGTGTTTGTGTGTGTGTGAGGGTGAGCTAGCAGTTGTTTGTGAAAATTAAACATTTTAAGTGTTCTTTTTGAGGGGGAACTGTGAAAGAACTTTAAACTTTTGAAAATGTTTCTGACATTTCTGGACATGCGTACATCGTGCACTGCAGTAGCACTGACACCACCTGTAACTATGCAGAAAAACTCCATGGTGAGTCAACATTAAAATCTCTCAGGGTCAACCACAACCTAAAACTACACTCCTGTATTAGTACTGTTTTCCTCAGTGAAAGCAAGGTTAAATAAGCTAAGACTTTATTAGAAACTGATAAGCAAATTGACCATTAACTGGTTATCCTACCCAGTAGCCTGATGATTTACAGACATATAAATACTGTCTACCTGCCAAACTAATTTGAATTCAGCCACTGTACTCGAAGTGGGATTGCGGTTTGGGGGAAGTTTGCTTGAACCCTGCGAGGTCTTGGGATCAGAGCCAAGTGGTGTGACCCATTGAACTATTTGTAACTAATCATAGGCCACAAGCCACACAGCGTGCCATGGAGCCCAGTTGGGTTACACTCATCAAAATATAATGAGAGTCAAGATGTCACTCATGTTTCCGAAGGCATTCTCAAGATGAATGTCATTACTGAAGACATCATGAGGTTGGCAGGCAGGTAAAAAAAACTCTCTTCTCCTGCAACCAAAGGAAAGGCATTTAATATTCTCGAAAGGATACCATCACACCCTAATCTAAAAATTCCCTGGTTGCATCATGTCTTATGAAGCAATGTGGGTATCACATGTCCAGTATCATCGACTGTGTTTGATCATTTGTAAGGAGACAAGTGTGACAGAGATCATACTCTCTGGGATATATTTAGAAATTAAATTATAGCATGCTAAGTGCATAGATAGCATACCAAGGGATGTGTATCATTTCTCTTTCTTGCAGCACCAGTTATGAAAGGCATATCACAAGATTCATGTTTCCAATCAACATCAGTGTTGTATCGTAAATTACAGTGAATATTTTAACTCCCTGTACCTTTAAAGGAAACCCTTCCAGGACTATATACAGTATATTACTGTAAAATGAGCTGTGATAACTATTAATGTTACGCATAAGCAGCCCGTATGAGCTGCTGTCTGTCAACATACAATCATTAATATATTTTTTTCTTTCTGTATTATTTGAGAGTATTCATCTGTTTAATACTACAGCAAGCAGTATATTGTGTAATATACTGCACTCTGTAAGTAATTATTAATTCCCTCATGAAGTTTGTATGTTTGAAACTGAATGTTTGAATCATATAAATGTGCTTACTCTCCATAGATGTTCCACATTTTCATGAAGAGTCCTGTATGTCTCTTAGAATACTATACTAGAGTAACTATTGTTACAGGTAGCCTGCAATTTATACTGTAATGAAGTTTCACAGAAACATGAAATTAATTCCACAAACTAACAGATGAAATTAATTTGTGTATATATATTATAGGATATTGTACCACAGTCTGTGGTAAGAATACATGTTTTTCCAGCATGATTCTTATCATAATTAATACTCTTAGCATCAATGAATTTAGAGGAGTTAACAGGCAGAGCTGATGTTGTCCGAAGTATATATATATTTAGACTTTAGAACTGTCCCCAGGGTGAGCATGTAAGTGTGCAGTATGTAGTGAGATTGTGTGAGTGTGTGAGCATGGTGTGCAAAAGACTGGGTGTGTACGTACACAGACTGTGTTTGTGTGTGGCGCAGTGTGTTTTAGGCTGTTCCAGGCAACCAATTGAGGTCAGCCGCTCAATAATTAAAGCGTGTCACTGGTTAGTGCACGAGCTGGGTCGACCAATCAGAGAGACTGATGTCAGATCAGAGTGAAGGAGAGTCAGAGTGACTGTTAAAAGAAAGAGAGAATGGGGGGATAAGGAGAGACAGAGCCCGGGACTGAGAGTAAGAGAGATGCAAACATTTAAAGACTGAGAGTATGATGTTTTCCACTCCTATGAACATGTTCAGATCTACATGTTTGAAATGCTGCTGGTCGGTGTCGTACTGTGTCCTGCAATGTGTGTCCCATTTTTTTCACTTGTTGCAGTATAAATCGTTATTTAATCAGAGATTCCCAGCTACAGTGATTTTTTTGTCTGACATTATTACAGTATCTGAGGACTGAGCGCACCTTACAGCAGTTACCTGAGTTGAAGAACATCAGGTAAGAGAAGCAGTGCTGTGAACGCAAAGTTGCAAGCTGCTTTTCGGGTAAAATGACCTAGACAAAGACAAGATACAACATTTGGATGATAGCCTACTGTACATCCCGATGGTGGATTAGTTTACAAGCTAGTAGTTGGAATAAATAGTTGGTCAAAATAATCTTTGTTTATTCAGTCCTTTTCATCCAGTTTTAATATTTCTGATCTAACAGTGACTTGAAATCTTGATATTCTTAAATGTGATAAGAACATTATATGTCTAACATTGTTTAATAATAATATATAAGTGTGTTACATATAAGGATATTAAAATTGAAACATGACATGACAAGACATCATTTGATAATGCTAAATTTTCTTTTATTAGCATTTAAATTAGCACTGATGTATTTGTCTTTGGCTATGTTTAGTATTCTGAGGTTCAGCATTGGCAAAATTGTTTGCGCCCAGGGTACAACTGGCGCCTTTCTTTTGAACTATTTGTATGTTCTCTCTGCGTTTGCATTGGTTTCAACTAAAATGTGTAACGCTCCCGTCACTGACCTCAGAGATAGAGTCAGCCTCTGGGCACTGTAACATGTGTACTGCCAACTGCTCCTAAATATGTAGCATGGCTCCAGTGCGGTACATGTATTTCCCCACAGGGATTATTGATGTGTAACTTAATCATTTTGTATTACTGATGACCACCTGCTGGTTGTCCTAGTCTGCCTGCTTTGGATATTGCAAGGGCACGGAGAGAAAGAGACACTGACCTGCTGTGTTGGTAAATACCCACAATGCTCAAGTTCCTGTGAGCAAGACAACCAACCATTACCAGGAGTGTCTGATGACTGTGAAAGGACGCAATCATAGGTGGTATATCCATCTTAATGTGCTGCTGTAAGGTTGCTAAACTCACCAGTCATTTACATGTAGACCATTGAGTCAGGGCTAGATGGACCATGAGCACAGCCTGATAATCACACCAGTGCTCAATTTTATATAACACTGGTTTTGTCAGGGCTGCACTCCAAGGCTCCAAGGTGCTGATTCTGCAGCTGTTGGCAGTGTGGGGGTCAGGAACTAGTCTACAAACTCTCTGGCATAGCCACCATCAGTAATATTCACTGTCAGTGGGACGCCAATGATACATCTTATTAATCGCAAATTGTACTGGTTTGTTTGGCTGTATAGTTACTTGTGTTAAATTAAATCTGAGCTGTGAGCTTTATCCATCAGTTTTGTCTACCGTGTGTCATCCGTCCCAGGGTTATGTAGTCTATAGTCTTAATCTTTATTTCTTAATCTTTTTCAGTCCAAGGTTACTTTCGTTACTTTTCTGGTAATCAGATTACTCTATAGCATTACCCTCGAGCCTCAGATGTCGTCTGGTGGATGTAATCTGATCGTAGACGCGAGCCTGATGTGAGCTTCTATTTATCTGGAAGCCTTTCTGGGTGATGTGAGTTCCTATTAATACTCCATGCAGCGGTTGCTGCCTGCCAGCCTGCTTGTACACACATACACACACAGACACACACACACACACACACACACACACACACACACAGAGAGAGAGAGAGAGAGAGAGAGAGAGAGAGAGAGAGAGAGAGATTGGTAACCAGAGACTTGAGTCTTCTGAAACATCACAGACTGCAGTCCACTTCGGGCCCTGATGATGTCATTAGGGACAGCATATCATTAGTGACATCACTGCAAACAGGAAATGAATTCATGTAACAATGTACCAAAAGTGGGCAACTTGCATTTCTTTCTTCACTGTCCAGTTGGATTCCTCTTGCCATCCTTCACACCTTCTTCGTCTCAACCTTTTGTTTCAAGTTGTTGAGTCTGTCCACTGATGTCTCTCTGTTCCCTGTAAGCCTTCTGTATTTACTGCTAATCCTTTTTATGCTTCTCCCCGCCAGAAACCCCAGTGAGATCCTGTAGATTTAGCCAGAGGTTGATCTCATGATTAGTATTCAGCTGTCAGAATATGTCAGTCAACTTTTGGAGGCCCCTCTCAATCCTCACCCTCCCACCCTCATTTCCCCCTTAAACTCTCAATGTATACCTCTGCAGTGTAGTGTGTGTGCTGCATCAGGATGTATGTAGCTGCATGGTCCTGAAGAGAGAGTCCTGTGTGCATTAATGTAGATACCAATCCACCCTCCTCCTGATTTCCCAGGAAGTCACCCTCCATCATCTTAAATGACATGAAAAGAGCTGGAGACAGATATATGCATGAATTAATTGGCTTGAATAGGAGTATTTAGAAGCTTAATCCATAGGGATTAACGCAAGCAGCCCTCTCTGGATTTAAGCTTCTGTGCGTTCTCAGCAGAGGATTGTTTCATTTCGCTCCCCCCTCCTCCTCCTCCTCCTCCTCCTCCTCCTCACATGCCACCACCTTTAGTTCTTAGTCAGTGAGCCTCTAAAAAGCTGTCAAGTGTAGGATTAGCATTGTAGAATACCACTAGATAGCTAATTGGCCTAATAACCTATAAAAAATGTGATGATGATTTTTATTGTGACATGTTTTAACTCCAGTTGGGGTGCTTTTGTTTAGTTGTGCCTTTCCACTTAATACACACAGAGACACCACTGTTGTTACAGGATTAGTTTAAACACAAGATAGATGATAGTCATTATAATCTTAAAGGTTGGTACAGTATTGTGCTTGTTTGGTGTCCTGTTTACGCCTGCGTGTGTATTTGGTAACAGCTGAGCTTCTTCTTCTAAGCAGAATCAGATGCACAAAGTATGAGCTGATAAATAAAGGTGGGGTTATGCTCAAGACAAACTTGTACTTGAGATGATGTTGTGTTCCATCCATGAAGGCAAAAGTGTTTATACATGTTCCGAATGAATGGCCACACATTCAAAAAAGGGGTGAAAAGACTGCTGTCATAGAGAGGGTGAAGATGCAGTAAACTCAGCTACTGTGTGTTCTTTACAGCCAGACTATACTACAGTGTTTTCCACAGAAAGATTTCTCCTTTTGTCCTCCTTTCATTGCTCTTTTTGCCTTTCTCTCTACTTTTCTCTCCACTTCTGCCTCTCATCTGTCTCCTCCATCCTCACCCTCCCCTTTTCTCTGCACCTGTCTGTCTCTCTCACCACCCACTTCTCCTCCTCCTCCTCCTCTCTCTTCTTCCGCTCTCATCTTTTTCCATATAGTGCTCCTCTACCCTTCATTTTTTTTTCTTCCTCCTTCATTTGTAGGCTTCGCACTGCAAGTCTATGAGATACTGAGCAGATCAATGCCTATAGATTGGCTCATTGGAAGCCATTAGTTATGGGTTTTTATAAAGCTAGTCATTATTGTGCTTAATCTTGCAGAAAATTAAATTTAGAGTTGTGTACAGTGTTTTGGTTAAAAGTTGTTGATTTTTTCCCCCTCTCATTCACTTACCAGCTGCTATTTTTCTCGCCTTTTTTGCATTTATTACTGTGTGTGTATGCGTTTGTGTGCACATGTTTAAGCCACCAAAAATTAATGACAACCTGCTGAAAGTACACGCGCGCGCACACACACACACACACACCCACACACAAAGGTGCATTAGTGTCACTGTTAATAAACCATCATGCATCCTGGTCATGCCAAAAAACCCTTCAAGAAAACTGCCCATACAACAACATGGCTTGGCCACAGTACTGCAGACGTACAGCAGTTTTTTTTCCTCAGTGTTGGCATATTTCTCCATTGTCAGAGCCTCCGTATTTCGTGGCTTTAATAACTTAAAAGTGATGGTGGTGTCATTTTTTTTTCTCCTGCCACTTTGCTTTTGTTTTTCGAAGAGCACTGTGACTCTGCCCTGGTCCAGCTTTAATTTTCAGAATTGGTCATGAACTCTTGGACACTGCACTTCCCTGACCCCATTACCATTTTTGCCTCTACATTTTTTCCCCATCCTGCAATTGCACATCACCAGCAACCTCCAACCCAAGACCACAGATGTGACTACACGTGTAACCTATGTCTGGGACAATATACTGTGTTTATTGTGCATTGTCCAGTCAGACAAAATTAAAGAAATGAAAATAAAGAACTGTATTTTCAACCCATTGCCATCTTTTGACCTTTTGCTTTTTGGTCTCACTCAAACTCCTTTTCCTCACCATTCTCCTTTCCTCTCTCTTCCCTCTTTTCATCTCATCCATAACCCTCTTTTTAACCCTCCCTTTCTTGTCCCCCACCACTCTGTCCCTCAGTGTTTCCCTTCCTGTCCCTGTTCCAATTCTCCCACCCCTCTCTTTTACTCTCTTTAACCCCATTACCTCCTCCCCCCACCTGCCTCCTGGTCCCTGCCCTCCTTCTTTTAGTCCTCTCCTTTACTTACCTTTCATTTTCTCCTGTCCTCAATGTCCCTACTGTCTCCCCTCTTGTCACTCTCACTCATCCCCAGTCCTCTTGCCTCCCTATCCTGAATCCCCCTTTGCTCCCCCATACCCACATCCTCTCTAACTAAACAATAGATGCCTTGAGCTCTGAAAGATCACTTCCCATCCCACCCCAACACCATCAACACTGCCTACCCTCCTCCTCTCCCACCCCGTGATGATATGCAGAGTAGGGCAGCAGCCTTCTTTTGTTTAGCTTAGCGCAAATGAAAATTGCTAATCAATTTTTACCCCCTCTTATTTCATGGCATGTAGTTCCTGCCCCTCCCCTGCCAGCTGTCATTGTGTGGTTGTGGTGCAGGGCTGAAAGCTTCATTAGCAGGAGGACAGCATGTTTTGCCCCTCAGCACTGTATTCATGGAATTACTAAAGATAGATAGGACATTGCCTGGTGTTACTCATAGATTTAGCACAAATAGATACTTCCTTCTGTCTCTTGTATCAAAGGCATAGCACAGAATATTGTTTAATGGTTTTATGATTATAAACAAGGATTTTTGTTTGAAGCCATTTTGAACTCTATCCGCTATGTACAATGTTATATATGTTATATATTATATATAGAGAACTGTGTAAGCATATTTTTGGATTTAACTCTAGGTGTATGTCTGTGTTTTATTCACTGCGTTTCTTATTTGAACACCATCAAAGTAAATTTTGCATTGCCTGATTGTGATTGCTAATTTTACACTGCTAGAAATCAACCTGCTATGTTTTTTTGTGTCAAGACTGGGTGTCATATGTCAGCAGCATGTAACTTACATGAGACCTCAACTAAACAGTGCATACTGGCTTCATTTCAGCCTTAAAATGTTAAATCAAGAAATTCATGGGCAGCCAAATGTTTCTTAAGTTTTAGTTCACTTCTGTTTTTCTTTTTACCCCGTCACTCTCCTCTCTTTCTCATTTCCTTTCTTGCTCAGTCTCTTGCTCTCTCTCTCTCTCTCTCTCTCTCTCTCTCTCTCTCTCTCTCTCTCCGTTTCACTCGCCGTCTGTGCTGCCTACTGAATGCTTTTATTCTAGAGTACTGAACTATGGAGTTGCGAAGATGTAAAAATATCCAGAAAATGAAAGCCTTTCTATTCTGCATGAAGAGCACTGCCTTGCCCAGCAGAAATTGCTAGTGTGTGTATCCCTGCTACACACAAAGTATGCAGACACGCAGGGGACACATCCAGTCATGTAATAGGCCTCCACTGAAGTTTATTTTCTTTTATTTTTCCCCAGCATGGTGATTGGCAACATCTATAGACTTATAGAAAGGTGACCTTGTTTTCCTAGTGGAATATATAAATCCCTGTAGGGCAAGTGGACCTACGTGACCATGACCAAAATGAGCAAAACTTAATGTCAGGGCCACTCTCAGGAAGAAAATGAGTGTACCTTGATTCATACTGAACACATTATGAGGCTAATCAACCAATATTTGCAATATATAGCCTAAGTCTAAAACAATAGACTACACTTTAAAAGGAGCACTGTCTGCCGGGTTCACTCGATTAACAAACACAGGAAAGCAAAAAGTTACAGTTACAGTATATTCAAACTCATGTTATAGAGTATATTATATTATATTGTAGCATCCCTTAGAGAGATGGCTACGAGACATCACCTGGTTTCACTGATAATTTAGCAAATTCTACACAGGCTACTGTGGGCTGTAGCCAGAGCAGCAAAACTATTATCTGAATTAGTCTCTTGCTTTGATGCCTGCTTATAGACTAACTCCTGCTCCCCAGACCAGAAGCATGAACAGCAAGCATCCCCCTTAACTCTCTGCCAATCACAGGTATGCTATCGCATACATATCATTGTCATAAGTAGCTGAAAATAACTGACAGGCTGTGAAACAGCTTCTAGACTTGTGTTATGTTCACTGACACCCTGTAAATAACTGTAATAAACAGTCTTTTTTATCTTGGCTGAACTCATATCTCCTAACACAGGGACATTCATGATGTAACACTGAAACACTAACGTCTCTTCCAGTCCATTACAATATTAAGGATAAGCATGTCTCCTGAATAATGATGAGGGACAGGTTTCCATGTAAATACACTCATTATTAGCACTTAATTATTTAGAGGGAGCCATGACAAGGAATGTTTCTTCTTTGACTGAGTGCTTTCAGAGAGAGAGAGAGAGAGAGAGAGAGAGAGAGAGAGAGAGAGAGAGACAGACAAAAAGAGATGGGACCATTCATTCTCTACTGCTTCACAGCTGATACTGATCCGATATGGATAAAACCCTCCGAGATGGAAAATAAAACCTTTGAATAATAGTAATAAAATAAAATTGAAAATAGAGCACATAGGATGCATGAAATAAATAAATACAATTTAGAAGAAGTGCACTGGTAGTGCAAGACAATGCGCAAAAGTTTCAGGCCTGTTATCAGAACATCTATAGGTAGTGTGTTTCAGAGCTTTGGGACATAATGGACAAAGGCTGCTCCCCTGGTTTTCTTTCGGCTGTTGCTGGAAACTTTTAGTAAACCAGCAGCAGATAATCACAGTACTCCTGAAGGTAACTAGTGAAGAAGGGAGTTAGCGATGTAGCTAACTGTAGGTTTTAGCCCATTAGGGGCTTTGTATACGAGGAAGAGGGTCATAAAAAGAATTCTGAATGTAACAGGAAGTCAGAGCAGAACAGCTAAAACTGGACTAATGATGTGATTGAAATAAAGGCATGCAATAAAGACAGCATCCTTTTGATTTAAAAATGATCCTACTTTAGATATGTTTCTATGCCGGGAAAGTGAAGTTTTTGTCACCTCGTTGATGGTTGACTTGAATCTTAGATCTTAGATCTGAATCTAGGATTTCAATTCAATTCAATATTCCTTCATTAGTCCCGCAAGGGGAAATTCCAGTTACAGCAGCACCAATAAAGCGGATAGAGTAAAAGCAAAAGGTATATACACAAAAGAGTGGAATAAAAAATAAACATCATCTTAAGAAATTATGAATACTATTTGCATTACACGGATTATTGCACAGGTTATTGATTATTTCACAGATAATTCACAGCTTGCTTGAGCAGTTTTTGTTGTATAGTCTGACAGCTGCA
This sequence comes from Chaetodon trifasciatus, assembly GCA_037975065.1. Classification (NCBI taxonomy): domain Eukaryota; kingdom Metazoa; phylum Chordata; class Actinopteri; order Chaetodontiformes; family Chaetodontidae; genus Chaetodon; species Chaetodon trifasciatus. The sequence goes on from JBBMOE010000001.1 coordinate 18,327,762, forward strand.
GGAAGGCATGACCTGCGATACCGCTCCTTCACACACTTTGGATGTAGCATCCTGTCACTGATGGAGCTCCTCAGTGCAGTGAGTGTGTGTTGGAGGGGGTGAGCGTCATTGACTGTCATGGAGGACAGCTTGGCTGTCATCCTCTTCTCCCCCACTTCCTCCACCAGTTCCAGAGGGCATCCCAGGACAGAGCTGGCCTTCCTAATGAGTTTGTCCAGCCTCTTCCTGTCAGCTGTTGTGATGCTGCGCCCACAGCACTACACCGTAGAAAATGGCAGAGGCCACAACAGAGTCATAGAAGGTCTTCAGGAGTGCCCCACGCACCCCAAAAGACCTCAGCCTCCTGAGCAGATAGAGTGTGCTCTGTCCTTTTTTATAAAGTGCAGTGGTGTTATGAGTCCAATCTAGTTTGTTGTTCCGATGAACACCCAGGTACTTATATGATGTCACCATCTCAATGTCCCTTCCCTGGATGTTTACTGGCGATGGGGGCGCCGACGGAAGTCCACAACCAGCTCCTTGGTTTTTCCAGCATTAATCAGGAGGTGGTTCTGGTGGCACCAGTCCACAAAGTCCTGGATGAGACCTCTGTATGACCTATCGTCGCCATCTGTGATGAGGCCGACAATGGCAGAGTCATCAGAGAACTTCCGCAGGTGGCAGGTGGCAGGTGGCAGGTGGGTGACAGGTGGGAAAAGTCAGCCGTATGGAGGGTGAAGAGGAACGGTACTGCAGAGGACAGTTCCTAACACACAGTCCCACGTCCTCGCATACTATGGGCAGTTGGAGAGGTAGTCCACTATCCAGCATGTGAGGTGTTGGTGCACCCCCAAAAGCTCAAGCTTGTTTCTCAGGATGGCTGGCCTGATGGTGTTGAAAGCACTGCTGAGGTCCAGGAAAAGGACCCGAACAGAGCTCCCAGGCAACCCCAGGTGAGACAGGACTCGATGGAGGAGGAAGATGAGGGCATTGTACACTCCAATGCCAGGCTGGTACAGGAACTGCAGCGGGTCCATGGACGATCTCACCAGGCGGCGCAGGTGGGCAAGGACCAGCTGTTCCAGGGCCTTCATGAGGTGGGATGTTAGGGCCACCGGCCTGTAGCAGCTAGGATCCTTGGGATGTGGGGTCTTTGGCACAGGTACCACGCAGGATGTCTTCCAGAGGCGTGGCACCCTTCCCAGTCTCAGGCTCAGGTTGAACAAATGTCCAATGATCCCGCTCAGCTGATCAGACCAGAATCTGAGGAGCCTGTGACTGAGGCCATCCGGTCCTGCAGCCTTCCTGGTCTTTATCCTCTTTAGCTGATTCCTCACCTGGAGAGGTGTGAGGGACAAATTGGAGCAGGGGGGCTGAGAGTCTTGTGATGTAGAAGGGGGGCTGGGAGGAGCAGTGGGGGGTGGCATTGGTGGCAGTGAGCTGAATACTGTGGGGGGGGTCAGTGGGGTACTTGGACAGAGTGCATTGCAGATCAAAGGAGGGCTGTTGCAGGGTTGATACAGCTGGGGGAGGGGCAGATGCTTCCTCAAACCTGCAAAAGTATGTGTTCAGCTCATCTGCCCACTTTGGATCCCCAGCTGCCTGGGAGTTTGGCTCCTGGTGGCCTGAGATGGTTTTCAGGCCTGTCCAGACTCCCCTGGTGTTGTTCCCCTGCAGTTGTTCCTCCATTCTCTTCCTATATCTGTCCTTCCCCTCCCTGATTTTCCTTCTTAGCTCCCTCTGAACAGTTTTCAGCCCCTCTTTGTTTCCTGACTTGAAGGCCCTCTTCTTCTCCTTTAAAAGAGCCTTGATGTCAGGATTAATCCAGGGTTTGTTGTTTGAGTAACACCGTACAGTCCTGGTGGGTACAGTGTTCTCCACACAGAAGTTTATGTAGTCCGTGATGCTGTCTGTCAAACTGTCAATGTCCTCCTCATGAGAGTCACTGAATATTTCCCACACTGTTGTCTCGAAGCAGTCCTTCAGAGCCTCTTCAGCCTCGTCAGACCACATCTTCACTGTGCGGGACACAGCTGCTTGCCTGTTGACAAGGGGCTTGTATACAGGCAGGAGATGAACCAGGTTGTGATCAGCTCTTCCTAGAGGGGGGAGGGGGGAGGATTTGTATGCCTCCTTGGGGTTGGCATAGAATAAGTCCAGTGTTTTATTGTCTCTGGTGGCACATGTGACATATTGGGTGAATTTGGGCAGAGCGGAGGACAGAGAGGCATGATTAAAATCCCCAGAGATCAGTAAGAGGGTCTGTGGTTTCTGAGTCTGCAGCCTGTTGATCACAGTGTTGATGATGTCACAGGCTGCATCTGCGTTCGCAGGGGGAGGAATATACACAGCCACCACTATGGCGTGTGAGAACTCCCGCAGCAGATAACATGGCCTCAAACTAACAGCCAACAGCTCAATGTCTGGGCAGCAGTGCTGCTCTTTGATAGTGATGTGCCTGGAGTTACACCATCTATCGTTCACAAACACTGCTAGCCCACCTCCTTTCCTCTTACCGCTCTTCTCTGTCCGATCTGTCCGTATGAGTGAGCAAGTTTTGTAATCTCAGATTTAATCGAGGGAGTTCATTTCTTCAGACAATTAAACAGCATTTTGCTTTAGGAGTGACCCGCTCTAGTGCTATGGCCAACTTTCTCCCTTTGATGTATGTTTTAAACCAGTTTAACACACAGTCAGAAAGACTTAACCAACTTGTCCAGACAATTGATTAAGGTGTCATGGTCAACCATTTCAAAGGTTGCACTCAGGTCTAAGACGAGAATTTAGATGTTATTTTCATCAGAAACTAGTCTGCGGTCACTTCAGTATGCTTCAGTAATTTCAGTAAGAACAGTTTTAGTACTGTGATGTATGACCTACCTGATGAAACAGAAATGGTAAGAAAAGCAAGTTCAGCAAACTGTCCAGCCCTTCATACGCAGGTGTGTTTGTCTGTTTGAAACTGATAATCTCTGGTTCTTCTGTCTACTGTGAGAAACAGTTGCCACACACATCCACCTGTGGCCAATCTCAAATCCACTCCACCACATTTTCTCATATACAACCCATAATGCTGTACTTATGAGCAGCCACATAATGTTGAAATCACCAGTTTAAACCATATATTTGAACAATTTATTGGAAAGCTAAACAACAACATCAGTCAAAATTGTCTTTTGCCATGAAAAACTGTGTGCACCTTAAAGAATAAACTTGAATCAGGAAGTACAACACCTGTGGAGAAAATAACTGATGTTTACAACATACAATTTGTGTAGAAATGTTTGCCTTAATTTTAAAGTTAATTTTCAAGAGTTTGTGATTTAAGTATCTTCATCACCAAATGGCATTTTGGTGTTTAGCAGCAGCTATTATTTGGGCATGCTTACGGTGAGTGAGCATGCGATACTTCAGCATTAAATACAGTTTAACTGCTCTGGAAATCAGATTCTAGACTTTTGGCCTCACCAGATAACTTGTTTATCATCCAGCTTCCCTTTTCACTTAATCTCAGTTGAGGTTGGTTTAAAGTAGAGCAAGAGTTGACACTGTAGTCTTGAAACCCTGTCAGCCTTCTTCTGCTTCTGCTTCTGCTTCTGCTCCGTCTTTCTCTCCTGTCTGTCCACAGCATCCATTTGAATGTGAAACAAAACTGACAAGGCCATTAAATCTGACACCTAGCACAACAGAGTGTCTGAGGCCACGATAGAGGAGATGACGTTTTGATTGGCTGGGGATTGAAACCTGTATCAGCTGATGCATTACAGTTAAAAGACAGGACCAACTGCTTCTCGCCACACATCCTATTGACTAGAGAATTATGTTAGTGTGACTGTTTTGTCACAGGTCAAAAAGCTTGACACATTTTGTAAGGAAAGTTAAAGAAATTAGGAATTCACAGATTCCCACATTAATCAGCACCTGTTGCACAAAGAAACACACAGTCTACTTCTTTTATATGCTATGATTGATACATCTTTCTTTTTCTATCCTCTTTCCATTTGATACAACACTGTGATTTTTAGGCACAACCTCAATTTTCATATTACAATATATCATATCAAAATATTGACAACTCTAATGACTCTCTCTCCCACTCGCCACCACCATCTTGTTCTTGACCTTAAGTGTTAGGTGTCAGGATTTTCCTCTCATTTTCTCCTGTCTCTCTATCTCTTTCTCTCTCTCTCTCTCTCTCTCTCTCTCTCTCTCTCTCTCTGCTTCTTGATCATATTTTTTCCATCTCCTTTTATTAATAGCCTGAGGATTTGTTTGTCACCCCACTTTACGGTGTCTAGTTGCCTCTTGGGTGCTATTAATAACACCAGTGAATACAAATACATTGATACCTCAAATCTAGCGATAAGAAGGCACGACTCCCTTAATTCAATCAGACTCCCTGCTAAATGTCTCTTGGTCACAGGACTGAAGTGTGGTTGTTTCGTGTGTGTGTGTGTGTGCGTGTGTGTGTGTGTGTGTGTGTGTGTGTGTGTGTGTGTGTGTGTGTGTGTGTGTCTAGCAGCGGTAATCCAAGGCACTAATGGGTGCTCTGGCTTTTCTCCTTCAATGAGTATCATGTACCAGCCATAGTATTTTCATTGAAACCAGATCATACCCACCAATCACATGTATTAACACATAAGTACCAGTGTCAAATGCAGATCCAACATAGAACATAAATGAGGAGTGACTGAGGTCAATGAGCCTGAATGACAATTTGCAATAGTCATTTTAGGAGTCTGATTTTAAATCATGACTGGAGACTCAGAACAATGTTGCAGTTCACATATTTTGTTCAAAATTCCAATAATATGTTTTTCTGTGTATTCTTAAGTATATATTTCAGCCTGTAGTGTCATTATTATGTCAGATTTCCCCGAGCCTTTAATGTTCCTTTACAACATTATTAGGAGAGGTCAGGAGGTGTCATTTCCATCTACTTTAACTCTATTCTACTCAACTCTAATAGAGTGAGACTGTGATGACACAAGCAAGGATCAGGCTTTTTCCATTAACCTTTGCACAACACAAACAGCTGTTGTCTTGTAATGGTATGTACAGTACCATGCTTACAAATTTCCATTCAAAATATGTATTAATTTTATCAACTTAAAATCATTTTTGTCTTGTTTTTGTTTTTATCTCACCATCTGTGGCTTCCTCAATGAAAGACACTTGCAGGACCAACAAACTGATGTAGACAGTCACTTGTACATTCACTGTTCTGCATCATTATAGTAAGCACATTTGGGTCCTGTGACTAAAAGCTGCCCACTTACTGAAGTGAAACATACTGACCTCCGCAAATTGACCTCTGATCGCCCATTCCTCCGTGTTCAGTCAAACTGTAGACAGGTAATAGACAGGAGTCAGTGGATGACCCAAGAAAAATCAGGGAGGTCACTCACATACAACAAAGGTCATCTTTGAAGTCAGAGGTTACCGTTTCCTTCCCATATAGGACCACATGCTATTACAACTTTGAATCCTAAGTTATGGTTGAATTCCCTGGTAAAAGCTAAAAAGTGGACCTTGAGTTATTTTGGCTCACACTCTGCATCTCTCTTCCAGTTTGTGATTATATGCGGGGTAGTGAGCATTGGCAAGTGGGAATGAGTGTGTGAGGGTTTTTTTTGTGTGTGTGTGTGTGTGTGTGTGTGTGTGTGTGTGGACGTGTATTACTATATTGTGGGGACATAAATCTGTTTCACAGTCACTTTTTGGAGACTCAACTTCCTTATGGTGACAAAACGTGAGTTGCCATAACATAAATCATTACATTAGTGGACACGTAGAGGCTATAGCTATGGTAAGTCTCCAGGAAACATGACTCTGTGGGTGTGTGTGTGTGTGAGAGAGAGAGAGAAAGAGAGAGAGAGAGAGAGAGTGTGCAGTGTGTTTTGAGTCTAGTGGAAAAGCAGGAAGAGTTGCTAATCCATGTGGCTGGCCGAGCAGAAAGGCCATTCATATTTATAGCTGACTGAATCACATTCTGTCATACAGATGTCCAATACTGAGACCAGGAACAAGAATAACTTCAGAGCAAGATAGGAATATGGGTCTAGAGGAAAACTCAGACCAGAGCCATATTTATAGCCTGCTGAGTCACTGATACAGAAAAAACTGTACAATTGACCTAAATATGGTTCACAAATGATCTAAAACCAGTTTGATAATCTGCTGGGTCACTCAGTCATACAATCCCTCTTGAAATGAGTGACAACAGCAGACTGCAGAAAAATATGGAGAAAGCCAACGTGATGGAAGCACGGAAGTTTGTAAGATTACAAACCTTGGCAGAAAGTAGGAGCCTGGTAACAGGCTGAGACCCCTGTCAATCAAGCAGCATGCTTCCAAACATACTTCTGCTTAAACTTTCAACATGAAATCATTCATTATAACAATGAAACATGTTGTGAATAAAACGATTCATCCTGTGGTTTGAGAGTGACTTTGGAACTTAACATCACAGCCAGATTTTACTTAAAGCAAGCATGATATACAGTCAAAAATGGCCATTAAAGGAACGGCAGCATTAAGTAGCTTTCATATTGGCTCAGCCATGGTGGTTTCTGCTTTATAGGAACATGAGTTTTGGTGAACACAAGCCACGTTCAGTCTGTCATGTTCCCTCAATGAATGAGCAGGCTGTCGTTACTGACAAATTGCCTTTGTTGCTCAGAAAGGTAACAGCATTTTTTGACCTGCTGCATCACAGCCATCCAGAGGTACAAAAGGAATAACTAGAACTGGACAGCAGTAGAGGGTCTTAAAGTGAACTGACGCTATGAGTGGTTATTTATAGTGTCCCAGGTCACATTCTGTCATACACGTCAATGCTAAAATGTCAGAACCGCTGGGAAAAAGAGAGAAATAGGAGTTAAAAGATAAAGAAAAACTTGTATACACATCTTTATTACCTGTTAGCCTCCAATTTTAGAGGCAAATCTTGCATTTGATTGTGTGCATGTATGTGTGTGTGTGTGTGTGTGTGTGTGTGTGTGTGTGTGTGTGTGTGTGCGTATGCTTGTGTACCCACTGTATTAGTCAGATGAGGTATTTTTGGAGAACAGACTGTTCTCTCTCAGTGTGACTCCAGTCAGCGTGCCATTTTCATGAATCATATCACTGACCGAGATACGCCATTGTCTCTGCTCACAGATATATATATATATATAAATACACACACACACACACACACACACACACAAACAAGTATTTGTGGACATACACAACCTCACAAATCACTTACACACATCTTTATTCACATATATGAGCAGACACATGTTCAGAGACAGTTTCGTTAGTTATACCAACTCCTATGATGACTCGATTTCATGGTGGATAAAGTCTGAAAACATTCGTGGAAACTTCATGAAAGAAAATATAACGCACTCTCTTCTTTTATTGTATGTTTTTGTTTTGTTTTTTCAAAATGTTCATAGTGTCACCACCTTTCATTTATAGATCCCTTGGTCTGCTGTCATGTTACTACTACAGCTCTGTTACCGTACTACTTTTGGAGATTCACTGTGTATTCATTTATGTTTTCTTGTCAACTTGTTTCCAAGAAGAAGAAAGATAGAAATATTAATAATATTGCATGTGAACATTCTAATTAGGGCACTACTCTGAAAACAACATTGTGTTCAAAGTTAGTTTTTCAGCAAAGAACTACAGAATATAGATCTGTAGAAAAATCCCCTAATACTGTCTATAGATACAAGAAAAGAGCATCTGGTTGCACAAACAGCAGCTCATTTGATCTATCATTATATCTCATTTGGGAAAGAAACTTATGCAGTATACACTTTGTAAGTTTGTATGTACTGTACACTGCAGATGTGTATGTTCCTATTTATATATGTGTGGGTCCATGTGTACATATACTGCAGGCTTCAATTTGCATAATACTGTGTGTGCATATGTATGTGTTTGAGCTACATACACGGTGGAGAGTCCTAGTTTCAAAGCTGTCATTAATTAGCTGGAAAAAACCACTGTCAGCATCAAAACTGACAGAAAAAGAGGGTCCTGGGGAATATCACACACACACACACACACACACACACACACACACACACACACACACACACACACAAACAAACAAACAAACAACCAATCCTGTTACCACTTCCACAAATGGGCATCAAAAAATGATGCCACAAGAAAGAAACAAAAACGTTGTTGGTTAATAAAATGTTTAGACAATGTTTAAATGTATTAAAAATAGTTGGTATAATAAGGGGTTAAAAAAAGCACCAAGCTGAGTGGTTAAATGGTCCTAAATGCAGCAAACAGTCCCCTTGAGGAACAATAAAGACAGAGATACAATCTCTGTTTTATCTTAGCATGTTTGTCAAAGTTAATTCATGTGATTGCTTGTAACACAGTTACATGTTGGAATAAAAGCCAGAAAGCCACAGAGACCAGTTGAGACTGGGTATTTATCACATTGTATTTGACAAATGCGATTTACATCAATAAAAGGCAGTAAGTCAAGCGGTTCAAGAGGATAACTCCTAACAATACTCTGGAGAAAGAGTCATACATTGAATCACTTTGTATTTATCTGTCAGCTTTGTGGTGGCGGGGCCTCTAGAGACAAGGAAATACACATGCACACATGAACAGCTGCACTTGCAATGCATACACAAAGCACACATACATACAGATAAATACATGCAACACAAACATACAGTATACACACACTCTCAAACAAGACCCACACAGGATCTCTGTCAGTTATGGTCCAGATCTGCAATTATTTCATGTGTACAGTATATGTGTGTGTGTGTGTGTGTGTGTGTGTGTGTGTGTGTGTGTGTGTGTGTGTGTGTGTGTGTGTGTGTGTGTGTGCGTGTGTGTGTGTGTGTGTCCCTCCTCTCTCCCTTGAGGACTCTCACCTCCTCAACCTGTCTTAACCTTTCCACCTTTGCACATTCCCCTCCTGACTGAAACTAGGTCTCCCTCTTCTTTCTTTTCCTCTATTTCTCCCATTACTCCATCTCTGGCTCTTGTTCTCTCCACCTCTTTTTGTTATATAGTTATTCCCTCTCTTCCTCTGTATTGAGATACCCCCCTCACAGTACCCCCAGTGACCCTGCCCATGACCACTGACCTCAGGGGTAAATGCAAGGTCCCACCTCACCAGGAAATAAAGACATTAGCTTCCTCCCGCTGTCTGACCCGGCTCACCTCCCTGGTCTTCCCTCACCCCTTCCTCCATATCCCTCTCCCTAAATCCCCTTTGTACCACCTCCTGTTCTGTTTTCTTTCCCCCCTTTCAGCCACCTCTTCTCTTACTTGTCCCACCATGGTCTGCCAGGCAAAAATGCTGTTTCAAGATTTTTTGTCACTACCAATATTTTGTTTTTACTAAATTTTGAAGAACAAAAGTCAGACAAGACAAGCATCTCATTCAGGCGAGGTTAGTAACTCGATGACATAGTGATGCTTTAGAAACATTTAGTATTTGCTGGAAAAATCAAAGAGCTGCTGTCAAAATTTGGCTTGGGCAATTTTAAACTCATGCACCAGTTTTTTCATTTCTTTTAATTATTGGACTAATTCAATAAAGTGATAAATATTTAGATGTTTGTACCATACCCTGGTTACACAGAGGCTGTTTATTTTTTCAGAACTGCATGTGCTGGTTGAGAGAATCTGTCTGCTCTAAATCACTCTGCTCTCAAAATTCTTTTCTCTGCTGCTCCTCAGTTACTTTATTGGCATGACTCCTGCTTGATACAGTGTTGTTAAATCAGAACTCAAATTTTTCAGTATGGAGCGTATATGGGAGAAACAGGACATTATATTAACCTTTGGATGTGTATGTTTTTCTCTCTGTTGTTCTCCGAGGCTCCTTCTTACTGTAAAACTGGTTTCTTGGTTTCCCTTGAGAGATGCACCGTCTGCTCTATATCTCTCCTCAGTTTCCAGCACACTTTCTGCTGAAATCATAGTCAGACTTCTCTGCACTTTTGTCTGACTGAAGAGTTGAAAAATGGGTTGTGTGTCAAAAGTCTCATCATTCTCTATATCAAGAGATGTTTTGATGGAGTAATCGTGATGGGTGTTACCATTTTACTTGTTAATGAGTAGTCAAAACAGCTTATGCAATGACTTGTCTGTCTCCAAAATTCCAAAAGAGACATTAGCACCTCAGCCGCCTGACCTCTAACTTTAGAAACAACTTGTTCTCTCATGTTCCAAACTCTAGACCAAACTGTCTAAGATAATAAGAGTAATATATTAGAATTCTCTTTAAGAATGGATCTCTGCTTTCAGCTGGCTAACGACAAACTCTAAATTAGTTGGAAATATACTTTGAAAAGAAAAAGTGTTTGCATACAGTTTTCTGAGGTGGATTGTCTTTTTTGTGTGTGGTTGAGGGTATATATTTGAATCTTCTTGTGGCTGCTTGTGTATGAGCTAGATGGTTTTGTGCTCCTTTGCATGTCTGTCTGCATCATTAGTGTGTTGGTTTTTCATCCACAGAGTGAAAAAGAGAAGTGTTCCCAAGAGATTACTCTTCCTCTCTCCCTAACTCCCTTGTTCTTAAGAAAAGGTGAGAGGAGAGAAAACATTTTCCTAGTGCAGTTGTTCACAAGTCAAGCATGTCACCTGCGTGTAGCGCTTTGCTTTATGCATATTCATAACTTCTTTCCATCTCAGGATATAGAGCACAAACACAGACAGAAAACAGCATACACACTGCATCTCTTTTCCCACTTCTGCTCTTCTCAACTCTAAATCCTGCTCACTTCCCTTTAAGATGTTTGTTTGAACTATACAAAAATAGGAAATATGTACTTTTGCTACTGCAGGAGAGTAAGTAAATGCTGGGCAGTGAGTGAAAAGGGGGAAAATATAGCCAAGCAAAATAGAGGATTTTTTTTCTTTTTGTTGCCATAATGACTAGAGCTTATTGTTTAAACAATGACCCAAAGTGGCGTTATAGCTTAAATTTGCAAGAGTCAGAGCATCAGAAAGTGCAAAGGCCCACACCTTCTCACTGAAACACATGTCCCACTCTTAAGTGCATAAACTGAAGGAAGTTCATTTCTGGCCCTCCTCATTCATATCTTTTTATGCAGCAAGTAATACTCTAGCTACTTTGCCCATGGCCTAGTGTCTTTGTAAAGCTCCAAACAGTGTAGAGGAGCAACTTTGCCTTGTGTCTTCTGGCATAAGGCAGGACTAACTATAAAACCCAAACTTCTCATTTCATTTTTTTTCCTCCAGCAAAAAGCTGCAGTCCAGTGATCTTGTGGTGCAGCTTCCTGTATATGTGTTTCTCCTCAGCAGTGTAAAGATAAAACGCTGTTTAAAAGTCCAGAAGACATGTCAGCTGGAATAGATCATAGTGCAACGTATCCACACTCCATACTGGCAACTTCAGGAAGATGAGCTGTGTCAAGAAAGCTTGGAATCAGATAATTTCATAGCTTTCTTCTGAGGTGGGCAAAAATGTAAACGGTATACGAAGAAAGCTTTGAAAAGTATTAGGCACATCTAAAGCATTTATTTAAAAGGCTTTGAATGACTCAGTATTGATGTGTTGACCCTCCAAAGTAATCAGAAGAATAAAATCTTAAATAAAGCAGAATAAAATAAATGAGAGGAGATTTTACCCATGGAAAAGCAAAACCTTCCCCTTTTATTTAATATTTTTCAGTGGTGGAATGTAACTAAGCACATATGTAGAAATCTGAGGTTCTTGTTCTTGATTTGAGTATTTACATTTTTGGGTACTTAATACTTCTACTAACTACATTTCAGAGACAAATATTGAGCTTTTTCTTCCACTACATTTCCCTGACAACTTTAGTTACTGATTACTTTTTATATTAGAATTTTTAATCCTCTTCCTGTTCAGTGAAAACCACGTACCTCCAAACAATAGTAAAACACTGATAGGGACTATATTTCTGCAAAATAAGTACTTTTACAATTGATAATCTACCATACATAGCCTCCGTTTTGCTGATAACGCATACATTTATAGTTTTACTTTAGTAAGGTTTTGAAGGACTTTTACTTACAGTGGAGTATTTCTTCTATTATCTGAAAGTTGTCACACCACTGATCGTTTGTTTGTCAAGTAGTTACAAGTTTTCGACTGCAACAGCGCCCCCTAGATTGCAGTTGGTCAGCTCGTGAGGTGAAAAAGAGTATTTCACCTTTAGTAGCCATCATGTCATCCAGCGAGGAGAAGTCAGGTGATGTCGGCGTCCCCTGATAATTATTTATTTATTAATTTATTTTAAATGGACCGTAATACAACCGAGAAAATGTGAGGGGTGTTTACTGTGGCGGGAAGCTAGAAAGTAAGCGTTGTTGTTTGGATGAAATAACCGAAAATTGGCAAGTGACAGCTAGCGTTACCTTAAATTATATCAGCTAACGTTCGCATGTCCATTTTAACGTTACCCCGTTAAGGACCCTAGTCTGCTGCAAATACCTGTAGGTGGTAAGTCAAATACAACCTTACTTTACTCATTATCTTGGCATATTTTATTGTTGAAATGTGTTACTGTATTTTAAAGCACTTTGTTGAAGTTTGTTTCAGAAACTTGTTCATAAAGTGTTAGACTGTTGTTATTTCTATTACTGACAGCCCGCCGTAGCTGTCTGTAAACATACTGCACATTTGTTGATGTGGCTGTTTAAAAGTGGCTGCCTCGTTTGGCTCAGTGTAGCTGTGGCTGTGGCTGTAGCTGAAGTTTGTTGTTGCATGCTCTCCACACAGACGCTCAGCACCACGCACAGAGCCTGCCTGGGCTTGCGTGGTTGGTGACTGTACTGTGCAGAGGTCTGATTTTTGATTCATGCCAACTGCGAATGAGTGTTGTCTCGTTTGTTATGCTGATTTGTACATTATACTGAGTTGGTAGTAAGTTTTATAATACTGTTGCGTTATAGTTTATTTTTAAATGTTAAGTAGATAGATAAGAGATCCGTGTAAGTCATCTATGCAATTTAAAAGTACTGTCTGAATGTCACCCTGTGGTTATGATATGTGCTTTGATTGTTGGACTTTAAATCTTGTAATCTGAACTACTTAACTTTGTAAAGAAGTATCTGCAAGGACATGTGTCCCACTTTGTGCATTTTTCAAATGATCTGTCTTACTTTACTTCCTCACATTTTCCCAGCTGCCTATTCTAGATTCATTCAGTTTATCCAACTACCTAAACATTATTCATACTATAACCCCATTTGCTCTTAATAAGAGTAGCCATGAGTACAGTATGACTCTTGGAGAAAACACTGTCATGGATCACATCACAGGCCAGTGGGAAGTCTTTTGAAAGCATGCACACATGCAGCCTCTATACAGTATATATTCACAGTGTGTGGATGAGAGAGAGAGAGAGAGAGAGAGAGAGAGAGAGAGAGAGAAGGGGTACAGTAAGGTCAGGTTTGCTGGAGAGGTTTTCTAGCTGTGTATTTGATTCAGTTTCGTTTACAACAGATGGGCCTACTGTGACCCACAGGCAAATATATGTAGCCCCCTACCCCTATCCACACACGTGCACACACACACACACACACACACACACACACACACACACACACACACACACACTCACACACACACACACACACAGACTGCAGATTTTCAGATTCAGAGCATATAAGTATAATGATCACAGTCTCAGTGCTTTCTTGATAGTAGGCTGTTGGTAGGATACATACTCTGATGTAAAGGCAGACTTGTATCTTAATTGAATGGAGACCTACTGTATTCAGATAACAGCTAATACTATAATTTGAGGATGGTAAATTAGGGCTGTCAATGAATATTCTAAATTTGAATATGTAATCAAATTGTAAGAAAATCCAGACATTTGATTGTGTAAATGAAGGGGCACCAGCCATAGTGGATCCACTAAATGTGCTGTGTGAGTCACAAAACAAGAGCTTCCATTCCATTCCATTCCATAATGTCCGGTGAAAATAATTTGGTGTGAAAATATTTTGGCTCTACAAGCTGTTTTATCTTGCTGCTTCTTTGATGTCCCTCCTCTCTCTTTCACTCCTCTCTGGATTCGGTGAATTAAGAGCTTGCTTTGACTAAACCAGAGTTGGTGGTGATTGTTGGGACAGTGAAAGACAAACCAGGAAGGTTTGGGTGAGTTTTATGTTGTTTCTGTCGACTGAATGAAGTGTGTTTTAAATGATAAATTTACTGTTTCTGTGAATGGAGTCTGCTGTCTTTGGCAAGAGCGATGTAGTGGCTATTTCTGGTTAAACAAAAAGGATGCTCCTCTTTAACCAAAGGATATCCTTTAGAGATACTTTCAATAATTTTGTCACATAACAATCTGAGACTGTCAGTGGCAAAAACAAAAACTTTCAGTTGACTTTCTGTTTATTGATGGTACACAATCAATGCCTGAAGGGATTATGTTGCAGCACTCTTTCTCAATGCTGAAAAAACTTCAAAAATTGTCGTGTCTGTTAGTCACTTGGTTACAAAAACATGGGAGGATAGGGTCCATAATCAGATAATATGTGACCAGAATTTCTCCCGTTAGTCCGGCACATTGAAACAGAAACTCTGCACAACGTCACTTTAATTGATTCAAAATTAAATGTAGGTCAAGCCGAACTGAGCAACAGCATATAGGCCATTATTTTATTTTCTTATTTTGTAATGAATGGGTATGTACATCTTTTTTTTATTTTTATTTTTTTTATTTATTTTTTCTTAAAAAGATGTTTATGTTGAAATTACGTACAAACAGTATGTTTCTCATCTTGGTTTTCCCTCTTATGGACATAACACCCAAAAGAGATATTTGAATGGTTCAAACCCATGTCTGTGTGTTTTTTTTTTTTTTTTGAAGGAACTATTAAATGTCATTTCTTACTTGTTTGTTCATGATGCAGATGTGTTATGGATAATTTTTAGACAGTGGTTAAATTTTACTGTTGTTTTACATTTGGTGGCAAGTGAATGTTTTATACTGAAAGAGCACACAGACTGAGTAGGACTGAGACTCAGAAATGAAAGCCCAGAAAGCATATTTTACTTGCCTCAGTGAAAACAATCTAAGGCGTTAGTGGCCATTTTTGCCACTTTAACACCATTAAACTAGAGGCCCTGGACTTTACTCCAGAGACACGGATGAAGATCGGAGCAGTTGTCATGTTGAGGCAATTTGTGTGGATTGCAGACACCCACAGATAGTCCTAGGACCCACAGGGGAAAACATTCACACAGTTACCATGATGGTTAACACTAAGGGTCAGGTCAACACAGGTCAGCAAGAAGAGTAGGAGGAGAAAGCTGGGAGGGGAGAACAAAATGAAGATGAGGAGTTAAAGTGGAGAGTGAATTTTAGGAAAAGAAGTGTGCAAAGAAAGAAAAGGTGGGGAAAGGGTAAGATGATGGATAACTAGGGAAATTGGGCAGGGAGATAGGACAGAGTATGTGGCTATGAATTAGTGGTCGATTTTCTTCTTCAATCTGATGAATTACAACAATTTGATAATAATAACAAATGAGACACAATTGCTGAACATAAATGAACAGTTATGGACATTTGAACATTCTATAACACTAATGTTATTGCCTGCATTGTCTCTGTTTGCTTAAGCAGATCTGCACTCCGTCTACAGTACACTTATTTCGAGTAAAAAATCTATCGACTAAATGAAGTCCACACATAAACAAGAAAATACTGAAAACACTGATTAGATAATTGATTAGTCTGTCGGTATTTATCACAGCTAATATTCAATCAATAAAATTAATTTCACTTTCATCTGGACAAAAATGAAAGTGATTTCTTTGTATCTTTGATTATGGGACAGCAATTGAGTAGAATATTTAACGATGCTATATTAAGTGCTAAATATATGAATCTACTGATTTACATGCTAAACAATTTTCTGGCAGCAATCCTCTCTTGCCTTATTTCGAGAAACAGTTTTTTACATTCTTCATAGCTCTCCAACCTGTTTCTCTTGGCTGAAGTAGGCGGCATGCGATTGGTCCATTTTGTGTTGACTTTGACTCAAATGCTGCACCAAACTCTTCCTTTTATGGGAATACACATAGAGCCTGGCTATATTGAACTTGATTCGTTGTACACCCCTCAGAGATGTAGATGTAAATTAAATTAAGTAGAATTAAAATGGTGAAATAACAAATGAGCTGTTTCAAATAGGGCAATGTTTTCTTTCAATTATTTTCAATAAAGTGCAAATGAATGACAAACTACAGCATAAACCAATGAAAACTGTCTTAACAAGGTGTTGCTCCATCACAAGCCCCCAGAACAGCTGTAATGCTTCTTGGCACAGATTTTACAAGCCTCTGAACTCTAATACCATTCTTGCAAAGGTATTCCCTCATTTTGAATTTTGGTTATGGTGGTGGCAAGCTGTTTAAGATCGTTTCAAAATCTCCAACAGGTGTTCAGTTGGACTGAGATGTTTTGACTGTGACGGTTGTAGCTTATGATTGTCATACACATCAAACCATTCAGTGATCTCTGGAACACTGTATGGAGGCGTCTGCATTTGTTGTGTTTCTCCACTCAGTTTTATTGTTTTTCCTTTAATTTGCTACCGGTCTGTAATTGGATTACTCTCCCACTAACATTGGTGACTTGCTGTTGCTTTTCACTTTCCTGCCCTGTGCAGTTAAAGCAAGTATTCTTGCTTATGACCTAATTTGCCTGTGTTGCTCATATAGGGGCATTGAAACTGATAAATGATCAAGAAGTCCTCATAGTTGCTTGAAAGTTTTTAAAGGGATCAGTCACATCTGTGTTCCATTTCAGTTCTTAGCTCAAATGCTTTGACAAACCATAATCTAGTTTTATTTCTACAAGTGTAGCTTTCAGTTTTTATTTACAATGTGAACATTCAAGGGACAAAAAAGATCTTACCTCTCTGTTTTGCAATTTTGTTTTTGCACTCTTACTCATATGCTCACTTCTCCTCTTTCTTGCCATCTTACTCTCTAGCTGGTTGTCTTCTTTTCTTTCATCTGCAATGCCCTGTCTGCCCTCAGCTGCAAACCTCTGCTTATTAGAGAAAGAGAGAGAAACACAGAATGATGGAGAGTGAAGGTGAAAAGATAGAAAGAGGGAGAATGGAAAGAAATATAAAGAAAATTTTGCTTGTCAGGATTTCTCTGTGTGTGTGTGTGTGTGTGTGTGTGTGTGTGTGTGTGTGTGTGTGTGTGTGTTTGTGAGATTGAGAGGAAGAGAGATTTTTGCTTATCGGACAGGAAGTGGATCTCTTACAATAGCATTCTGACGTTTCCCCTTCTCTAATGTGGAAAACTGTTAAGATTCCTATTCCAGATACCATATGTGCACACACAACACACACAAAACACACACACACACACACACACACACACACACTCACGTCACAGCGGTGCAGATAAGATGCAGCTGCTGTGTTGGAGACAGAATCACTGAGTCAGCCATATGTATTCACAAACTTAAGACAATCACTAATTCACACTCCCACAAAAGCGCGCACACACACACACACACAGCAACATACACAATTCTACATGAGGCTTGCATACCTCACATACAGTTTCATATTTGCTATTCATCTGATGCTCCAAATACATTTATACACATTCAAAACACAGAGACAGGAAATAAACAGACAGGTATAAAGAAAGAGATTTGGTTTGTAGAAGATGGTAGAAATGATGAGACAGCCAAAGAAAGAGAAAATGCATTGAGATGAAATAAAAAACAGTCCAGAGAAAAATATTGGATTAATAGGACTGTCTGTATGCCCTCCATAGAGTGAGTACTAAATGCTAATTTTTCTACTGTATTTCCAACCCAAATGACTGAACAGTCATTAAACCTGTATCTATTTCAGCTGAACTTCAGCTTGTAAGACCTACCTTTCGAGGAGAAAAATTCCTCTGATATGCTGGAAGTGATGCATAATCTGTTTCATGCGTGATGTGTAATAAATAGGAGAAGTCAGAGGGATGCATGACATACATGACAGACATGACATATAAGAAGATTATTAAGATTATTTCCTTCAGATATTAAAGGTTTCCATCACCTCAAGCAAAATGATTTTTGGCAACTGAATTATCTCAAACAAATCGGGTTAGAATGAGTGGGAACTTATTCTACAACATGATTTCGAATTAGTTCAAAGCCGCCCACATAGCATAATCCTAAACTACATGTTAGATGTGCAAAGTTAGAGAAACAGCTGGTTCCATTCACTATTCTGTATTCCCATTTCCAAATGTTCTTTAAATGATAACCTCAATGTTACTTAAAGCAGCTACAAGGAATTTTCATGTTGTGTTTCGGCAGCCCCTGTGTTTCCATGTCCTCGTGCCTTGATCTGGCTAGCACATGTATTTGTATTGGAAGCGAGTTAAAGAAAGACTATTTTTAAGATCCTATTTTTCTTTTTTAAACAGCTTTTCGGTAATGTGTCTATTTGTGGCAATAGTTGGTACACTGACAAGGCCAGAGGGCATCCAAAAGATCAAGGGGACAGTGCAGATGCTCCCTGCTGGTGTACAAAGCATGGACTGTTGTACTTATACACTGGGACTTTTGAATTCTTTTAATTGAATATTATTTTTTCCCATGTACAAATGGGAAAAAAACCACAGCCCCATTGCACATGAAATGTATACATTGTGAGGTTATGTTGTTTGAGGCCTCTTATCCTCCATAATTTCATTGGAAATCAATAACATGTCTTTGACTGCTGAATAATATTACAGATGTGAAACAGCAATCCCTTTTTCTGAAACTTCAGAATCACTTCCTCAGCAAATCATGAACATTCGGCTCAGCCATGGAAGTCAAATAAATGACACAATAAATTGACAGAACTACAGAATTGAAGAAGTTGCTTCTCAAAGGCATCCCTTTAATTGGAATAATAATAAAGAATATAAAATACGGATTGACAGAGAGTGAGTCATCTAGATGGTGTACAGAAAGATAGAGCTCTGAGAGCTATGATGCAAGAGTAAAGTTGTGTCAGAGAAAAGGAGGAAAGGTGAGACAGAAAGGCTGACAGCTTGACAGTCAGATAGGGAGGTAGACAGAGGGAGAATACTCAGGAAAGCATTGCTCTGGCTCACATTTTCCATCGCAGTAAACCGGAATGATCCCTCTCTAGTCCAGAGCTGTTAAAATTTTTGCACTGTTGGTCATGCTTTGAATCATGTTAAAATCATGCCTTAGACTCTATGGTGAACTTTTTTTCATTTTAGGACCTAGAGGTAAGTGATTGTTTTAAAGTTCATACTCACAAAGGAGTGTGTAGCTCACTTACATGACGGAATAAAAAATATTTTAAAATCAAAAAAGAAAAATATTATCATTATATACCAGCAGAAATAATACAATTTCTTTTCATTTAAAGGTATTACTCAAAACACATCTAACTTTACATCATAACTTTACTTGGCCTTTAAAATTTTTCAGTACCAGAAAAACTCAGCTTCAGATTGTTAGGTCACCGATTTTATACATTCATCAACATAAAAAAAATGTGTTTCACTGTTTCAACTACGTGAGGGGAAAACCGGCTTTCATTGTCATCAGCCAACTTGGGGAAGACACAGTACCAAATACTGTATGTGAACAAGCATGCAATACTTTTTGGGGATCTGACTGGTATCACCTTGTTGCCACCACAAAAAGCACAGATAGTTCACATCAGATTTTTCCACTCTAACCTGATCGAACATCAACAAATATGTCATCGAGGAATTTAACATAATCCTGCTTGAACTGCTGGTCTTATTTCATTTTCCTTTTTAGGCTTTGCAGGCGCTGTACTTTTAATTGGTGGTTGTTAGGCATGTTGACCATGGCTCTCCTGAAAGGTAACTTTAGGTCGTAATGTCCATCTTGTTGGACTGCCTGACTGCCTATGTCCAAAAACCCTTTGTCCTCAATTGACATCTTTGTCTTTTCTTCAGACGCTATTTCATTAAAGTCCTGATTGTACTGTGAGATCAGAAGCTTTTCCAGACTTGCAACTGATATCCTGTTTAGAGTCACATTCATTGCACTGCCATCACTATCATTTTGTCGTGGCCCATTTACAACCCACCCCAATAGGGTTCTTATAGCAAAGGGGCCTTCCTTTTGGCTGTTAATGATCTCCCATGGCTCCATTAGCTTTAGAGCATTTGCACCAATCAACAGCTCCACATTAGCATTGATGCTGGGAAACTTTACTTAGATATGCCCAGTGTACTATTGTGCTATGTCGCTCTGCCTGGGAATGCTGTTGGTGGTAACTGGCATTTCTTTCTGAGTGAAAACTTCAGGGAGAGGAACGAAATTGTTGCTGTCTAGTGCTGAAACTTCAACTCTAGAGATATCATGAGCTGGAACCATTTTTTCCTGATTAATTGTGCTTAGAAGAATGTGTGTTTTTCTTCCTTTGATATTAAGCTGAGAACATTGGGAAGAGCTTCCTTGTCTTTATCAGTGGCTTCTATCTCCTCCTCTGGCCAGCTGATTTTACCAGCAGGACACCTGATTACTGGCAGTTCATACATGTTCTTTGCATTCAGCCAACTCTTCAGGACCTGCCTTAGTCGTTTTAGATATTTGGCTGTGGCTGACTTCCTTGTGGCCTTCTTGTGGTTCCCATTTGCCTGTAGTATCCCAAGGTATTTGTAGCTGTCCTGAATATCTGCAATGCTACCTTCTGGTAGTTCAATGAAAAATGATCTTTCTAATTTTTTCCCAACATGGAACTGCAAAAACAGCTTCTTGGACTAATTATTGTCTGCTTTCAGACTGACAAAAGTTCAGACCTGCTCTTGGATACAGGATATTAAAATATGTAATATTTGGATATTTGGTGGGATTGCTGGCCATCACATTGGACTGGAATGAACAGGAATGTCATTCAACTGCCCCAATGACACCAGTGTTAACTGACAATAGAAATTTCAGGAGCAAAACAAATACACTTATTTAACTCACTCTAAAACACATTTTTGACACCACAGACACATATTTTACAGCAGTTTGTTCAGTTGAGTCAAATTTCTGTCACAATCTAAGAACCTAGGCGATAGGAATCATGCTCTTTGAGTAATAACCAACAGTTTAAGTGGTGCCTCTGAGATTAATGTCTGTCAAATAAACTGTCTGGCCTCAATTACTCTGTAGAGTTAAGATCATACAAGTCCTTACACTAAGTCATTTCTCAACAGCTTTCTTCCCTCACTAAATTTTGCCCCTTAAAGTAACACCAGCATTGCAGTCAAATTCCCAGATGCTCATCAAGCAGTAGGGGTGAGCTTCAGCTTCTCAGCAGCTAGCAATCACAACACGGTTTCTTCAGAAATTGCATTCTCTACTGCTCCTTACTTTAATGCAATTGGTTGGGGGGACACATATGGTAGAGGTAAAACAGTGAATCAAAGGTCTTTATCAACAAGAACAATTTACCTAGAATAGCCAAGAAAAGCTTGAATTCAGTGGTGTTCCCCTTTACCCATGATGAAAGAGAGATCAGGTTTTTATATGTACCACAGTGGGGTCGACTATTGTCTGACTGATGAACAAACAGTCGGGCCATCCTCTAATCCCAGTTGGAGTTTACACACACACACACACACACACACACACACACACACACACACACACACACACACACAGCAAAATCCCACTGTGTGTGTGAACAAACACAGGATGAAAGGCAAGACAGCGAGGGGAAGAGCACATATAAAGAGCTGCTGTTTTATTAATGAACCTGGAAACAGGCTTGGGATTCTCAGGATCAGTTTGTGTGTGCGTGTGTGCGCATCCACACAACAGCAGAAACCAGGCTGGGTGCCTGGACTGTACTGACACACATACACGCGCACACACACACACTCAGTCTCTAATAAATTCACTCTAATTCATTCTCTCTTTTCTCTGGGGAAGAGCCAGCAGTTTGCCTGATCCAAGGAAGCTTCACGTTACCTTCACTAAATAATTGATGCTCTCTCTCTCTCTCTCTCTGAGTTGCGCTCACTTGCTCTCTCTTTCTGCTCTCTGTGTATCTGTCTGTTTCCTTTTTTCTTTCCCGTCTGGTTCTTTTTTGTCCATCTCTATTTCTGTGTTTCTTCTGTCTGTCTTCTCTCTCTCTCTCTCTCTCTCTCTCTCTCTCTCTCTCTCTTTCTCTCTCTCTTCTCTCTCTCTCTGTGTCTCACATATATCTCATTATGTATTGTCTTGACACTTCACACACTTCAATTGTTGGTAAATTTGAAAAGAATAGCCAGCAGTTTGGGAGATGAATGCGTCATAAAAGAGTTTTTCCCAAGCAAAGCCCTAGGTGTGTATGTGTGTTCCTGGCCTTATGTGTGTGTTTGTGTCTGAGAAGCAGAGGGAGACTGAGAGGTTTATAGGGTGAGAGATCTTCTCGGGTCCAAATGTCCCCCTCAAGAATTGAAACCACAGAAAAGTGTGTGCATGTAGATGCACAGTGTGGGTGAAAATGATTTTGTGTATATGCATGTGCACTTCTTAGTGTGTCTGTGTATCCGTCCATGTGTGTGCGAGTATGTGTGTATGTGTATGGACCTTCTTCCCCCACTACCACAGGGATCTGACCCCACTAACCAGGGGTTAAGTGCTCCTTCTCTCTTTCTCTAACATTCATCTTTCCCTCTCTCCTTCTCATTCTGACGTGTTATTCCCATTTCTATATTTCTTACCATTGCATTGCATCTCTGTCTCATTTCCTCCAGATGCTAACCACTCACTGTGTCCCTGTAAAATTGTGAATGTGGAAGACATAGGAATTTTAATTTATATTTATGCAATCATGGCTGTCTATTTATGCAGTGTGAATTTGTAAGCAGCTGCAATCCCTAACAATTTTGCAAGCTGCCATTAGGAAGCATACTGTCTCCAAGAGTCTTCAGAGTGACCTTTAGAGTGCGAACACACAGTTTTTTCAAATTGTTAAGCTTCTCTCCTTTGCATTACATGGATCTTCTGTTGCTAGTGTAGCTTGCTAGCATAGTTTAATGTCTGATAGAGGAGGTTAACTTAAACTTGTAAAAAGCAGGTTTTACCACTTGTAATTTGAAATGAAACATTTACTATGACATGATTTATGAAAGTTGGATGCCATTTTCATTTTTATGCTTTACTTAATTCTGTTTTTACCCCCGGTCCTAGTCATAATGAAAGAATAAATGCAATGCCAAAGGGACTTTAAGTCTGAAACAACCTAACAATCGATACATTTTCATGTCTTTAAAATGCAGCATGCAAACAATTATATAACACTGTCATTGTATGTAAGTAAACAAATAATGTCAATGAAATTGAAATATTAATGCAGTGTAATGTTGTTTTTGTACAACGTACTATATTTGAATCATTCTTGTATTACCACAAAGAAACAAATTACCTGCATGTGTCCCACACTCCTCAACAAATCAGCTAGATTTTACTGTATATACTGTAATATTTTGTATAGTCAAATATGTGCTGCAACAAGCACTAAAGTGAAAGCTCTGTACTGTACTACCACTGCTTCTGTTTGTGTGTGTGTATGTGTGTGTGTGTGTGTGTGTGTGTGCGCGCGTGCATGTGTGCATGCGTGCACGTGTGTCTGAGCATGTTTTTGTGCTAGTTGGTTCTTCGCTGAGAGACTGAGAGAGTCAAGAGTCCCTAATCCTTGCCATCAGAGACTTCTCAACACACACATACACGCACACACACACACACACACACACATATTCATGCACATTCTTATCAGCTTGCCCAGTGAACCATTATGGTGTGTGTGTGTGTGTGTGTGTGTGTGCGTGTGCGTGTGCGTGTGCGTGTGTGCATGCGCGCGTGTGCATTCGTGCATGCACGCTCAACGTCTGTGTGTGCGTGCTTGCATGTTTGTGCGTGCTGATGAGGGGATACCAGTCCTCCCATGACAGACGTAATCCTGTTCAGTGGCAGGTCTGGATATCCCAACTGGTGTGTCTGTGTTTGTGTGCATCACATAGCAGCAGGTCATAGAGCCCAAGTCTGCTTGTCTGCCTGCCACTCAGTGGGTTAGTCTGTCTGTGAGCCAGTTTGCCTGCTCTACTGTCTGTGTACCATTGAGTCAACTGAAACATAAGCTTGAATATTTAAGGCTAGAATAGGCAACTGAAACACATGGCTTCTGGTAATGTGAAAGGGCTGCTGATTGTGTTAATCCTACTGAGAATCAACATATAAGGTAATAAATTTAGGCTTGAACTGTAGATTGTGGTCTGTGTCCAGTCCCCAAGCAACAGTGAACATTAGTTGCTTTTAACCATGCAACCTTAACGAAATGATTCCAGTTTCATAAATGTAACCATACTTAAAGTATAGAGGCAGCACATCAGAAACTGCACATATCAGTATCATGATCATTATGGTGGTCACTTCCACAACTTATTTTGTTGTGTAGATATGACAGTAATTTGGCTGTACAACACCCAGACACAAGATGAACAAAATTGATTTCAAAATTTTGACTTCTACTTAACAGTCAGAATTTTTCATGATTTCCAGATTT
Organism: Chaetodon trifasciatus; assembly: GCA_037975065.1. Taxonomy (NCBI): domain Eukaryota; kingdom Metazoa; phylum Chordata; class Actinopteri; order Chaetodontiformes; family Chaetodontidae; genus Chaetodon; species Chaetodon trifasciatus. The sequence goes on from JBBMOE010000001.1 coordinate 18,352,296, forward strand.
GAGATATTACTCTTTAAGTATCAAGGAGTGTGTATGCACACATGGACATATTTTTCATCTATCAACCACACATTCAGTATCTCTGCAGCTGCAACTGACTGTATATCTGTAATGACAGGTGAATGAATGTGTTGCCATGTTTTTGGATGTTCAGAATGTGTCCGTGTATTACAGGGGTCACCAACTATATTTGTCAGAGGGCCAGAATTTTACCGGACAGTCACCTTGGGGGCCGGACCCTCAAATAAAAATGAGATAAAAATCAAATTTTGGCATAACATTATTATTTGATGTTTACTGTTTATATTTTTTTCATTTCATTACAAGACTGAATGCATTTTTAGCCGTTATGAGTCAGGCTCCTATCACCTATACCACAGTCAACCACCAGGAGTGTCAGAGATATTTTGCCTCAACTCAGTTCAAGTCAACTTTATTTATAGAGCACAAAACAAACACCGCTGAAGTGAAAGGAAAAGGCCTCTTAACACTGGTATAATGGCACTCTCAAAGGCCATGAAACGAAAAGTTGTTGTGGAAAACAGATCCTTTAATGATGACTGGACTGAAAAGTACACATTTATCATGCCAACCCTCTGAAATACGTCACCTGTATGCCTCATTTGCAATGAAACCATTGCTGTTGCAAAAGAATATAATCTGCGCCGTCACCACAACGCTAAACATACAAATTTCAAGGATTCATATCCTGAGCAGTCAGAGGCCCGTCAGAGAAAAATCGCCACATTGAAATCTGCCTACTCCCGTGCAAGTGGCATTATTACTCGAACTTTAACTCCAGGGATGTCATTGGATTTGTGCGTGACCTATTCACCATCAGCCCAAGCAGAGAATTCTCCACAAAAGCGGTGAAAATGATGCCGTTGGACAAGGTGGCCATTCAGAGGGAGCTGGCTGAAATCCAGGCCACAGGCGACATGAAGGCTGCTGTCCGTGGTGCTGAAAGCCTGAGGGCATTTTGGGTGTCTTGTCCCAAGGACTATGGCACATTGAAGACGCTGGCTATGTATGTGCTCACCATGTTCGGTTCAACCTACACCTGCAAGGCTGCGTTCTCCAAGATGAACTCGATAAAAACACACGAGAGGAACCGACTGTCAAACCAGTCTTTGGAGGACTTTTTGTGCATCTTCCTCAGTGCCCTGCCATGTTTTTACAGCGACAGTTTCATTGGGGTTTGTGTGTGTGGGTGTCTGGGGGCGTGTTTGGGAATGGGCGTTGTACAGACTTTACTTGTTTTTATCTTTTGTCAAGCACCTTGAATTGCATTCTATGTATGAAAGGTGCTATATAAATAAAGTTTGATTGATTGATTGATTGATTGATAAGTCTGACAGCGGCCAAGCCTGATGTGAAAAAGCTGGTGTCAGAGGGGAAATGTAACTTCAGCCATTGAGCAGTGTGAGTAGCCCATTTTAGCCTTAACAGCCTAAAGAGTGCAGCGAGTCTGTCCTCATTTCGGAATGTAGCCTAAATAGAGTCATAAATGGTGGGGATTACTGATAGTTAAGAGTCTCAGTTGTTGCTGTTTTCAGTTGCTTTAATACTGTGGACCACATGATATTTTCTCTTTGATCTTCACAATTTTGGAATCCAGTCGCAGGCCGGTGGACGGTTCGGCGGGCCGGACTCGGCCCGTGAGCCGCCAGTTGATGATCACTGGTGTATTACATGTGTGTCTGTGTTTTTGGAAGCAAATTGCAAATTTGTGACCTACTGTGTGCATATAGTATAGACATGGAGTCGGTTGAACATGCTTTCATGTTATACTGTCTAAGCCAGTTTGCTTACTTACATATTGACATGTTTGAGATGGTACTAGGTACGAGTGTGGATATTTAGCCGTGCTTGCTGTTGTGTTTTGGGAGCATTACAGTGACTGTTTTCAGGACAACAGCAGGGGGCTAATGGAACAGCTTTGTTGGTTTAAAGGAATTACCAACCTCCTTCGCCAAAATCAACTCATAATCTGCTTTACTGGCACCACTAGGCTCACTGCCACACCACTGACAGTACCTACCAACACAACACACACACACCAGTGGTGATCAGCCAAACACCACTACAAGATGCTAACTCTCTTGTGAGAACAGAGTGAAATGAAAAGAGAGGGAGAAAGAGACAGTGGGAAGTGAAATACCAGTAAGACAATAGGAAAGGGAGAGAGGTATGAGGTGAAGAGACAGAGCGAGAGAGGAGGGCAACAATTGAAGAGTGGGGGTGAAACACAGGGAGAGAGGGGGAGAGATGAGATGCTGCAGGGTTATCAGTGATTAACAGTTCCACCCTATAGAACGTTGGGTTGGACTTCAAAGAAAGAGCTGCTTTTTGTTTCCAGGCCTTGAGTGTAACCCTGGTAGGAATGTAGTGTTAATAGACACACACACACACACACACACACACACACACACACACACACACACAAATGCTCCAAGTTTAGCAGTGAGAGACAGAGGGAAGCACGCAAGGGAAGATGGGAGAGATTGAAACGAGGAGGGTGAGGGTGAAAATCGAGAGAAATTGTCAGAAGGCAACACATGGAAGGATCGGGTGAGGAAGGCAGAAACCGGGAGATTATTAATGTTTCAATGAAAAAAAGTCATGTTTGTGTTTATGCGGTTAAGAGGAGCAATACAATCCATAAACCTGCTGCGTTTTGCAGTGTTTAGCTGAAACAAGACCATGAGCACAACTGAAAGTACAAAGTGGATGATAGGAGAAATGTAAACAAAATATTTTAAATCAATTTTAATTTCTTTTCCACAGTGAAAGCTTTATTTATGGCTTATGACTCCTGATCACACAAATACTTGACATGAAAACCCAGCTGTGCATTTTGGTCACAGTAACTATTCTAGGCTTTCCTCTATGTAGTTGTGGCAGTTCTGTCCAGATCTGGTTTATTCTGATTTATCAGATATACTGGTTTCTTGCTGTACAAATTGTGCTTCTTCTAAAGGTCAGCCTATTGAGGTCTCAGAAATTTTGACCACACTATGTTTCTTTAAATAGTCTCACCTTGTCCCATAGACATGATACATATCGTACCTTTAAAGCCTAATCCTTTCATGATCTCTGGAAAGCACTGACAGAAGGCCTCTTTAAACTATCTTGAAAGTTACCCCCCCATATACATCTGGCATTAAAATGGAGTTTCCATTTTTGATCCATTTCGTTAAATGGAAATCAGAGTTTTGTGAGTTGTTGAGTGAGGGGGAAATTTATAAACTTGTGAAACTCTAAGATAAATTCTTAATTGTTTGCCCCCTCTTTTAAATTCTGTAAGTGCAATACATTAAGTTATTTCTTTCTTTGTATAAAAATAATTGTGTCAGTTTGTCCCACTGTGTAATATGCCTTGTTAACAGCAGAGTCAGCTGCACAAATGTGTAACCACATTGTTGCACACACAGTTATTTCCTACTGTATGTCATTCGTTTCCCACCCATATTGCTTTCATTTTTTTGCACAGTTCTGTTGAAAAAATAACACATCCTCTGATGCTTTCATGGCACAGAATGGACACATAATTAGTAATTAAATGTGTCTCTTTCAGACTTCTCACTTGTTCGATCTCTTAATGTGAAAAACCTCTATTTTATGTCAACTAAAAACAAATATCAGTAATATTGTGTACAGCTGCCAGTGCTTTGTACGGAGTGCGTAAACTCTGAATGCAATGTGAGCCAGACTACCTCCAGGTGTGGTCAGGCAGATCCAGTGACATTTTGATAATGATGCATTTACACATTGCATTTACACGCATTATTCAGATAATGGGTCCGAATACAGATTGTGTTTTAGTACTACATGTAAATGGGGTCTTAATGTTGATGAGAGCGAGACAATATTTTTATTCATAGTTCTGACCCATTTGACACGTTTTAAATCAACTTTATGTGGCATAATGTGTTTAGAAAGTCCAAAACACAGCACTTTTTATCCAGTCACTATGCAACTACAGACTAAAATCTAGATCATCAGTGGAGCCTTGGAAGAAACATCACCACTTTGACATAGAAAGACTTAATTAATCTTTTATAGAATCTTCACCAATTGCAACAAGTGGATGGATTTTGCCCCTTGTTAAATCAGCACAAGCCACACTGTATAAACAAAACCCCAAAAGTGAACACATTCTCTCAGCACAACCACACACACACACACACACACACACACACACACACACACACACACTCACACACATTGTCTCATAACAGACTCCCCATCTACAGTACACACATACACACACAGCAGTAAAATGCTCCGTCAAAGTACAAAAGTGGAGCAAGAGAGGGAGACAGAAAGAGAGAGAGAGAAAGGCAGAGGTTTGAGATCTGAGAGGAGAGAAGACGAGAACAATGGCTTTAAGTCTTGACAAACACTTAGCCGAGGCCTTCAGACTAACACTTTGGAGCAGACATGTCTGCCTGCATACCAATAGCAAACACTGTCACTCCCCATCTAACTCAGAGGCTTTTGATGTTCTATTCACAGAGATAGAGAGAAGGAAGGTGAAGGAGGGGATGGAGGTAGAGTGAGTGCAGTGAAGGGGATATGGGAGAACATGAAGAAATTAAAAAATAAAAGAAAAAAGGACAGAAGGAAAGAACGAAGTTGGCTGAATGAGACAACGAAGTCAGACCTTTAATTTCTTCAGCATACTGTAGCATTGCTGTCTGACCCTCTTTCCTCATTTTCTCTCCATTTCCCTTTGTTTCTCTCTCTCTCTCTCTCTCTCTCTCTCTCTCTCTCTCTCTCTCTGTCTCTCTCGCTCTCTGTTTCCAACAATATTTAGATCACAACAGTGAGAATAAGTGACACAGAGAAAGAAGAAGAAGAGAAAAGCGGAAGAGGACGACAGAATGGATTTCCTGTCCACAATATCATGGTACATAATTTTCATTCTTGAGGTTGCCTCTGTGTGTCGGTTTCCCTGTCTTTCTTGAAATGTTGGCATAGAGCAGACATAGGAGGGTGATGGCATATATGTAACCTAAGGAGTAGCAGAGGGTTCTCAAGTGACGGGAGGTGTTGGAGCCATCATTGGCCATGCATGCTCAACCACCAGATGAAACAATTCTGTATATATTCTGGTACAATCTATAGCTTTTTTTTTCTTGTTTTAAGCTGCTTTCAGTTAATTTGATTTTGTGTTTCACTGCATAACTTTTTTTGTGCAGTGGTAACAAACCTCTTCTCTCAACTACCAACTACAGCTAACACCACCTTGCTTTTTGATCTTTAAACAGCCAATATACAGTCAGTTGCCAGTTCAGATGCACCTAGCTAAGTCTGATGCAGTGAAATACAGCAGTCTTTTGATAAATGTGCCCAGCATGACAGTTTTTTTTAGAGAGGTGTTGATTCAACTCCAGGGTCATTACAAGACAGCAGTGTGTGGTGCTGGAATTGTATTGCATTGTACAGAGATGTGTTTCTGTTACTTAGCTTACCTTCACTGATATGACTGGACAACACCACAGACTACATCAAGGTACCTCAAACTGGTATCTGAGTGTATTTTAAATGGAGTAACATGCAAACTATTGTATGTGCAAACATGTAAACATACATGTATGCCATTACCAACCACATCTCTTATCTGTCGAAGTGCACAGGCACTGGCAGGCACAAACAGACACACACACACATACACACACACACACACACACGCACACAACCTCCTCTGCAAGTTGATAAGTGTGTTAGGAGGCAGGGAGAAATTATTAATTATCAGGCTAATGGGCACCAGGCTGAGTTCTGCTTCATTAAGCTCTAACTGTTTGTGTGTGGATGTTTGTGTTTGTGTGTTTGTGTATCAGAGGGCAGGGAGACCTCTGAGTAATACACAAAGATAGGTGCACATAAATTCGCATACACCCAGACACAGGGGGTTTGTTTGCCAACCCAGCGACTGCACAACACATGTTAACGCCTGCAAACACACACACATGAAATTACTAGAATTTGTATACACATAGAAAAAGAAATGTGTATATAATATATATTTTTCTATATTTTAGAATATTCAATTTCCAATATGTTATACTTATATTGAGGAGCGAAAATTTTATCATAACGTGGTGGAAAATTAAGCTATTTTCTTTTCATAGTAATGACTCTTGTATTGCTTAGATTTTCTCATGCTCACCTTAATTTCTCAGATAAATTAGTCTTGAGAGAAAGAATCTCAAGTTAAGTCTTCAAATTTTGGCAAATGCTTTGCTCAGTCCCCATCAGTATCAAAAACCACCAACTGAACATGCAGTACGTCAGTGAAGTGTACCACTTCTTGTGTCTAGTATGTACGAGTGATATGTGCAGCTGTAGTAGTGCTGTGTTTGCACACTGTTCTAAATGGTGATGCAGTTTGTTTCCACTCTATCCCTTGCAGGGCTGTGCTGCCTACAGTATGATAAGTAAAACCAGCGTTGACGTTAATCTGTCTCACTCCCACTAGGAATGACAGATAAGGGGGTGAGAGAGGAAGAAGGAAAGGCAGAGGGAGGGTGAGACGGTGGAGGGAGTCAAAGAGAAAGAGTTACATTATAATTATTTGGATTTAGATGAAGCCCTGACATTATTTTAGTTTACAATATGAGGAAAACAAACACTTGTCATTTTTTATGCATTTTCAGAATATTGTGTGGCATTTTGGACAGTTGCACCGTTCATAGTTCAGTAAAGGAGAAGTGAAAGGGAAAGAGAGGGACGGGTGGTTCTGCGGTCGGATTCAAATCATGGAATTTGCAAAACCATGTTATCTTAGACCTTTGGGCCACCAGAGTGCCTGTTTTATAAACATCTGAAATAATTTCATGCAGCAGTATATGAGCCTAGTTTTGAACATCAGGAGTGCACAGTGTAATTAACAGTTACCCTGTGACAGTGTGCTTTAAAATAAGAGCCAAAAAGTGTGAAAAAGTGAATTCAGTTAAGTCTCCAGGTCAACAGTCTACTGTTGATCTACAGGTGACTGCCAAAATAAAGGAAATACAAAAAAATTGTTCCTTTGAATGTTCAAGGTTCATTTATTTGTCATTATGATTTATACAATACAGGATTACACGATGACATTCACTTGTAGCCTGAATTAGACTATAATTTATATGAAAAAAATTGAAAAAAGCAAAACAAAAAACTTAAAAGTACCATGAAAAGTTGTTTTGCTCATAGCCATTAAATTTGAGAGAATACTGTTAACCACTGCCTCGTCTGCTAGAATGAGTTGAATGGCACCGTAGTTTGGACGAAGAATTCAGCATGCCAGTTGTCACTGGGTTCCATATAATCGGGCATGTTCACATCCCTCCCTCTCCTGCTGCCATACTTTTGCTGACTTTTAAAAAAAAATTATCAAGATTGACTTGAATGTGAATTTAAAGGCCTGAGTCAAACTTCCTGTATCAACAGTGTGCCTGACAGCCTTTGGCTATTTGTGATTTTTTTGTGTGTGTGGACACATGTGTCTCCCTATAAATAGTCCTGCTGGTAACATAAGCAGGGGCCCAGGCTCAGTGGTTTTTCCCATTGATTAACTGGCTGGCTAATGCACAATCATCCCCACCACTCATGTGTGCGCGCGCACACACTCACTATTGCTCTGAACTAATGAGAGTTGGTTAAGACCCCCTAGGAACAACCAACCGCCACTTTACCCCTGAGAGAGACTAGGGCTGTGTGTAAAAGAGAGAGAGTGAAAAAGAGGTAAAAAGGGAGAGGCAGAATATGTCAGATAAAGTGAGCATGAAGAGAAAAATAAGGAGATAGAAAGGCGGAAGGGACGGCGCATGATGATCGCAGCAAACAGTGTGATGGAATAAATGCCGTCCTGCCTTCATTTTGTGCAAACGTGGGTGTGTGCATGTGGTTAATATGCCCCTGAGGGGTGTCCTCTTGCTGTTGATGTGTGTATCCCTGTGTCTGGGTGTATGTGTGTGTGCTAGAATTACCCAGAATGCTTTAGCGATTGACTGGCTGGCTAATGGCGGTCTCTGTTTACCTCTGATGGTCATTGACTAGGCCTTCACATCAATACCTGTTTTTACAGCTATTCTAGAGCTGTGTGTGTGTGTGTGTGTGTGTGTGCGTGCGTGCGTGCGTGCGTGCGTGCGTGCGTGCGTGTGCGTGTGTGTGTGTGTATACTCACTGCTGGTAAAAGAAATTACCTCTACTTGGTAACTTCAGAGTAGCTTAAAAGAACGTCTTTTGTCATTTCTTCACACATCTCTTCTGTGCTTTACCTTTTACATATCATATCCATTTTTAAGCTGTCATCTGTCATGGTCATTGTGTTATGTTAACATTTGGAGGATTTTTTGCAGTTTCATTGTTACATAATTGCGGATACTAGGTATAAATAAGGGATTTTTTTTTTTTTTGCAAAGGTGCTGTTGATTATTGACTGCAAAGTGAACCTACAATGTGATCGATCACTCGACTTCTGAGCTAAGTCAGACAGATCCTAAGACATTGTATCTCCACATCAATGCAGTGACCCGATGGCTGTATAAACAAACATGTCACTTGTTAAATATGTTGCCTTTGCTGACTGATATACTGCAGCCTTTTTTTTAGGTTTGATAAGCCTAATATTACATTTCATAAAAATGTAATTTAAATGCAATAATCAAATGCTGTGGGAAATCATAAATAATGTTTTTCAACCAATAGGTTGTTTGCAGTCGTGTGATGTTAAATTCAGATGGCGCGCCAGAAGTGAAAACTGCAGTGGATGAGATGAAAGAAAGTTGTTACTGGGTCAGTTGATATGAAATTATGAGAGAAAGGTACACAGAGAAAATCAGAACATATGTTGAAAGTGACCCTTGTGTTCTGAAGAGGAGCGATTTTTCAGCTGAACTGAAAGTTTTGCTGCTACTGAGGCAACAGTTATAACCAAATACCTGGTCATTCAGACGTCATTCTACTTCAGAAAACAAATGAAAGCATATAAAAGTATGGTGGCATGTAGCTTTATTGTTAGCGGTTGGGTCCATGACCTCAGTACCAAAGTGCTCTGGGATGACTGTCATTTTGTTTTTTCAAGGGTGTGCAGCTTATATTTTCCTGTGGATTAACTGAGCAACAAACTTTCAGTGCTGCTGAATATTGATGTTGACATTATGTTTGTTTGCTAGGTTAACCACTCGCAAAGGTCCTGTGAAATGCCACTAAAGACATGCATCGTCTAAAAAACAAGACAGGGTATGTTAGCCGATTTAATGTAGATTAACCTAGCAGCAAACTTTTGGCACTGCAGTGCTGAATGATGATGTTTAGCTTACGGTTGTTTGTTAGGCTAACCACTGGTAAAGGTCCAGTGAAACACCACTAAGATGTGGATGGTCTCAAAACAAGACAGGGTACGTTATTTACATTTAGCTGTCTTATGTGAAACCGTTAAGGCTGATTTAACAAGTGTTAGTTGTGTTACTTGTAGCCATTACTATAAATCTATCACCATAGATTTAAAACAATGCCTGATGTTGCACCATTTCCACCTTGAGCCGACTCGGGCCCTTCCGACTGCAGACAGTTAAGATATATTTTTCTGGTGTTTTTTGGTCAGCTTCTTGCATTTTTCACCCTTATGACCAACAGCATTCAGTACTTAATAAAAGCTTCTCCTGGTTTCTTGGTTTAATTGTTTTGAGTAACCATAAACGACGCCAAACATTGTCATTTTGAGTGTGTGTAATAGTCTTTCTGATGCAGGAAATCCCATCTGTCCATCTGCAGTTTGCACCACAACAAAAGAGTTTACGTGATGTCATCTGCAAACAACGTATGAGATTCAGTTAGAGGGCATTGTTGGAAACTGTGATCGAAGTTGATAAATAGTGTCAACTTCAGGCACAGCTTCGTGTAACCCTTTTGTCTTCCTCCTCTCATGTCATATGTACACTCCTGTAGGCTTCTTTTCAGTTTAGTCCTCTCTCCTCATCATCATGGCTCTGCTTGGTTTCTCTCTACTCCTCTCTGAGCTCCCCTACCTGTCTCTTTACCTCTTTTCTGTCCTGTTCTTCCTCTGTTGTTCTCCTACCATTCTCTCCTCAGTTTGGAAAGGATTCGGTCTCACAGACACTCAGCAAGACTATCACCGCTCCACCCAGGAGACCACTCATCTCTCCCTTCAACCCCCCACCCCCATCTCCACAACACCCCTCCCCTTCCCCATCCATCCATCTACCCATCTATCCATCCATCGATTGCCACTATTCCTGGACTCCTGTTATCCCACTCCTGGTCCAGCTCTGGTTTCCCTTTCCTTCCCACCACTCTGATGTGTGTGTGTGTGTGTGTGTGTGTGTGTGTGTGTGTGTGTGTGTGTGCGCGCTCACGCGCGCATGCGTGCATGCTAACCTCAGTATTGCTGGCTGTCTTTTTGAGTGTCAGATTTGCTAAATTATGAAATTATTCCCAGCATGACAATCCCAAAAAATAAACATTCATTTTCTTTCTTTTTGATGTGTGAACAAGAATTTACTCTAATCAATATCTGATCACTTTTTATCTACTCAAAACACATGATTGCAGCACGTGAAACAGATACAGGTGCACACACACACACACACACACACACACACACACACATACACACAAAGATGTACTTTCCACTAAATGTGACTCAATTCCATGCTCATTAGTAGCAACAGTGCTCTTGCTGCCTAGTCACCTCTAACTGGTCTAAGTGGCCCCACTATTGATAATCTATAAGAAATGGTCAATCCTATGAGAAAAGCTGACTTAATCAATAGTCTGATCACTCTGGTAAGAAGTGAGCTCTTTGCTCATTCATACGTTCATCTATTCAATAACTTAATTATTCATTTCACTAAGACAGAATTTTTTTTTTAATGTATATACTTTTCAAAGTGTTTTTCCATTTTTATGCCATTATTGGAGAGACTTAAACCAGGAATGTTGGGGTTAGTGGTCAGTGCCTTCACCCTCCAGTGAGGTGTTGCCTCCAGTTTCAGGCATCATGTTAAGAAATTCTGAATAGAGGTGCAAAAATCAGTACGTACACTACATTATGACAGTCTGTTTAACTGGCCCAAGATTTTCTCTCCTCTCCTCACAGTAGGTTCTCCTTCCTCTCTCTAGCCATAGGAGTTAACAGAAAGCTGCGTGGCAGAGCAGAGGTAGATTGTGAATCTGTGTGTGAATGCTAACTGTCATTGTAAGGTTTGATGTGGCTGGGTCTCATTGTCTTTCATGTGAACAAGAGAAAGGTGTTTGGCAAGCACAGGGTAAAGAGAGAGGACACAGAAGAAGAGGGTTGAGAAGGGACAGTACAGTGGAGAAAGAGGAAACACTGAAAGAGAAATAAATGGGAAAGAATGAATTGTCAGGTCTGGCAGGGCAGCGACCCTCTTTCATTATTCTTGAAATTAGCTAGTGACATGCTGTGAGGGACATTTTATTTTTTCTTGAATCACCTCATTCCTCTGCCCTGCCTGTCATCCCTCCATTCAGAAAAAGTGGATTTGAGTAGTGTTTGGGCTTTTTTAATTATTGTTATTTTTGACTAACTCTTTGCACTACCAGTCTAACCTTAACTTTCACCCTAACCTGTACCAGTTTCTTGATAGCACACCTAAAAATAACACACATCCCCTGAAAGGAGATTAGGACCAGCCACAAATTTCTCTCTTTAGAGGATTTTCCTCCCTTATACAAAATCATCTGCCATAAACACAGCAGTTGTCATTCTAATACAGTGTGTGAACACTGTGTATGTTCCTTTACTGCCTGCCTGGCTCTTTAACGCGTGCCTCAACTCACCACGGTAAGGGGAATTTGTTTAAAAAGCCTGGTAATTGATGCGGGGCTGAGAACCAAGAGAAAGGCTGCCGCAGGTGATTAATGCACACAGAATGTGTGTAGCATTTTTTTCTGAGGCACTTTTAACTGGGCCTCTTAAATGACCATAGTGAACGGGAAAGAGAGACACAAAGAGCGAGAACAAGTAATTCCCCTATTGCTCTCATTTTACCTGTGTGTGCGTCTGGGTGTGTTTGTGCATGTGTGTTTTGTGTGCAGTCTACCTCACTGTAGCTATTAAAGTAGGTGGCAGCTGTGTAAGACACCAATAAATTAGTTGCTTTTGTAAAACAGAAAAACATGTGTGCATTAAAAGACACAGACCCTTTGAAGCTGGTCATAGGTTAAAAGTTGAATTAGGATATATGTTGTCTTATGAAAATGCTGCTGTTGTTGCACTGTTGGTGGTAGAAAAACGGTGACCTCTTGTTTTATGTCTTAAAACGGTGAATTTTGTGTGGAATTCAATCCAGTAGCATGCAATGTTAATACAGTGTAAAATAATGATAATGATTAATTGATGCATATTTGAAGACCACTTTTTTTATTCTTGTATTATATATCAGAAAGAGGGAACTCTGAAGATGAGCATGATTTATTTTAAGCCCTTTACACCATTAATACAATATTCATACAGTATCAAATATTATTTAGGGAATAGTTCAAGAAAATATGGGTGATTTAGAGGGAAACGTGGTGTGATTACTGTCATGAGTTAGATTTCTTCCCCCAGTATGGTGGATATAGGACAAACACTGAGCCACCAAGATGTAAAAACTAACAAAAGGGACATTAATGTTCTGAATATTCTGTGTCATTGGACCTAGTCCTCTGTGCCTGTATTAGTGTCCGTGTCTTTGCTCGAGCAGTAGATTGAATGCACTTCCACATACCTCTATGGAAATGAAGTGACATGCACACACACACACACACATACACACGGTAGGACAATCAGGTCATTCCAAGGTAAAAGGACTTAGATATAGTGAAATATTCATACTTTAAAGGTAGTGTGTGTGTGTGCGTGCATGCGTGTGCGTGCCCATGTGTGTGCCTGTATGTGTGTGTGTGTGTGGGTGGGTGTGGGGTGTGTCAAGCTCATGACTGCTACAAGCAGTTCACTTTAATTGAGGTCCTGATGCCTCAAGCAAAATGCTTCGGAGAAAGATAAAACCTGCACAGTGGTGGGTAAAAACACATACGTCTGCACACGCACACACACTAACACAACAACGTTGACCTTAAAAACTAAATAAATAAAAGTTGGTTATCAGGCAGTCAGTACTGATACAGTATGATGCAGGTTACTTGCTGACCAATGAATGAAATCCATTATTAATGTCTTAGTTATTAACTGCATTTCACATATCTTACCAGGGTGAAGATGGTTTCTGGTTTCTGGGTTTACATGTACTAAAACCTGCCATTGACTGATTTCTCCTTTTTTTTTCCCCTCATCCAGAAGCTAATAGCACTAACCAGACTGCAGAAGGTACCAGGAGTGTAGTCTCGTATGCTTCACTGAAACTTGGCTCAATGAACTCACGCTGGACTTGCATGCTCTTTCAAACTGATTTCAACTGTCTTGAAACAAGTTGGGACAAGAACAACAAAAGACTGGAAAAGTTGTGGAATGCTCCAAAAACACCTCAATCATATCATTGGATATGAAAGGGGCATCCTTGAAAGGCTCAGTCGTTCACAAGCAAGGACAGAGCAAGGTTCACCACTTTGTGAACACATGATTGTATAATGGATATTACTTCATGGGCTTGGAAAATTATTGTCTTCTGTTTTTTTTTTTTTTTTTACATAGTGTCCTAACTTTTTTCAAAACAGATCTGGACATGCAACAAGTATAACAAGACATTTCAGCTATGAAGGCTCAAGCACTTATTCTCAAGCGAAACACAGCAAAGAGTTGCTTCTTTTACTGAATTTGGCATGGCGATATATTACACCTTCTTGACATTTCTGTTGGATTTCTGCTGAAAGTGGACAGCTTACCTCACTGCATTATGAAATGTGACTTGTTTAACTGAGTCAACTACAGGCCACCGTAACTCAAGGCTCAGGAGAAGTTAATGGTCCGGGTGCTGCCAGTGTCGTTACATTTGGCTGTCTACAAATCTCAACAGAGGTCAGAGATTTCATAAAAGACATGTAGTATATTATCAGCTACAATGTAAATATACGAGTACCTCATTGGTGTAGTGCTTATCTTGTGTGCGTGCGTGTCCATGTGAATATTTGTGCATGCTTGACACAGCAAAGCACAAGCCTAATGACATGTCTCTGTATCAGAAATTATAAATATTAATTGTTTGACTAAAGATATTTTAACACACATTTGTACCTCACACACATGCCCTATGCCCATGCTCTCTCATATACACAGCTTTTTCTGTGTGCATGAGATCTTTGGATAATGGCTGCTAAAAATCTTTTAAAAACCCATTTATTCTTCTCTTCAGAGAACAAAATATTGGCTTTCACTAATGGTCTATTGAAGATAATGTTTCTGCCTATTTAACACTTTGACTGGTTGCACTGGCAACAAGTACATGAGGCAGAGTTAAAGGTATGGTGTGTCAGTGTGTATATCTCTGTGTGTACTTGTTTGCTTCTTACAATGGATGTAGGTACGTCTGCGTTCATATGTGCAATACGTGTCTGTGTTTGTATGTGTTTTTTGTGGTTATGTGGTGTGTGTGTCTAATTAGTTTGTGCTATTACAACAAAGAAGTAGATATACTGTAGATAGTGTATCTATAATTTACAGTGTTTGTGCTTTCCTGTGTTCTCTGCCCTTTAGCAGTTCTGATAACGGGTCCTCACTACAGCCAGGTGTCTGAACCTTATCAACATCTCTCTCTCTCTCTCTCTCTTTCTCTCTCTCTCTCTCTCTCTCTCTCTCTCTCTATCTCTATCTCTCTTTTTCTGTTCCTCACTCTCAGTCTCTCTTAAAAACCAATGGATTTACAGGAGTAAATCTGCAATGGCGTAACGTGTACACACAGTCTGCACATTGAAGCTAAATACTCCTGAAATTTATTGAAGGCAACTTGCATAAATGGTGTCTTAAAATGTTCTGTGTATAAATGTGAACAGTGAGAACATTGATTATCAGCAAATTAAAATAATTGTTAGTTGTGGCCTTAGCCAAAAGGTAGTGCTGCTTTTCTTAAAATACTTCCTGTTTCCTTCGGCCTTCCTTCTTTCCATTTTTCCTGTGGGTATTCCTTTCCACTCTGCCGCCGTTACAGTCTCGCCACATGTCTGTTGTACTGTATTCTCTACTCGAAATCACCTAAAGTAAATCATTCCTCCTTCCGCTCCCTCCTTCCTTTCCTGTGATTCCCCAGCCTTTCCTAGCTCTTGTGCTACCGTTTCCCTCTTTCCCTTCGTCATTCCTCCCATACTTCCTCCACTTGTATTTGGAAGTGCAGCAAAAATTTGCACGGCCAATGAAGAGGTATTGTAGCTGTCTGGTTTTAGCAACAAAACAAGAGCACCAAGGATGGAGAGAGAGGGGTGTTCCCCTCCCTCCCTGGTTTCCACCCATCTTCTAATCCCTTAAAAGCACTTACGAGATTGGCGCTGCCCGCCTGCCTCTGCCTGCTCATCTACCCGTTGGTTGTCACAGCAGCTGATTGGAGGAATTGAGGCTCTTAATTGGATCATGAGGGTGTGATGCAGGCAACAGCAGCCACATTATAGGAAGCTGACTTTGTGCAGCGTAACCCTGCCAGGATGACCCCTTCCCTGTGTATACAGAGGGTGTGTGTGTGTGTGTGTGTGTGTGTGTGTGTGTGTGTGTGTGTGTGTCGTGTGTCGTGTGTGTGCGTGCGCACAGACTGACCTCAATGCGACTAAGAGCCTCTGCTCATCAAGGTGGGCTGGCTGAGGCTGCAAGAGAGGATAGATTGATGAAGAGAGCATAGGAAAGTAGAAGAGAGGAGAAAGAGGAGGAATTTGAGCAAAGTAAAAGGGGAAAAGAGGTAAAGCGGAAGAGAGATGGAGCGGAGAGAGGATGGAGATATTAGCACAGTATTAAGGGCACTGCGCTTCAGTTTTCCTTTATTACAAATTTTTCCTTCCTTTGTGACAGTAGGGGGTAAGGTAGGATTGATGACATGATGCAGTGAATTAATCCCCCTGAACTTTGTGCCTGTGCTATGTGTGTGTGAGTGTGTGTTGGTGTCTTTCACTTTGGTGCAAAGTGACTGTGTTGTCCGTTACGGTGTAAATTGATAGCGTCACTGCTCTTTGCCGCATTACGGGGAGCGTGCAGCTGTACATTCAGTTTCCTAACTGCATTCTATATCACACCATCATGCACACCTGATCCCACAGAACTGAGTGATACACCAGCAAGAACTATTTCTAAGCATTTTAACTTGAAACCTTGCTGGTAACACACACACATGCACACTTCCTTTCCATGTATGTTAAGTGCATTTATTCTATTTAAAAGCACTGTTAAACTAGTTAATGTTCTAAAAATGTGTATTTTAGCAGGTCTTGGGTAATTTTATATCAAGTTTATCATTAAAGTTTGATTTTTGTTTTTCATTATGAAGCCAATCATATTGTAAAGTGTCATGCCTTTTAAATCCTTTGATTCTTATGAACTTTTTACAGTTCCTGCTTGGTCAAAAACTTGTCACATTCACCTTTTCTTCTTCAAACCAAACCTTGAAAACTTTGACATTTTTATGTGGTAAAGGAGAGCAAACCATGTTGTGTTCTTTTATGTACATGTGGTGTGGAAATCAGCATGCTGAAAGATAGAGGTGACAGAGTAAACTTTTGGCAACAACACAAATTATTTTGTAATTTTTTTTTAGTAGTTAAAATACTGTAAGACGTACATTTATCAATTATGTTATCTACAAATAATAGGAATCACATCATCATTTTATCATATCATTCAACCTTTTTGGGCAGCCTGTCCTGTTTTTGATTTGCTGAAGTGCCACAAAGGCAGCCAGTGTCCAGCCTGCAAACTAATTCTTCTTTGCAACTTTGGGTGACACAAAAAGAGCATAGCCTGTTCTCTAATGTGAAGGTTAATGACAATTAGTAAAACCACACCCTCAATTAGAAACAGTTGAGAAAAAGTCTTATTGCAAGTATTGTGATTCTGGGCTGGTGCATAGCAACACTTCATGTCTCTCTTCTGTCAGTATGTCTGCTTTGAATCCAATAACCAGCTCCTTTTAGCGCAACAGGGGACGTCCCTGTGGATATCTGAGTGCATATGTGAGCGTGTGTCTGTGGCATGTATGGATATGGGTGTGTAAATGAGTGTGGATTTGTGAGTCTGTCTGACCATGTTGGGAGTTTGTGCGTATGGGTGCAATCATTTGTGCATGTGTGTGTGTGTGTGTGTGTGTGTGTGTGTGTGTGTGTGTGTGTGTGTGTGTGTGTGTGTGTGTGTGTGTGTGTGCGTCAGTGAAGTGCGGCAGTACAGCAGGGGCGTCTGATCCCTCCACCTTTTAAGAACATCAGAGGGTGTGAAAAGCACTGATTGCCCTAACCGCTCTCATTGGGACTCAAACCCCCGGCTTAGTTGTGCTTGAGCGAGTTTGGAGAGACAAGAGAGGGAGAGAGAGAGGTGTGTGTGTGTGTGTGTGTGTGTGAGTGAGTGAGTGAGTGAGTGAGGGAGAGAGGGAAGGGGAACAGAGGAGAGACATGGGGACAGGAGAGAGGCTTTGAGTGAATTGGTTTGAGGGAATGATGGAGATGGAGAGAGGAAATCAGGGTTAGCAAGGGAAAGAGTGAGTAAACAAGCAGATTTGGACTAAGAGGGACATGGTAAGAGAACAAGGGATTGGAGGAGAGGGAGAAGGCTGAAAGAAGATGGGTTACAAGCACAGAAACAATAGTAATGATGAGGGAGCATGCAAGTTAGAGAAGTCATTAGCAGGAACTTTTCAAAGAGACAGAAGACAGACAGAAGTCATTATCGGATTGTTCATTACAACTTCTTTAAATCTTGACATTTCACGTTCAGAATGCTTATTAGGATAAAGTTCAACTTACCTAATGAATCCATCAGGTGCAGAAAGCAAAATACTTTCAACAAAATTCTGTTTCAGAGAGCTGTGTAATAATTTTGCCTTACAGTCAAATGTGTTGAGGAGTGACCCTTTGAAATGTCATTTTGATGATCAAGGTCAAGTCTCGGGTTGGAAACCCTGGTAAAATGTCTTTGGGGAAGGCAGGGATTCCCTACAGGCTCCTGGATTGTTACTTTGTGCTTGAACCTGTGCTTTGTTGCCTCTGCTATTTCACGTTACTGAGGCAAAATATATGAGTTAAGAGCCATATTTTATGACCCACAGCCCTGAAACAATTAAATGAATTTTCTTTTAAATGTAACAACTAAAAACATAAAGAAAAAGGCACTATAATGAAGAAGTGAGTATGCTGTGTGTATTACGCACTAGGGTAGAAAAGAGTGCCTGTGTGCATGCTCAATGTCACCTAGGGGTTAAACACAGTGTTGACTGTGTAGAGCCGAGTGAGGCACAAGACCTGCCGACTGATACCCACTGACATTCAACGCATTAAGCCCTACACACTATCTACACGTGGTAAAAGTGCTGTTTATTCTCCTCTGCCAGCTGCATAAAGATGCAAGCCTTTACCCTAAATGGAATTTAGTTTTCAGTGACCTTCACGAGAAGAGCATGCAGGGGGAGGAAACATAAGAAATAAAAATTATATATGAATGCTGAAGATTTTTTTTTCTTTCATTTACTACACCATTTCTTTTTATCATTTTGATAAGCATTCATGAAGATACATTTGGTGACCAATAAAGTAGTATTTGTCATTTAATTTGTTGTTCTTATTTATGATGACATTAAGATTAACTTTAATTTGAGGACAAATCTCTGAACAGTTAATAGAAGGATAAATGAGGGAAGAAAGGGAGGGAAGCAAGAGGGACAAAAACAGGAAGGTTGGAGGGGGGGTTATTTTGGAATTTGAGGTTTATATATTTAAGAAGGCCCGTTGCTTATGTCAAACTACATGCAGTGCCAGACTCATAAAACATTTAAGGTAGAAAACTGTTAAAAATGTTAAAATCTGAGTTAAAAACAGTAAGAGGAACAATAGAGAGAAAAGACTGTGGTCTGTCTCTGACACACATACACACACACACAGACACACACACACACACGCACGCACGGACGCGCACACACACACACACACACACACACACTCTAAAGAGAAAAACATGTACTTACACACACTCATACACACTAAAACACACACAGCATGGCCCAGTAGATTTATATGGGGCAATGGGGTCTTGGGGTCAGATATCCAGGGGTAACCAGAGGCCTGACCCCCTGGTTTGTTTGGGAGTTCTGGGGCATACATAGACACACATAGTGACACACAATTAACACACAGGTATACACTGGACAGTTGCTTTTAGAAAGTGTTTTTATTCCTGAAATTTCCAGGAAAATAAATGTCAGCGATAGACAAAACCTTTAATAACGAAAAGAAAAAAAAATCAACAATATTTGGGGTTAGATGGCCTCAAGAAAAACATTCAAAGAACACACACACACACACACACACACACACACACACACACACATACATCAGGGTGGGGGTCAGGTGTGGGGTTAGTCTGTGAGGGTCTCTAATAGGTTCCCCTGACACATGAGGTGTCAACATTGGAGAGTGAGATGTCATCACACACACACATTGGCACACACTTTCTCATGCACTCACACATGAACACACTCAGCCACAGATAACGTCCCTGTGTCCAGACATAACTTCATGCAATATGTGGACACAAAAACAAACAGGCAAGAATACACAAAACTGAAATGCAAAAAGGGAAATGACACTCTGACACATGCACACAGTCAACACAGTACATGCACCTAAGCACAAGTCTTATTAGAATGATCTGTTCTCATTCAAGTGTTGTTATTCTCCAGTTTCTCATATTTCATGCTGTCCCCCTGCCTGTTTCATCCTCGAAATGATAACAGGACAGCTCATCTCTTACGAGCATGTTTTGCATCTTTCTTTGTCTATGCTGGGCCAGCTTCTGTTTCTATTTGAATGTGTGTATTGTTATTTTAGGTGTATGTATCTCAACATTTTTTTAAATAAGTATGTTTTCAGTACGTTTATGTGAGTGTGCAAGAGAGTGTATATGGGAACATATGAATGGGTATGTCCAGTGTTTATGTGTTTCTGCGCATGTCTGTGTGCGTGCATGTGTGCGTGTGTCGTTATGGATTGCCATGTTGTGGACTTGACAGGATCATAATTACGAACAGTGATGAAATCTACCAAGTGTTTTTTCCCTGCATGGCTGCTTGTGTGTGTGTGTGTGTGTGTGTGTGTGTGTGTGTGTGATATTTGTCATCCATGGCAGCACGCTCCCTGTTAGCACACAGTAACCATGATCACACCTCCATCTTCCACTAATAGGACCACGACAGACAGACAGAGAGCAATAGAAGATGGATACATAGATGGCCAGATAGATAGATAGATGTAAGAATATATATAAACTCAGCAGGTACATGCAGAAAAAAATGAAGAAATATTCCCATCTCTCATATAAAATTTCCACATAGGATTTCCCACAGAGAAACTCAGTTTCTGTTGCTGGTGTTCCTCTGATAATGTATTGCGGTGAGTGAGTGAGATGTCGTAAGTGTGTGTCAGACACGCATCCATTCACCACATAAAGGCTTTTTCCCTCCCCTCATTGGTTTGTGATCCAACCCTACCTGCCACTGTAGTCAAATCAGAGAGAGAGAGAGAGAGAGAGAGAGAGAGAGAAAAAAAAGAGGAGGATGGAGAGAAAGGAGGGAGGATCTGGAGGGGTTGGGGGGTGGGAGATGGAGGGGCAGGGGAGAGAATGAGATGGAGGGAAGATGAGAGGAGTCAACAGAGAGGGGGTGAGTGAGAGAAAGAGGGAGAGACGGGAGGCGCTCAATTTGCCATCACGGGTGCAACGGGGCAGAAAGTATCCAAGAAAGAGGATGAGTGTGTGCGCATATGTGTGTGTGTGTGTGTGTGTGTGTGTGTGAGGGAGAGAGAGCAAGAGAGAGACAGCAAGTGAATGTTTATGCATTTGTGTGTGTGTGTGTGTGTGTGTGTGTGTGTGTGTGTGTGTGTGTGTGTGAGTGAGTGAGTGTGCATGTGTGTCTAACAAGGGAGAAAAGACAACTCATTTGAATGTCAGATACGGGGAAGCGTGGTGTGCAGGGAGGGAGGGATGAGGCGAGGAGGGATGAGAAGAATGAATATGGATTACTGGGATGAAGATTCTATTATTTTCTGCCCGTTTCTCTGATCTCTTTGTCGCAATGCTATGGGCCTCTGTGTGTGTGTCTTGTGTGTATGTGCGTTAAAGTATGATAGAGAAAGGAAGGGTCTGCGACAGAGAGAACGTATTGGCTTATGTGGTGTCTGTATGTGTCTGCAACTCTGTGTGTGTGTGTTTGGCAATATGTGCAAAATTCATTGGCCAAGAATGAAGATGAGAGTGTGTGTGTCTGTTTGGACTGTATCTTGTGTGTTTGTGTGTGTGAGAGTTCTTAAGTTTGGATGAATAATAGACTTGAAACCATGAAGTGAAGTGTTAGCTTTTTCTAGCTTAGATATTACAACAATATTTTTATATATTTGCCTCTTAACATTTACACATAAAGAACATGCCCACACTCACACACACACACACACACACACACACACACACACACACACACACTCTCTCTCTCTCTCTCTCTCTCTCTCGCTCTCTCTTGCTCTCTTTCTCTGTACACACCCACACACACTTCACAGCATTTAACTCAACAGTCTATTGATTTTCTAATTATAAAGTAATGTGATGTCAAAATGTCACATTAGAAAAACTCAGGCAAAACCAGGCAACACATTTTTGCAAAGTTTAAGCACGGCTGGTCTTGTTATTTGTAATAAACATACAGTGTATGCAATAGTAAAGCATGGAACCAGTATGTCAATGGGCACTGGAACAACTGGGTCAGTTTAACAAATGTTTGATGTCATGAAATGTTGCCTACAAAACGTGTATGTCATACTGCTCAATGTCAAACAGAATGGTAGTACAAAGGTTATAGGTCTGTTATAGTTATATTTGATTTGCCTTTTCAGTTTTTGTAACATTTCCAATGTTTGCATGACACTCATTACACTTCACTACTGCTGCTATGCAGTAGCTAGAGCCTTGAAACATCCCATTGAGAAGCAGGTGAAAGAAAGAGTTTATATACTGAACATCTAAATGTGTATTGTTTTCCTTTTCTTGGTCACTGTCTCCCTCTCTTCCTTTTTATCTTTCATCATTATCATTTATTTCTTAACCTCCCTCCTCACCATCTTTCCTCTGATGCATATTGCTCCTCCTCCCCCACTCTCCACACATTATCAATCTCTTTCTCTTTCTTTCTGTCTCTTGCTCTCGCTTTCTCTCTCTCTCTCTACGGTTGAGTGGTGAACAGACAGAGGGAAAGAGAGAGAGAGGGAGACAGAGAGAGATGTGAGTCTTGGCCAATTTGTCCTGACACATAGAGATGCTCAGGTGGGAGAGAGGTGTCAAACAACAGAGAGGGAGAGAGAGCGAGCGAGAGACGGGTTTGTAAGAAGAGAAAGAAAGAGGAAAGACAGAAGGGTGGAAAGAGCTTATACATATTGTATATTGCTACTCTTTGGGCCCGATCCAAATTTGACTCTTGGAAAACCTGTCAGAATCCTTAAAAAAGGAGGCCAAATTCAAAACCAGGGACAATGAGTCGTACTATGTTCAGGATAGGTGCAAGGATAGTTAGACCCAATACAAAATGCTGACCACATGGACAGATCCAAATAGAGAAAAGGTCAAACGGAATAACAGTACATGCTATTTTCCTGGTCTTCACTCTTCGTGCCCTATGTCATCTTCAAAAACTCATTTTTCTTCTGCAATGTGTATTAAGAACTAGGTGATCAGAGCTGATAGTGAGCCACTTGCAGCTGCTTGGTGTTTCTGATATGGACACATAGTCAAGTACATTTTATATATATTTATCAAAAATACAAATGTCACCTCAGACACCCCACATACAACAACCTCTATAGTTAGGCGTGTGTTTTGCATGATGTTTAACACCCCTTTGATGCAGCAACTGCAGCTCAAATGCGTGAAATGTTAAAATTCAACAAAATAAAGGGAAGGTGAAAAGAGAATGAAGAGGGATGAGAGAGTGAGGGAAAGTGGAGAGAAAGAGAGTGATTTTATATGAGACAGGGGAGAGAGAGCGAGGCGGAGATGGTTCCCGGGGCGTCCCCCTGTGATAGTGGCATGTTCCCCTTGTGTCGCAACAAGAGAGAGAGTGGGATCGACAGAGAGAGAGATGTCTAATCTTAGAGGGTAAGGGAGCGTGGACTCCCCAGGGCTTGTCGTGCTCAGCACCTTGTTAACCAGACATCTCTCTTTCCATCTCTATTTCCATCTTTCCTTCCACCTTGCTCATTCTCTCTCTGTCTGTCTCTTTCTAGCTCTCTCTCACTCTTTTTACCAGACAGTGCAGGAACAATCAGGCATCTTGCCACTATTGTTATTCTCACCTTTCCAGTTTTTCCAATCCTTTTCCTAACAATAATCTATCTCTGTATACTGGCTGAGTTTACATAATCTTACATCTAGCAATCTAGCTAAAGGTCTATTTCTAAAGAGTTGCAAGCAGTTAGTGTTGACAAACAGTTTGTGTCTGTGTGTGTGTGTGCACGCTTGTGTATGTGTGTGTTTTCCTGTTGTCACTGCATTGTCAGGTTAAGGAAACTCCTGTCTCTTGTTAATGGAACATCAGCCAAGGTTAACACAGACTGGCAGCAAAAGTCCAAGCACAGACACACACACACACACACACACACACACACACACACACACACACACACACACACACANACACACACACACACACACACACACACACACACACACACACACACACACACACACACACACAGTAGCAGGATAGTTGCCAGTCTAAAATCTGTGGAGCAAGTCTGGTTGTCACATGTAAACAGCAACCATGATAACAGTAGTTAAGTGCTGTCTCTGGATCTTGCAGGTAAACACGTTCTTGCATTTGTTAGTACAACAAGCCCCATGGACCACACACAGCATCATACAATATGCTGACTGATTTATTTGGCATTTTGCAGTCACTATGATTCTGTTAACTAATATGCTCCTTCATATGAGACATTAGAGATTTTGATTGCATTGTATTTATTGTTGTCAAGGTAGGCTCATGAGGCACTGGGAGTGGGTGATAGGAAAATATTTAGAATAAAGAGAAATCCTATATTAGAAGTGAGAGATTTGTTTCCGTGAACCAGCTCCAGCTTTGTTTTCAGCTGTGTCATTCCCATTTCTTCAAGGTGTTTTCCATCTGTAAGCACTTTTAGCCAGTCTTTAGGTATTCACATGTGCAGCATTCATAAAAGCCTCCCTCTTGCATCATGTGTGGGGTGTAGCTGTGCCCCAGCAGCTAGCACGGGTCATCTAGTAATCATAGGGTTGGCGGTTCACTCCCAGGCTCCTCTGGTCCGCATGTTCAGATGTCCTTGAGCAAGACACAGAGCCTCAGTCGCTCCTGATGGTCAGGTCAGTGCCTTGCATGGTAGCTCAATTTGGATGCAGCTTATTTTCCATATACTGTGTGACATGCACCACTGTATCCGAGTTCAGGACCTGGAGCTTCTAGAAAGCTCATGAAGTGGTGTCCTTCAGAGGACTTGATGGGCTGTGTGAACTTCAGACAGTCTAGACTCACAAGGACCAAAACAAATTCTGACTTTAAGTACAATGTCCCACCAAATTGGTCTCTCAAAACTTTTTTCATGTATGTGCCACTACATCGGAAGAATTAATTTTTAAAAAGTTTGAGAAATGTCATCCGATGAGTTTGGCTCATGAACAGTCTGTGACGACAGAGTTCCAGGCCAAGGCATCTGTGTGGGACTACAGGATATTATGCTGCTTAGTGCTGAGCTTTGAGGTTTCAGGATGCTGTAAAACAATGTGAGAAGCACTTTCTACTCGTTCAGACACTGCCGTAATGAGAAAATACTCTTAATCCAGCTCACACATACACACACACCGACACGCGCAGAGGCGTATTTCTGCTGCCGAGTGGTTTCTTGGTGAAAGCATATTGCGAGAGAAGCAGTTTAAGGAGTGGCAATTATAGTTTTGGACAACGTCATTGATTTAAACTCCTGATTAGAGGAAAGGTGACAGAGGTGGTACACACAATGGTGTGTGTAGGGGTGGGGTGAGGATGGGGGAATGGCACACTTGCATGCATGTACACACACACACACCCTTACTCTCCCCGACAAGTCATGGGAATGCCTTAGAATGGCAAGGGTCCCCCTTGCTCTCTCTCTCTCTCTCCCTCCCTCTCTCTTTCTCGACACACCTGACTGAAATATTGATGTCTCCCAAGTGCTGCTGTTCATGCCTAAGTGGTTGTTTTTGTTTCAAAGGACAGGTGACTGTTTCTCGCTCCTCTCGCTTTCTCTATTCAGGTTTTACATGCTTAAATGGTTATCTTTGTATGTTGCAGCAAAATCTGATTCCTGGCCAATCTTGAATGTTGCAGAATATGTCTGCTCTTAAAGTCTAAATGTATCCCTTCATAGTTCCACATATGATTATCAGCATATAACAGTATGGACCTTTAGTTTGCAAAAACTATTATTGAATGTTTTTAAGTGTGTCATTTTAAGGCCAGCGAGTTGTCAGATTGAGGCAGAGGGAATTCCCTTTTTTTGACATCTAGATAGAAAACATTCTGGTTTGGAAAGTTAACTTTCATTTGTCATTTCACCATACAGAGTTCAACTCCTTGCTGCAAATCCACCAAACTACACAACAACAAAATAGGTCATTTGTCTTTGCCACAATAATGACTCATATGAGCATTTTCTGGCCTCACGTATCAAAGTTGCACACTTCGATCAGGTGACAGGCCACAAGATGTCTTTCACCTGAAAATAAAGCATTTCATTTCTTTTATTTAGACTGTGTTATTATTGATTGCGTTACATTGTTTCCATAGGGAGCACCTTCCCAAAATATTAACATGCATACTTATATTGTTCCAGAATGTTAACATGGTGAGTTATTCTTGAATTTTATTTCAGTCCCACTGGTATTCATCTTTCTGCACAGCAGGAAAATACATGCATGTGTACACACACACTCACTCAGAAATGCTGTTCTGTGCTGTGCTGCCTCGGTGTTACCGTTTAGCATATCCTATTAATATTAGATGAGAATCATTTGTATCTGAGCGCACCATTGACCTTAGTCTGCGGAGGCATGTAGACTACATGTGTATGTGCGCGTCTGCACACTCAAGTCCCTGCTCTCAGAACTTGTAATAGTGGATGTTACTGTGTGAGCAGAAAAGTCCCTTTGGTTTTATTTCTCCAAAACAGGAAAAACACAACAATTCAACATCCTCAGCTGATCATTATATAGATTTCAATTATGAAAGAAACCTTGTGCTTATCTTGGTGACATGCAAGTGTGTCAATGTATTACAGTACATATTTCAGTTTAAGAAAAAAAAGTGACGCAATCCATCAGCTAAGCGAAGGAATCCTGTTTGTAAATGAGTACAATGTTTATGTAGACACCAACGTGACCCCACCAGAAGTCAACTTAAATGCTCTGTGTTGATGATAGCTGGAAGAATATGATGTTATGTGAGGTTGGTAGCTGACTCTGTAGAAAGTAAAACACCTTAAAACACAAACTCATCAGGGCAGGTATCATCAGCCTATATAGGCTACCATACGTTTGCTGGTGTGGGACCTCTTGCACTTGTCTTCCCTGGTTGCTTGTGTGTTGGAGGAAAAAAAAGGATTTTAAGCAATTTGTACAATTTATTGTTACACACACAAGATAAAAATGTCAGCTAAACACTTGGTAGTAAATGGAATTACCAGGTTACACCAGAATATACGCTTTCTGTCTGATACCACTTTCATTGTGAGCCTGATGAAACCTGTGATATCTGCTGTGTTACGAGATTCATTTAGACTGAAGTGTGTTAACTGCTTACTCTGTTTGTGTGTGTGTGTGTGTGTGTGTGTGTGTGTGTGTGTGTGTGTGTGTGTGTGTGTGTNTGTGTGTGTGTGTGTGTGTGTGTGTGTGTGTGTGTGTGTGTGTGTGTGTGTGTCTATTTGGCAAAGCTGGGGTCTACAAGCTGATGTCAGATTGTAATTGAGTAACTCTAGTTCAAATACTTCTCCATTTGCTCTCCCTATCAGTGGGAGCTTACTCTGAGCCTGCACAAGAGATACGCAGCCTCTAATCCACCCAGTGTTGCTACCTGTAAAGGATTTGCAGGGTGACTCACAAACTATAGTTAATCTATGAGAGTTTTACCATTTTGAAATGTTGGTGGACAATACAGGTTTGTCTTTTGATCCACTAATACAGTTATTTTGTTAATGGCTTAGAAAATGATGATTTCATTAAATGGCATGTGAGCCAAACCTGCTACAACTTGGTAAACATCAGTAATTATAGAAATTAAATCAAGAAAATGCTGGTCTTTATATGGTGATTGAGTGGCATATGTTGTGCCTGCTGCCTCTTTTTAATTTGTAATTTTGTTTTATATTTATAGTTTTTTGTTTTTGTTTTTGTTTTTACTTCCTTGTGGGCAGCAGTCAGGTTCCGACATGTCCCTGAAAACCTGAAAAACAATTTTCCAGTCATGGAAAAGTCAAATGTTCTGGGAAATCTCGAGAAAATTATTTCAACATTCTGTTTTCCTTTAGCTGAAAATGAACTTCACAAACAGATAACATCGCCTTGTGAAAGGGATGTGATGTTCAGGATCATATTAACGTTAAAATGGTAGTTAATGGATGAGAGTATTTTGAACATGCATGTTGGATAATACTACAACTTAGGTGGATGAAACTACAAATAATTTGCATCATTCTTAAAATGTAATTTTAGTCAGTGCTGACAGGTAACTGGTAGTATTAGATTTATGGATTAATGTTGCTTTCTTGACTTGTTTTAAACAGTTAATGTTAAATTGTTAGCATGTTTGGATCAGTTGCTAAAGTTGCTAGCTTATTTGCCTGTTAAGGTAAAGGCTTATGACACTGGCTTGGAGCATTGGTGTCAAATGTGTGTTGGGCATTGTTGACAGAGTTGGATGATACTGATTGGGAAACCAGGGTCAAAATGATGAATGGGAGCCCAACTGTATGTGAGTGAAACACCAACTAGACATTGTCTAACAGTAATTTTGTATTTTGCTTGCATTGTCTGTTTAAATGCAATGCTGTATTATGAAGGTAAGGCAAGCATTGTACGCTTGACCCATCCAACCACCCCAATCTCCTCCATAGTGGACTTTTCTTGCTCCTTATACTACGTCATTTGACGCATTGCAAGTAAGAACGGGCTACCTATAGAAGTTTATCGAACTACGCTGCATGTTGAAAAATTATGCTTAAGTGGTGCCTGGTCCCTTAAAAAGTGACACCAAGTGGTCCTGACCAAGCGTCTGTATGTATGCGTGAGTAGTGAGAACTGGCTCATCTTGTTTTGAAAGTTACTTAACCACTGTGACATGTTTGCATTCATTAGTCAACTGTAACTGACCAAACAGTCAAATGTTAGACTGACGTTATTATTGTTTCATCACGCTAAGAATATAATCCTTCAGTTAACCAAACATCTAACTCAGTAAAGTTAGTATTAGGTGATACCATGGATGTAGTGGTTTGTAAGTACCTTGACATTTAGAGATACAAGGGAATGAACACACATAGTTTGTGTTTTGAATGCTATACTTTACTATGGTAGTCCTGAGCAAATTAAACCGCATTCAAATCATTCAGTCTGAGGAAAAGTTGCAGTGCAGGCAGAGGTCAGGCTCATCTAACAGGCTATGAAAAGGTAGCTCAGCATTTCTGCAGGCATTGTGGATGCAGCTCAAGCTGGCCAAGTTTAACATGCTGTCTTTGTGATGTTTCTTTGCAAATGCATCACAAATCAATAACTGTCAGAAGAGTGAGTGAGGAATTAAAGTTTGTTTTGGTACCTTTTACTGGTTAACATTAGTTAGTTATAGACTGGAGGTCTATAGCTAGCTTTTAAGATGAAGTGCTTAAAAAGCAAAGTTTATTTATATAGCACTTTTCACAGACACCGGTCACAGACACAACATTAAAATCAAATATGTGTACGTACAACAGTCATGTATACATACAATGATATATAGCACCACAAGATAAATAAATAAATGAATAAATAAATAAAATAAAATACATATATACATAAAATACACATAAAATATACAGTCATACAAGAAGCATTAAGAAAGAGTTAAGTGTTTTTTAAAGCTCTCCACAGAGTCAATACATCTCAACATAGCTGGAAGGCTGTTTCAGAGTTTTGGAGCTGCACACTCAAGTACGATCACCACAAGTTTTGAAATTAGTCCAAGGAACACTTAGCAGACCCGTGTTAGATGATCTTAATGCTCGGCCTGTGGTGTAAGGGTGCAGGAAGTTACTGATATATTTTGGAGCCTGGCCGTGTAGCGCTCTGTAAGTAAGCATTATGATTTTAAACTGAATTCTAAATTTGACTGGTAACCAATGCAGTTCTGTTAAAATAGGGGTGATGTGAGACCATTTACTAGACTGGGTTAAAAGCCTAGCCACAGCATTTTGAACCAATTGTAGACGGTGAATTGAGGATCTGTTGAGGCAGGTATAAAGGGAGTTACAGTAGGCTACACGTGAGGAAATAAAGGCATGAATTAACTTCTCCAAATAATTTATTGAGACAATGGACCTTAATTTAGCTATGTTTCTTAAATGAAAGAAACTGGATTTAGTCAGTGCCTTAATATGAGCATCAAAGCTCATTGACTGGTCAAAAATGACACCAAGGTTTCATATGTTGGAGCAAGTAGAAAGGGATAGGGCACCAAGTTTCTCTTTAATAGGGACTTGACATTTATCAGGGGCAGAGATCATGACCTCAGTCTTATCATCATTCAGTTGAAGAAAGTTATTTGCCATCCACTGCCTAATTTCCCATAAACATTAATTTAAAATAGATAGGTTGTCAATCTCAGCAGGTTTAAATGAGAAGTATAGCTGAATGTCATCAGCATACAGATGGTAGGAGATGTTAGGGAATGAACTAATAATTAGACTGAGTGGAAGCATATAAATAGATAATAAAATTGGCCCTAAGACTTACCCTTGAGGAACACTGCATGCCAGCACAGCAGCATCTGAAGTAAAACCATTAGCAGAGACAGAGAGTGTTCTATCAGCCAAGTACAATTTAAACCACTCTAATGCTATACCTGAAATGCCCACCAGGTGTTTTAGCCTATGAATTAAAATGTGGTGGTCCACAGTATCAAATGCTGTGCTAAGATCTAATAAAATCAAAACAGAACAGTGACCAGTATCAGCAGCCATTAAAATGTCATTAGAGACCTTAAGAAGAGCTGTTTCAGTGGAGTGGAGTTTGCGGAATCCTGATTGGAAATTGTCGGCTATATTGTGCAAATCAAGAACCCGAAGTAGCTGTTTTTTTCTAAGACTTTGGAGAAGAAAGGAAGTTTTGATATAGGTCTATAGTTCTCTGGCAAGGATGGGTCTAGGTTTGTTTTTTTTAAAATAACTGGGTACACATCCTGTTAAAAGAGAGCCATTTAAAATGTTAACAATGCTGGGGCCAATACAATTAAAAGCCTTTAAAAACAGGGTGGTTGGAAGGACATTGAGTGGGCTTGAGGAGGGTTTCATTTTCTCTACCAGGGTAGTGATTTCAGCTAAGGAGACAGGGCAAAAGGAATCCAAGATGGATGGGTTGCAAGGACCAGTAGATAGAAGACTGGAGGAGGGTGAGATATTTGCTCTAATATTGGCAACCTTATCCATAAAATATTGCAAGAAGGAATTGCAATCATGGTCTGAAAAAACTGGTAATTTAGGAGGACTTGGAGCGACAAGAGACAAAACAGTCACAAGGTTGTATTTTTCCTGTCAAGGAGCAGATCATGGACAGATCACCGTCATTCATCTGGGCTCCTACGCACAGCCTAATGCCAAACTTTACTCCAGACTCCATGTTTTACAGCCTGATTTAAGGACCTTTTCTTTAGACATGTTTTTTTTTACTAGCTTTCCAGATCTGGAACAATCAAAGTCCATTTTTTCCACACTTTCTGTCAGGGAACCCCGAGAGGAAAGACTCTGCTTTCATCACCAGCACATGAAGCCACAGCCAACACCACAAGAAAACGTCCTGCAGGATAAATCAGCTGGACCCATCGGCCGCCTCACAAGCCTGTCATGGCACATTTGGAAAGTGGTTATTCATGGATATGAAGGATGATCCGCCATGTTGGAAGAAACCACAGTCTATCGCTTCTTCCTATGCGATGGCATGGGTTATACCAAAATATGTTTGCTGTTACAGGAAATTTGGAATATGGAATTTGGAAATTTGGAATATGGTGTCGAATAAAAATTTTGGATTCCTTTTGCTTGTTGAGATGAGTTTGGAAAAGTATGAGGATCTGGCTTCCATCACCATATTATTAAAAGTACTTATGAGGTCTTTGAGGTGTAGCCTGTGCACTTCTAATTTAGTGGCCTTCCACAGGCGCTCTATCTTCTGACATTTGCGCCTAAAACTCCTGATATCTTCGTTAATCCAGGGAGATGGGTTTATATAGTTACTCTTACTGTACCTGAGAGGGGCCACTTTATCTAACATTGCGGAACAATGACTGTTAAAAGAATTGAGCAAAACCTCCACATTATCATCCATTAAAATATTGCTTTTGAACAGCTGAGAAAAGTTAAGAATCACAGCCTCATTAATAAATCGAGTACGCTTTGTGTGCAAGGAGGGTTAAGACTCCAATTTAAAACATAGATTAAATAAAATACACTTATGGTCACTGACAAATATGTCTTTTGAACAGTCCAGCTGAATGCCAACACCATGTGTGAGAACAAGGTCCTTGTGGTGGTGATTTGCTGTAACAACCCAGACAGGCTCTTCTCTTTCCTCTTGCTTGTGGTGTTGGTGGAAGAGGTGCTCTGTGTGATCGCTGCTGGAGGTTGTCCTGTGTCTGGAGGGTCCTGTGCTGCAAGTGTTATTGCTTCGTCACTGCATGCCTTGATTGTGTCATCCAGATTCTCAGCAAAGTTTCCCTTGAACCTGGGATCCACAAAACTGGATATGTTCAGCACATTCTTCATTTCCTCTGGATATCTTAGCTGCATTAGCAGGTCTTCTCTCATTACGTGTTTCATTTGTTTAGTGAGAGTGCTGTCTTCCTCTTGATCTTCAAGTATCTCACTGGTGATGTGCTCCAAGATTGGCTTCAGGGAGGAAAGTGTGACTTGTCTCTCTGAGGCCAGGACATCAGTGAAATCATGGAGAGGGCAAGGGAGCTGGCATACTTCCTCCAGGACAGTGATGTCATTGTCTTTAGGCATAAAATGCCAGGTGCTTCTGTCTCCTGCTAACACCCCACAGATGGCCTGCTGCTGCTCCAAGAACCTGGAAATCATTTCAAATGTGGATCCCCACCTGGTGACCACATCATGTATCAGTGAATGCTCAGGGATGTTCAATTCTGCCTGCTTCTTTTGAAGCTCACGTTTCCGTTTCCAGCTTCGAGAAAACCCTTGTACCAAATGTCGGCATGCTCTGGTAGCAGATTCCACCCTCGGGATCTTGAGGACTTTGGAAATGGCCAAATTTAAATTATGACCAAAACAAGAAAACCAAACACAGGGAAATGTTTCAAAGGCTTTCCTCATGTTGCTAGCATTGTCTGTTGTAATTCCAGAGAGACTTTCTTTCTTTATCTTCCATTCCAGGAGCATGTTTTCCATCATTTCTGTAATATGCTCTGCTGTTTGATCTTCTGGAAAATAAAGAGTCTCAAGACAGTGAGACTTGAGTTTCCAATCGGAAGAGATGTAGTGGACTGTAAAGCTCATAAAGGGTTCTCCTCCACCACCACTGCTGGTCCACAGGTCTGTGGTTGCACCAAACCACACACCCTCTGCCAGCTGTTCCACCACACTCGCTCGTACCTCCTTGTACATGGCTGGGATTTTGTTTGAGGAGAAGTAGCTTCTTGATGGAACTTTGTATTGTGGCACTGCCTTTTTCATCAGATGAAGAAATCCGGATTTTTCCACAATCTGAAATGGCATCATATCTTTGGAGATGAATAAGTGAAGTGAAGTGAAGTGAAGTGAAGTGAATAAGAAAAATGAAAAGAAATAATCCATGCCAAGATGAACTTTGATTGGATTTGCAGTAATGATTTAAGTTGTTTTTTTGTTTTTTTTAATATTTGAAATAAAGTATTTTAAGTATTATTATTAATATAAGACTAAGGTTAAATTCATTGATAGTTAGT
The DNA here is from genome assembly GCA_037975065.1 of Chaetodon trifasciatus. Lineage (NCBI taxonomy): Eukaryota > Metazoa > Chordata > Actinopteri > Chaetodontiformes > Chaetodontidae > Chaetodon > Chaetodon trifasciatus. The sequence goes on from JBBMOE010000001.1 coordinate 18,385,673, forward strand.
GTTTTACACTTGTTATATTAACCTACAAAGCCCAGAGTTTACTCAACACAGATGGGAAGAAGCAAACTCTGACGTTAAACGATCACTGACGGAAGCCCTTTAGAGGAGCAATTTTGTCTTCCATAGGCAAAAATGCTGCTTTGCTGCTGTTTGTTAACATTGAACTAAAAGCTCAACTCTCACCGCTATGCCACTGATTGTAAGTGACACGTTTATATTTAACTCCCTACCAACTCAATGTTTCATTAAATAACTTGCTTAATTTAACTTATTATGTGTTATTATAGTTATTATGTGTTACCTTTACTTTGGCGTGTAAAGCTGGGTGGTGATCCCGCAAATGCTGCATTAAGTTGGTTGTGTTTGACCCTTTAGCCGCAACTTTTTTTTGGCAGGTTTTGCAGCCAGGTGATCCGTCGTCTTGAATGACTCCTTTGTCATTCTTATTGTATCCGAAATGCTCCCACACTGCCGATTTCACTCTTTTCTTTGGTGGAAACAAAGTTTCGCTGCCTGGTCCTTCTGCCATTGCTAAGCTACTGTAGCATAGCCTCCATATCGCTTGATACGCATGGCACTTAAAGCAGGTGCACCGCTGGTGTAACTTTGTTTTCGTTCCATGCAGGTTGCGCCGAAAATAACGTACCAGCATAACGTCCGTTTTTTGCGAGTGAGAACAGAAACACTCGGTGTAGCAGAGCCTTTGGGATTAAATAACCGTGACGTTTTAAAGCCTGGTTAATAGTAAAATCAGTTAATCGCTGCATCCCTAGTTGCCATGAGCACTTTTTCTTGTAAACAACGGCAAGCCCACCTCCACGACCTGTCAAACGTGGTGTGCTGATAAAATGACAGTCAGAGGGACACAGTTCTATTAAATGTGAGCATTCCAGGGAGAGGGAACAGTAACTGGTGCGCGAGTCAGCCGGCGGAGATATCTAGTGCGCACACCACCTTTGTGCTAAGGACGGGAAGCTCTGTTTGTTATAATGGTCTGTATAGCAAGGGATGCTGGAAGCTGACAGAGGGAGCTAGTACTGTGTGCAGTCTGGACAATGACCTGAGGGGGAATAGGTGACGAAGAGAGAGGAGCTACTGATTCAGGGGTGAGAGAGGGGCTTGCCTTATACAGTCAATGACGTTGGGCAGCGGACAGTGCAGTGTCTTGCAAATTAGCCGCTAGCATACGGCTGCCCAGCCTATTTGGATGGACTCCATCCGGCCTGAAAAGAGAGAAGCGGTTCCAGAATAGATTGAAGTTGTCAATGAAGCCTATATCATGCTATCTACAGGCGGACTGTAACCACGAGCTGAGCGCGAGAATTCTGCTGAAGTGTTTAAAAGGCTAAAAAGGTCTTTAAAATAATTCTTGGTCAGCTCAGACTCCCGCCGAGCTGTGTCGTTTGTTCCAACATGGATTATCACTTGTTTAATGGACAATGACAATGAGCGCGGCAGACCCGGCAATTTATTCAGGATAACTGGGACGGTGGCTCCTGGGAAACAATGCGTGACTGTGTTAAAAACCCGAAGGTTTCTGGTTATTGAATCGCCAATTATAACTGTGGATGGGGGGAAACGGGAGCGAGGTGGCGATTGGTGTGGGCTATTATTTCTGGACGGAGCAGGAGCAGGAGCAGGAGGTGCGTGAGACGAGCACCTCCCTTTTCCTCCCCTACTGCGACCATTGGCCGGGAGCCAGCAGTCTTGGTTGGACAGAGTGGAGCTAACCAAAACTTTAGGCTTAGCCCCGAGATCTTGCCGGTGGTCATCCTGAACGATGACAGCGGAGGGGGCGTCAGCAGCAGATTCTGGCGGGGACGCGAAGGCAGGATCAGGAGAAGTGGCGTTAGGCATCCAGATACTCGCCGTGTCAACCTGCGCTGGGCCGATGATAATGGTATCCATCTGCAACTCAGCTTCATGGATCTGGTAGAGTGTAGATATTCGGTCCTCCAACTCAGCAATCTTCTCGGTCAGGCGGGTACAGCTGACACAGTCTGAGGTGAGTGTTGCCATGGGTGTGTGGTGGCAGCAAGGGTCCACTAAGTGGACCCGCTGCTCAGAACTGGCCTCACATTGCAGTTAAAGCTTGTCTTGTCGATTGGTGTTTGCAGTCCTCATTGCGGAAACGTTATATAAATTAATTCCAATCAGATTTCCACTCTATTCCGATTACTGTTCTCCTGTGCAAATAAATGTCCTACTCTGTGATATGAGGGTGTAACAGGTTGATAGAGGACATAAGGAGACAGAAGGAGGAACAAAGAGAGAGAAATGAAAGAAAAGTTGAGGACCTCAGCAAAGATCACAGTCCTGAAAGGGAGGGAGTCTTGGTCAAGTGACAGACAGCTCTTGCTGTATGAAAAGAAGAACATACAGAAGATGCCATCACTGACCACCCATCACTGAAGGAGAGAACATAGAGTTGAAGGCCGACCTCCAGAAGACAAAAGAGGAGACTGGACAGAGACAAGAATAGATTGCCTTCCTTCACCACCATCTCTCTGCTCTGCAGCAATGATATGATACAACAATAGTTGCCTGGAGAGAACTTAAGGAAGAGTGTGAGAACGCAGAGGAGGACTTGAAAAAGAGAGATGAGCAGATCATCTTTCTTCATCAGAGCCTTCATGTTCAAACAGAGGAAACTGAGACGACAAGAGCCTCTTTTGATGAATGGAAGACTCCAGTGCGTTGAAGGGTACGGAAGAGAGGTGGCAGAAAGAAGTCATCAAGCTTACAGAGCTCCTCACTGAAGAAGACAAACAGGTCAGTAGGGCCAGTAAACAGTCACATGGACACCTTGGCCCCACTGAGTGACACATAGCTCTAAAGCAGAGCAAACTGATGTGTGATGCTCTTAAGGAAAAACTCTGAAAACAGCCGGAAGAAAAGGATGAAAGCAACCAGAAAGAGCTCTCAGAGAGAACAGAGAGCTTCAAGGAAGAGCTCTTGGAGTATGTGAAGATGTAAGGAAGAATCATGTTGGAACTCTCTGACAAAGAAGAGAACACAAAAAAGCAGTTTTCTTCCAGAAGGAGCTCTCAGATGGAGTGATACAATCCAGAAAGGAGCTTTTTAAACTTGCTCAAAGTTGGGAGAGAAGAGCACAGCAGTGGGATAAAGAAAAGAGAGAGCTGGAGGAGATGCTGCTGGTGAAAGAAAATATATGGAACCACAAAGAGGCAGAGAGGAAAGAGGAGATCCAACGCCTCACATCCACCTTCAGGCACCTCAGCTCATCTTTTGGATTCTAACAACTTATTTCAGAAGACTTCACACCTTTGGAAGTGAAATAAAAACATGCCGTCTTTCTGTTTTCAGGAGTTCACAATGGGAAAGAAGCAGAGCAGCTTCTGGAGCTGGTGGCTCGACAAACCCCTTCACCCAAATCACAGTTTCCTTTAAGGTTTGGCACCTATGATCATTTTTAACTTTCCTTTTAATTCTCAGAAGTTCATTCTCAAAAAAGGACACAATAATAACCCTACATTTGGAGTGCCTAAACTTTTTAGCAAACCTCACACTGACGGAGGTATTCTCAAGCATGAAAGTGGGGCTAAAATGTTAATTCCTTTTATGAAGGTATGGCCCATAAGAGTAGCCTCTATTTATAGACGCTGTATGTGTTTTACGGTGTGTGTGTCTGTGTGTGTTTTCAGTGTGTCCTCTATTCCCCTACATTGTTCCCCCCCCCCCATTGTTTTTCTTCACAAAAAGTCATGGCCTGACAAGGTGCTGCACGCTGTAAAAATTATGCCCTGTTTATACGTATTTATTTCCCCTTGACAGTTTAATTATTTCTGGCCCCATTGGAGGAAACCACATAAAAAACTCCCCATGTTCATACAGATTCTAATTAGGAATGCTGGGAAATTAAAACAGAGTTGTTTCGAAATGCTGTCATTTTTCCAGGGCCTCGTCTTGGAATTATGTCTCAATCAGCACAAGCGGAAATAATTACTTGTATACCTTCTAACTGCCAACATTTACCAAATGGCAAAGCAATTTACAGCCATCATGGCCCGAGAAGCAATCATTGGGCCAACTATAAATTCACAGGTCGACGGTTTGGAGAGCAACATTGGAAGGAAGGGTTATTGTGGAGAATTAGAGTGAGAGATAAAGGGTGGAGGGCTTTCTTTCTACCTGTGTACTCCTTTTTATCTTGTTTTCTGTTCCCCTTTCTCTTTTCTTCCACTTCAATTCCTCTTTTCCCCTCTGCTCACCAATCATTCTCACTATTTTAAATCTCTTTCTCCCTCCAGACTTTCCCACTCATGTCTCCACCTTTCAGCTTATTTTACAGTGAAAACATAGCACCAAAACACACACACACACACACACACACACACACACACACACACACACTTCTCAAATGGAGGCAGCGTGACGATTAAGTGATTATTTCCACACACACCATTAAACACACTCATTGCTGGCACAGACATAGAAAAAAGGCCCAGATAAAAACATACATGAGCACAGACACTTAAACACCCGCACACATTGGCTTAAAAGTAATTACTCACACACGTCATTAGACACAGACACAGATGAAGTGGAGTGTGTTTATGTTCTCTGTATCTTGCAGTGTGGCCTATTGTAATACCCTTTTACTCTTTGGATTCAATCTATTTAGTATAACAAATTAACAATTTTTTACAATCTTACAGCACAGACAGTCATATAAGTAGCACCAGGCAACTGCAGAGTGCTGAATATCAGCCTGAAGTCTGAACACAGCTGTTCACATTGACAGCAACAACATATACAAAGAGCGGGACTTGTTTATCATTTTGCTTCTCTGTCAGCAAAATATGGGAAATTTTGGGAAGCTGCTGAAGTCCTGCAGAGAGAATATGGAAATGAAAAGGAATATTAACTGTGTCTGAATGACACTTCATGTCATTTTATGGGTGGTAACACATGAGTAAAAATGCTTGTTAACATTTTCTGTAGTGTCAGATGCTTCCTGAACAATATCCACAACGGTAACTTTGTTTCTTGTCTTGTGTGCCACTAAATTGATTTAAAGTGTTTTTTTTATTGCTTATTGTGATTCCTGGTTAAACTGGCCTGAAATATTCAAACATTCGATTTGTAATTGTTTTTTTTTTTTTCCATCTGTGTTTTGCTTCCTCTTCTGACCTCACATCTCACCACCTCTGCTTATTCAGTGTCTGCCTCCCCCCTTCCCCCTCTGATTGGCAGAGGAGTTCTTGACTGACTTGACAGTTTTGGCTCTGTGTTTTTGTTATTAACTAAGGATCAAATAACTAGAATATGAAGGAGCACGTGTTTACTGTTGTATTTTGGGGGTTTCTTTTATTGAGGGTTGATGAGGATTGGGAGTTTATGTTACTTCAGCATTTAGCTGCTTTTGTCATCATGTTCTTCACACATCAAGTGAAATTGATGAGTCCACTTTGATGTAATTCTGTCAGTCAGCTACTCACATGTTTTTGATTACAATAGTTTCGAGCTGTGCTTTCTACCTCAAACCGTGTGTGTGTGTGTGAGGCACAGTGTGACTGAGGTGTGTCTTTGTGCTATGATGGTTAGATTACTAAGCTATTGTTGCTTTGGGCTATCTCTAAATGGAAAGAGAAATTATTTGCATATAGCCACTCAAAAAAGTAAATTTTTAAATTATTTTGTAGAATGTAATGGTAATAACGGTAATAATGCTGACCAGTAATGGTCACCCTTTCATTATTGGTCAGCGGGGAATGTGACAAGTAGCCAGAGAGCAGGTTGGGACTCAACACAAAAATAGCTCTCCACTTTGAAACGCAACCTAATTTATCTCTTTAGCTAATGTCTCCTCCGAGTCTACAACCATGGACACATGGCTTGTTTTACACTTTGGCTTGCAGAACAAGTGCACAGCTAATTTCAGTTTGCAGACCTGGTAACTTATTAGCAAGTCAGCTGTAGCACTCTGAGCAGATGAAAGACTGGAAGACCTGGAAGAGTCAACTTTGGTCAGTTTAGACACTGGTGGTCCCTCAGTTTCATCTACTGGGCCCTACGTGCTCAGGTGCTTGGATGCTTAGTGAGTATTTCTGATATATCTCCACAGACCTTTTTATGTTTCTTCTTTGTAATGATATAATAAGAATAGATTTGAAAATTGCTTTGAAATCACTTGAAATCACATGGAGCACAACATGTGTTAACTCTGTGAGTAGCTCGACTAAATACTTGATAATGATATACTGGGTAAACAAACAAGTAACATCAATTTTTGAGAAAGAGCACTTAGATTTAAACACCAATTTTAACATGTAAAGTACAATGACAACTGGCCAAACTCCATCTGCTGGGGAAGATTTTTTCATATGGTTGAATGCTCTAGAACAATTACTAATGGACCATGTGTTAAGATTGTTTTGTCATCCCCAAATAGTTAAAGAATTAGTTAGTAGTTGGGACATTATACATTTGAAATGTGAACCTTTTACCTGATGGTCAAACTCACTCACCTCCAACATACAGTAGGAAATCTATACTGAAATTTCTTATCACTTATCAGATCACTAATACTGAATTTGTGTCTATTTAACTTTGACTTTAAATTCCTATTTCTACGAATTTAACAGACAGACACATGAACACAACTGGTACAAATCACATATTTATGCTCACCAGTTTGAAACTGGTGATTGATGTTGAGGTTAGTTTTCACATTTTGTTGTCCTTGAAAATCACATTTTTTCTGTAGGCTTACCTTGCCTCTCAAGCCTTTACTCCCCCTTCTTCTACCTTTGCTGTTTTATCCCTTTTCACCCTTCATCTCCTCAGTACGCACGGTCTCTTACCGTCTTTATTAGTAGTGGAATTATTCACTTGGCTTGCACCTCAGTTTGAATAAATTGAGTGTTGAACTATTGGAGAGAGGGGCTTTTTTGGCAGGCATACATTTGTGTCTGAGTATGCGTGTGTGTTATGTGTGTTGCCTTAACAAAGAGACAGCATTGAGAGACGACTAATCCCAGCGGAATAGCCCACTCATGTTCTGTTTGAGAGCGGCGTAATTAAAGGAGCGCACCTCTCCGAAGTCACCTATTTCAATACAAAACACTGCTTTACACAGACACACACAGAGACAAATGCATGCTCACACGTGCCCTCTCTCTCTCTCTCTCTCTCTCTCTCTCTCTCTCTCTCTCTCTCTCTCTCTCTTACACACACACACACACACACACACACACACTCAGTGTTTTCTTACCCAGGCAAAAACTCACTGTGTATATAATTACATCCCAGGTCTAATTTATCCCTGTGAATATATCTAAACCCGAGGATGAGAAGGAAGGAGAGTGGACAGTGGTAGCTGTGAGGTTCATACAAATCGTAAGGTCAAGAGAATATAAGAAAATAGTTCTGTGGTGACAAAATAATCAAACAATTTTGTGTGTTATTTTTAGATACCCAATCATTCTATCTATTTCTCTGTCTGTCTGTCGGTTGGTCCCCTTTCACTACATCATACCAATGCAGCAACTTTTCCAATAAAAAACGTCTGAGAGTCTTGTCCCCCCCCTGGATTTTTGGCATTTCCACTTACAACCAATTTGAAGATATGCTCAAAAACAGGCAGATGAATACACACAGTTGATCATTGTGGTGTATCTCTTTCCTTTGACAGACAGTAAGAGAGATGTCTCTAGTGTGTCTGCGCATCAGACATACAGAGACGTCTTGGATGTAGAATAGAAGCTGAAGTGGAAGTCTCACTTGGACTGGGAGGATACACGTGTGTTCTGTGTGCTCACACAGCATTTTGCTGCAGCAGTGTATGTGAACATTGACTGAATAGAAATGTGCTCACACACACACGGACACACTAATGCACATCTTCAGTGTTGACATTTATCATGTCTGCCCTGTCTGTCCACGTTTGATGAGGTTACACCCCAGTCCAGCCCAAAGTCTTCCCCTTTTCTCTGTCCCTGCTTGATGAGGTCAGTCCTTTCACTCTTTGATGAGGTGCGGTCCAGCCAACCTTCAATCTGACCACTGACAGGATAGTGACCGCAACTGACCTAGTGTGTGTGAGTGAGAGAGTATGTGTGTGTGTCTGTATGAAAAAAGTCTGTTATCCTCTTTGTAATGTATTGAACTTGATGGAAGTTAAACTTGATAATGGCAACATTTATCAACCAAAATATCATAGAAAATACATTTACCTGTAAACCTAATTGTGTATACACTAAGCCAAAATGCATTTATGGAACACTAAGATAGTGAAGCCATGTGAAGTTTAGAGGATCCATCTGACTCTTTCTCATCCTCTTTTTGTCACCTTATTACACAAACACACACACACACACACACACACACATCTCTCTCTTTCTCCCTCTCTGCATAATGTCTGTCTGTATCTCTCTCTGTTGCACACACCTCTGTCTTCCTAGCTGTGCATCCTGCCTGACCTTTGTATGGAATAACAAAGCTGTCACATGTCTCTCTGTTCTAAAGAAATCACAAGATGCTGTATATCCCCTGAGATTAGAAGCATGTGTATCTGAGTGCATGTGTGTGTGTGTTTTTTAATCTTTTAATCACAAATGTGTTACACTGCACTGTACACTATATGTCTTGGAATGTGATTAAATTGTTGATGTGTGATTGCATAAGCTTTAGTGTGAGTGTGGTTGTGTGCGTGTGTGTGTGTGTGTGTGTGTGTGTGTGTGCGTGTGTGTGTGTGTAACGCACCACACGCCCTCCTCCAAAGGTTACCAGACAGAGTTTTGGTGACAGGCTCCAGAAAGCCCCTTAAACCCAGCGGCTTTTCCCAGCAGCTGGTGTTCTCTCCTTGGCCTTGATCACCATCACTGCCCCTTCCCTCCCTTAAGGTGCCTTAGTGGGACACACATGTACACTTGCCCACACACATATGTAAGAAAGTGTGGTAATCCAACCATGACATCTCATCTAATCTTTATTGCTATATCTACCAATTTTTAACTTAACCAGCATGTGATCTATGTAGGTGTAAGACTACATTGTGTTGATTATTTGACCAAACTGAATGTTTCCATCTGTGCATGTGCTCATTTACCATCTATGCATCTATTCTGCTAAGCAAACAACAGCCAAGCCTCAGTGTGTGTCACTCTCTGTCATATTTGAAGATGAAACACTGAAAATCTCAATCCAGCTGTAATAGCTACTTATATGCATATGGAAACTAGCTGTGTATATGTGCACATTATACAGTATACAGTACCTTCACATGTTTAACTTAGGACGTGTCTGTGTTGTTTGTGTGTATGTATGTGTATTCATTGTGTAGAGCAAGGAGACCTCTTTAAAGTCAGGACATTTTTTGTTGTTACTTATTTCTGAACTGGGCATTCAGTGCTATGAATAAGTTAAGCATTAAGACGCGGCATTAGAAGTAGTTTTCAATAAAAAATTCATGACATTTATCAATATCTTACTTATCATTTTAAAAATACAACTATGAAAACAATCTTCTCCAATCTAATTTTAGTGATTATTTTTGCATTATTATTCTTAATTTCTAATAAAGAATGTGTATATTATTAATTCACATTGTATCACTCGTGTGTTTTCACTTTTTCCTCCCTGCTTTGAGATCCCCCCTCTCTCTCTCTCTCTCTCTCTCTCTCGTTGACACACACATACACACTCTATTTCTCCCACTCACCCTCCCTCTTTTTCTGCTTTTTCTCTCTTTCTGGGTTCAGTGGGTAGCTGGTTGGAGGGCTGGGCAGGGGTCTGTGGTCAAATTGGTCGTTTCCACGTTGTGTTCTGCTGTACCTGCTGACAGAGCTATCAGATAACTTAGCTCCATCTCTCCTGGCCCTGCTGGCAATGTAACACTGTGTGTGTGTGTGTGTGTGTGTGTGTGTGTGTGTGTGTGTGTGTGTGTGTGTGTGTGTCTGTGTGTGTTTGTGTGTCTGTGCGTCTGTGTGTCTGTGTGTCTGTCCGTGTGTGTGGTAGAGAGAGGATTTGTGGTTCCCTGATGTAATTGGATGTTATATATGAGTTTTTATTATTGGTATGATTTTTATAATTTACGATGATTAAATCTTGCATGCTATATAGATAAACACATACACTCATGCATACACACAAGTCTCTGTGTTGCAGTTTGCTTTAAACTGACCAGAGCCCATAGCTCCCTCTGTTGGCTATTAGTGAACTACAATCTCTCTCGCGCTGTCTGTCTCTCTTTCTCCCCTGCTTTGGCAGTTCTCTTTCCCTTTACAAAAGCAGAGTTCAGTGTTGTGTTTTTTTGTTTTAAAAAAGAAAAGTTCAGTTTCAGTTTTGCTCCAGCTTTACTTTGTTTATTGTCCAGATTATTGCATCATTGTGCCAGTAGTTGTAATAATTAAATTAGATCTGATTATCATTAAATGACAATAAGACAAAACATCCTTGTGCAATTCAGTTAGCAACACAAAAGTCATGTTTGTTTGTGGGTACGGGAGCTTTGCTTGCCTCAGCCTAGCAATGTGTTTATGACTGGCACACGTCTCGATGGGTGTCCTGAGGTCAGCTGCTTAAGTGACCACCTCTTGAATTTCTTAAAGACTGCTTTGACCAGCACACCCACACACACACATATACACACGCTACCCAGAATGAACTTTCTGTGGCCTATCGAGTGGTGTGATTGATGTCAGTGAGAGTTGCAATGGATAATTCTTCCACAGATGTCAACAGCCTGCCACCACAGGGTCAAAACACACACACACACACACACACACACACACACACACACACACACACACACACACACACAGTTATTAATATGATTGTATTCTACATTTTGGCTGGGTTGGATGGGGTTTTTTTTAATTATAAAGTGTGTATTTTATTCACAGTCAAAGCATGGAAATGCCAGGGGGCAGATACACACATGAATAGGCAGGGTATTTCCCTGCCCTTTACTGTACTAGCTTTGTGTTTAAGAGGTCTGCGTGGCAGCAGGGGCTGCCCAGTGAAAGAGAGCAGTGGCCTAAAGGGGTCACTGTCAACATACACACTGACTGAGAAGCAATCAATAGTCGGGGGGGGGGCAGGATGGGTGGGGATGGGTTAGAAATAGGAAAAGAGGAGCGAGGTAGGGGTGAGAAGGCATTAAGGTCAAATTATATAGATTTCAAAAAGAAGATTCAGAAGCTCTAGGAACATATGCAACATATGTGTGTTGACAGATTTTGAAGAATACTCTGTGATTTGGTGTGAGTTGTAGGACTTTAGTGGGTAACAGTTCCTCCCTATTTTCATAATAGACAAAAGCATGTTAAAACATCACTCAAAGCACATATGCAGAATGAATCCTGATCCTAGATTTCATTCTTACGCTTTTTATGCTTTTTGTTTTAAATCAAACACATTGCTTTTTGTTCAAAATCTAACTGTTTGTGTCCATAAACTGCATAAATGCATAAATTACAGAATGTGGAACTCTGCTCAGAAAAGTGTCATTGAATATTTTCTAATGTAAACTGCAACAAACAAGTACGCCTCCAGGAACACGACCAGTTCATCACACACAGACTGCTTAATTTATCTTTGTCTAAGTCAGATCACTGATTTTTCAAATGTTTTTGTTTGTAGTGCAGAAATGTGTGAATTGATCTTCACATCTCTGCTGCATCTCCAGACATTTTCTCCTCTCATTGTTTCACTGAAAGGAATCATTTATATATCAGGTGTTTGTGTAAAATTAATTTCCCACAGGTTTCTATAATTTTTATTATTTACAGAAATGGTAGATGCTTCTTTTTGTATGCATTTGCGTGTGTGTGTGTGTGTGTGTGTGTGTTAGAGACAGAGGTTTTGGTAAAGGATTTGTTTGCCCAGTCGTGACGGCAGCATTGATTCACACTCATCTTTGTCGATGCTTATAAGCCCCTGGATACATCATAACTGTGTGTGTGTGCGTGTGTGTGTGTTGCTTGTGTACATGAACCTCATAACATCTGTATATACACGCATTTGAAAACATGGACCTCTGTGGAAATGGCAAGTGTTTGTATGTGTGTGTGTGTGTGTGTGTGTGTGTGTGTGTGTGTGTGTGTGTGTGTGTGTGTGCGTGCCTGCATGTGTGTTTTGTGTGCTTGCAAATGTCATATAAGCTTAATTCTTGTTTGCCTTTGTTACTCCTAAAAACATTTCCACTTAAGTGCATGTATGTAAACTGCCAAACCATGAGATGCCTTTATTCCTGAACAGACCCTAAAATAATAACTCATTGTGCTATGGTGCATTTGACTTCAATAGAGATTTAACTACTTATATATTTTAACCTGAATATCAGAGTAGACCTGATTCTTCGTATACGCAGACAGCTAAACCAAGTTTCAGTGCTATTCTCACGTCCCTGTCCATAGTGTTGGGCGTGGAGCTTGATGTTTCTCTATTTTTCTGTTTTTAACAGCATAAAGATGCAGTAAATGTAGTTATATCCTTGGTTATGTTGTCATTAATACATATCTAGATATATTTTCAGTGTATTTCTGTACTATACATTCTCTTGGTCAAAGGAAATAGGTAATAACCAAACTCAGCGACATGTGTGGAAAGTGACAGTGGATGAGACTTGTCCGTGTAGCTCCACACACACACAACACAAATCTTCACATGTTGCGTGCTGACAGAGAAGTTATTTTAGCAAAGTGATAAATAAGTAGACGTTCTGCTCTCAACCAACAAAGCTGGAGTGTGAATGTGTGTGAGAAACAGAGAGAAAGTTGTAGTGACTGTTGCACGCACGCACGCCCGCGCACACACACACACACACACACACGCACACGCACACACACACACACACACACACACACACACACGCACCACACACACATCAAAGCAGAGATTGGTTTCAGGAAATGTTTTATTATCTGTTCTCTTCCAAAGCTGCTAATCACAACCACTCTCTTTCATCTTTGCATCCCCCTTTCCACCCCTCCGATTTCTTTCTTTCTGTCTCCCTCTCTCCTCCACAGTTCCCTCTTCCATCCTGTGTGCAGGAGTATCTGAGCGTTGGAAAAGTCGGATGGATGGAAAAAAGGGAAACAATTTTGAAAGGAAGGATGGAAGGAAGGAGGGAATGAAGAAAGTGTGTGCATCATTGTGGCAGAGCAGATCCAAGTCTCCCTGTAGGTTTCCCATTTCCCTTTTTAGAGAGGAGAGCCTCCCCTCTCTCCTCACATTCTCTTTTCTCTGTATCCTCCTGTCTCTGAGGCTGAGGAGCGGTGAGCTAATTCTCCTGGAGAATCCCTCTCGCGCCAACAATACCTACATTCCAAGTTGTTAGATATATTGGAAATACTGGGAATATCCAACCCGCTGGTGCAGAGATGGCAAGGAGCTCGACAAAACAGAAAGCAGCAGGGGAAACCTTGTCTCAATCATTCCCAAATCATGCCACAACAAAGGACAAAGGCCCTGGAATTGCAATAATCCAGTATTTTACTGCTGAGCTGTGATGGGCTCTGCTGTACTGTGTGTGTGTGTGTGTGTGTGTGTGTGTGTGTGTGTGTTTGCAGCGTGACATATTATTTAGGCTCAGCCTTACACTTTTTCCTTTGATCTTGCAATTCTCTGAATTTGATAAGGTCAATTATGTGTTTTGCGGCTGACACAAATCCGTAATTTGTACCTGAAACATACGTCGAAACATGGTGTAACTCAAATGTTTATACTTTGCTTGAAAGATTTTCATTTCAAACTTTTTGTGAGGTTGTTGAACCCAAAGAAAGGAAATGTGTTTTTTCCACGTTGTCTTAACGTGGCAGCTTTCTTGCTGGAAATGCACATGATGGGATAAATAGAGCCCACTGGAGAGACATTTTTGAGAAAGACTTGGTCTGAGAGACAGAAATAGAAAGATTGGCTGATAAAAAGACAATGAATGAAAGAACGAAGGAGAGCAGCATGTCTTGTTTTAAATCTTTCCCTCACCTGTCTTTTTCTCCTCTCCGCTCCTTCCTTTCCTCCCTCCCTCACTCCCTCCCTCTCTCTTCCCCTCTATCGCTCTTTGTCTGATCCCTCCCTCTACACCTGCTCTTCTCTCCCTCTCTCGCCCTCTCTCACTCTCCCTCCTTCTCTCCACCCCTTACTCCGCCTCTCCCTGCAGCCATTGGTCAAGTATCCACCAATCACAGCAGAACCAGGGCCTGAGGGACTGCATATGCAAAATACTGCTTAATATTCATGAGCTGCTATCGGGGCTTTAAGTCGTTGATTAGGACAGCGGCACAGCTTTCCGTCCCAACTGCCTGACTGGCTGGCTGTGTGTGTGCTTATAGCCCCCTCTCCCTGGCTCTCACATACACACACCGTGCACACACACACACGCGCTCCCTCACATCCACACACACGCAGAGCCGATCAGTGCAGGCAGCGCAGAGCCTGGTAATTGTATTGCTCCCTCCAAGCGGAAGGAAGGACCGAGAGAGAGGAAGACCAGAGAAAGAAGAGGAGGAGAGAGAGGAGAGATATTAAAACTTTGATTTTTTTGAATTTTCTCTTTATTCTTTCCCTGGAGGAGGTTGACATGACAATGACCCGCTATCGCCGATGGATTCGGTAGGACACCCGTTATCCGAGTGTTTTTTAATGCACTCTGAACAAGAGTAGGTAAATTTTACCTTTTAAATCTTATCCCTTTATTCATCATTCAACTTGTCATTGTCATTGTCATTCACTGTGTATGAGTATGTGTGTGTGTGTGAGTGTGTGCTGGTATGCAGCGGAGGTGGCCGGCACCATGTCAAGGTTGTTTCTGCTGTCAGGTAGCACGCGTTCACTGTCTGTGTGTGTTTGTGTGTTTGCATGTGTGTGTGGCTGCAGTATCCGGACAGCAGCACTTACTCAGTGGGTAGAGGAGCAGAATTTCTGTCCCTCCACCTGGGAGTGAGCCGTACACACACGCGCACACACACACACACACACACACACACACACACACACACACACATATAGAGATACACACTCATTAATTACAGAGACACAGTTTTTCCTTCACTTTCTCTGTTTTTAAGAGACTGTTTTACTTTGAGTCAGATTGTTCTCAGGACAAAACAGCAACCCATATCGACATGTGTGTATGCCTGTGCGTGTGTATATGTTTGGGCACATTTGTTTTATGTGTGTGTTTGTCCGAGCAGAGAATCAGCAAGGTAACAGGGCATTGAGGTTACAGGAATAACGCGGGGAGACGGGAGGAGAAGGGCCCGTAAGAGAGGAGGGAGGAGGAAAGGGGGAGAGCTGCGCTGTTAAATGCCAGAGGAGGTAGAATTTCAGACGGGCAACTCAGCGTGTGGCCCCGCACAGGAATTAGAGACAGTCACACACGCACACACACACACACAGGCGAGTGCCGCTGAGCTGCTCCTTTCGCCAATGCTTTGCTCTTTTAGGTGTGTGTTGAAGACACTGTTTAAAATGTAGATTAACTGATTGGCAGAATGGACAGCAGTGTGTGTGTGTTACTGTGTCCGTAACATTCAAAGTGCGTTTTAGGAAAATGCACAGTGGGACAGACAAAGATTAAAGTGTATTAAATATACCAGTCTACACACACACTTTGTCCTTTCTCAAACATTACAAAGTAAAACGTGGATTTATCTGAAGTGATGAGTATAATTCCAGAAGTGCACTGCACTCTCTTTGCATGTAGCTATGAATCCAACAATGGCACTGATACTGTCAAATTTGCATTGCCAATAATTAATGCCCGAATTTAATTGTAAATATGTATAGAAATAAAAATACGTGACAGGTTAATTTTGTTCCCAGTGGTCATAGCTTATAGTAAATAAATTAAACTGCCTTACAGTGAATCACAGCCTCAGTTCACGCTAGAAAGTCGGAAGCGGAGAACTGAAAGGACAAAGTCAAAGCAGGATGATATACCTATGTGTTTCCTGAACATGACATTAATGACATTTTTAAAGAAAGCTGGCATTTTTTGTGTACTTTGAAGCTCTCACCTTTGTGTGTGTGTGTGTGTGTGTGTGTGTGTGTGTGTGTGTGTGTGTGTGTGTGTGTGTGTCTTATACAGACCCTCTCATCTACACAGGATATGGAATAAGCAGAAACATGTTTAAGTGGCTAAATAATAACCATTGCTTTTATCGCTGAACTCGACTTTAATCACTTTTAGAAACTGATTTTTGGTAGTTCATGTCTGTCATAATTTGATTTTTAGCAAATACTAGAGATTTTCAAAAGCCTGAGTGATTCCTTTTGCTCTTTATGCTTATTCAGTGATTAAATAAACACCTAAAGGGCCTTTAAATGACCATTTTCAAATATCAGTATGATGTCATACACCAGGCTTTTGCTAACTTTGAGGTTTTTATCTGAACAAAGACTCTTTAGAACAACCTTTTCATCGAGCATGCTTACTGCCTTTTGTAAATCAAACGACTGGATGTCCAGAGCAAAGTCTGCATTCAGTGCATTATCGACTGTAAGGTCCCACCCCTGTACACTTCATATGAACAGAATTTGTACATTTTTCTTTCAACTGCAAAACAGTGTGGTGTATTTTTAGAACCCGCAAGTAAATTGTGATTTTTAATTGTGAATTTGACAAGAAAAGTGAATTCATTTGACCAGATTTTGATCCACAATGGGCAAAGAAGTGCACAGCGTGAGATCTGTGTTTAGAAATCAAGCATAAATACATATCCTGAAAAAAGAAAAAAAAGTTTGGCTCAGGCAGTTATCAGTGGAATATGCTGCTTTACCTGCGTTTTTGTCTGTGAGTGCAAGTAAACTGCGACTGCTCTCACATATTTTAGAGGACCCTCTGGTCCATTCCTGCATTTCTCTGTGTGTCCGCACCAACATCCAACCACCCATTCATCCATCCATCCATCAATCCATCCATCCACTGTTCTCTTTTCCCTGCTCAGGCTTCCCCTCCTTCGCTCTCAGGCACTGCTCTCCTGCACTAATTAAAATATTAGGGATAATGATGATCATACCGATGATGACGATAATAATAATAATGATAATAATGATAATAATAATAATAATAATAATAATAGTAAGTACTGCTTAAGCTGTTAACATAATTGCATTCCCTTCACACCACCATATACATACCATTTACATATCATTAAGAAATATTTCCTACAGTGACTTTTGTGAATTTGGTGGGTTCTGTCACTGGGTATGAAGGAGACGGGTGGGGAGGATTGCACAGCGGCCCGGCAGATCATTCAGTTTGAGGTTTGCAGTGTGAGAGACGAAGAGAAACGCAGGCAGAATAAATTATTCCCATCACAATTATTTTCAATTAGTGATTTTTGTATACATTTTGTTATTTTGTTAATCAAGTGGGAATGTTAAGCAAATCAAATGTTTGTGATTGTGACTGAAAATCCTGTTCAAATCAAGTCTGAACAGTTTGGTACATGTTTGAAATTACACTCTCGAAGTGTGCCCTTGATGAAAATTTGAAAACCATCACACTAAATTTATACATGCCAGAAAAAATGTGAACAAAATCATTTCCTTGTCACGATAATTATTTGCTGTTTGGATGGATTTAATGATTAACCGTGTGCACAAGATCGCGTCAGTTTCCACCCTGTAAGTGAAACCCAAAGTGTTGCACCTTATTGTGTTAAGGCAGCAATGAAAGCAGTCAAAGCAGACAAATTCCATTGTTCATTGTCCATAGATCATGTTTGGAGCAATACCTTCACCTTAAAGATTTCATAATGACCAGTATTTTTCAGATTTTCCAAGTGACATAATGCAATTTAAATAAAATAATAAAAGACAATCTAATTGTAGAAACTTGAAGGCCAAGTGTTCTGCTTACACTCTGTTAGTTAAGACTTTTTTTTTCCCTTTTTGTAGCCGCTTTAAAAATGGGAGAAGAAAATGTGCCCTTGCTGTTGTCCAAATTTGTGGTGAAGAAAAGCTCGACATCTATAGAATTAATGGGAATGAAAGGGAAATATTGCTTCCCATGTAAGAAAATCCAGCACGTTTATTATTCTTCTCTCTGCCTTTTTTCCTTTTCTTTTTGTCAGTCTCTTATGCAGTCTTTTTCTCAGACCATGAGGGAGAGAAAGCAGTAGAAAGAGAGAGAGGTAAAGCTGACTGGAGGGAGGGACGGGGGACCAAAGAGAGATTGCGTAAATTAAAATCCTTTTAATCTCCTTATAAAATCATTTACTTAATTCATCTGTCAAAGCATGTCAATATGTGCTGCACTGATTTGTTGGCTGTGTGTGTGTTTGTGTGTGTGTGTGTGTGAGAGAGAGAGTGCGTGAGAGAGAGAGAGAGAGAGAGTGTGTGTGGGTGTGCATTTGCATGTGTTTGTTGTCATGCATGGGTTGTGCCTGCCTGCCCACATTTTGGATGTGTGTGTGTATGTGCGTGTGTGTGACCTATTGGTGGCCTGTATGAGGAGGTGTTGCTCCTCTTTTTGTGTGTCTGTTCGCCTGTCCGTCTGTCCCTACGGCATTCATTGTCTGTCAGTTTTTGCATTGTCTAAGTCTGTGCACATGCACAAACACACACAGAAACACACACTCTTCCGTACGGCGGCCTCTCTCTCCCGTGAAGGATCCGAGCATTCCTGTGGTAATTTAGCCCCGTAAAGAGAGAGAGATGCAATGAGAGACACAGACAGAGCGAGAGATGGGAAGGGGGGGTTAGCTTTTGTCTGACACCAGCACTTAGGGGTCCGCTGGACACGTTCCTGTCCGCATGAATGCACACATGCACACAAACACACACCTTCACACACATTTTTTTGTGCATTTGAAGCTAAAAAGTAACCAAAGTGTGTCAAACATGCATATACACATTCACACATGTATGCACCCGTACGTACGTATGCACCAGCACACAATTGCGTTTGTGTGGTCTTGATGATGTGAATGTCTCTGATTTATTCTCAATCTGTCACTGCCATGTGTGTACGTGTGTGTGTGAGAGAGAGAGAGAGTATGTCATGGGTCAGTGCCGGCCTTTATGTGTTGAAAGAGCAGTAAGAGAGACTGTACCAGCTGTGGCGCACACGCTCACTGCAATTAGCCATTATACCACGCTGTCGCTGAAGCTAAATGTGCGTGTGTGTGTGTGTGTGTGTGTGTGTGTGTGATTGAATGCCGAAGCACTGATTGAAAGAGAGAGAGTGATATATAGAGACAACTCATCTCTTCTCATCTCTTATTCTTTCCCCCTTCCTTCCCTTCACGCCTCTCATCCACTCATTCCTCATGGTCCATCGTCCATACATCAAAGTGTGCATTCATTCATTATTACTGTTATCACAATCTATCAAATCATCTATGCTTTGACTAAGAGTTACTCTTATCGCTGCTGTATACTGACTTTTGTGGCTCATTCAAGTCTATTTTTATGACGTTTCTACTTTCTGAAGTTCGAGGGATGCGGACGAGAAAGGGGGGGTCTTCTTTGCTTCCGTGCAGATTTGTGCTGTCAGTGTCAAAAGCATGTGGAATTTTCCTTATGTGAAAAATTAGGTCTTTTTCCAGATCTCTCTGTTGGATTTTAGAGAGAATAGAGTTTTCTTAAGTAATATCTCTTTCAGAATTTTTACTGTCACTGCTGTGGCTTCATTATTCTTAGAGATGGAGTTAGTAAAATGTGATTTCAGCTGTTCACTGGGTAACCTATTGAGCTGCGCTTCAGAACAGGGGAACGTATATGTGTGTGTGTGGGTTCGCATGCGCGCCCATCGTGTCGTGTTTAGGGCTTCTAATGCTGCCTCTCACACCTAATGGGAGGAGACAGCGGAGACTGGGCCACAATAGAACAGATTTAGATGGAGAGGTGCAGTGTGTGTGTGTGTGTATGCAAGAGTGTGTGTGCACGGGTTAAAGAGGATTGAGAGAATGATGTAGGTTCAAACATCTTGTCAGTCTTTTGCACTTTTCCTGTTCTGCTGTTCCTCGCTGCCTCTCTTCCTGTGTCCGTGGGGAGAGTCCTATAGATTGGCTGCTTGGGTTGTTCTCCCGCTCTACATGCCCAAGCCTTGTATAGTATGATTAAATTGTCATTGTACAAAAGACAAAAGGGAAAAGATACAGTAGAAAGGGACATGGATATATACTAAGGGGGAGAGGGAAAGAAATGAATGACCATGCTGCCTTCCGACTGACAGTGAAATATCCCTCCTCTCATCCTCTCATCATGCTTCATGTGTGTGCCTGATGGGGAGAGAATGACAGGCCAGCCCACCACCCCACCTCTCTCTTTAGGTTTTTTTTTTTTTGTCTGCCTCTCTCGCCCTTTTCTCCCCCCGTCCCTCACATGTACTTGGCATCTTACTCCTATGGTGTAATTTACCAACTTAATCAAATGCAGATTGCAAATAAACTTAACCATCATACAGATATGTCAAAAACCACTCATGCATCCTCTCTAAATGTATTGTCATTCTGAATCAGACAACTGTGATTCAATAAGACGTGAGGAGTCTTTTTAGTAACAGTGGCTATACGCTGAAGACTAAATGGAAATATTTTACATAAGCATTGGAAAATAGAAGAAAACTAAACAACACATCTGGCAGCAGGAAAGCAAACAAGCACTTTGTGTATTTAGAAGAGCGGTAATGCCCACAGCTTCAATCACTGTTTTCAGACCTTTTCAGGTGAACACTGAAATTCTTGTGGACATGGAGAAACTTCTAAAAAAGGTTTTTAAATTTCTTCTGTTTGCTTGCTCATAACTGCTGAGTGCTCTTTAATTTCAATTGATTTCAGCATCAAAAAATAGAAAGTAAGTCCGATTTAAAGAAATGTGACACACGTTTTATGGAAACAAATGGCAGTTGTGAAACAGTAACTTTAGTTAATGTCATCTAGTGTGTTTATATTTTTTTTTCTTTCCTGCTCTGTCTCAATTTGTCACTGACAAATGATAAAGCAGTTTACAAAAGCAAACAGGCAAAACTTACTCTCTTATTGCAAACATATTTGTGCGTAACATGGACCTCTGTGTAAAATGCATGATTTGAAATGTGATATGAACGTTTATCGTGTCATTCATATTCTGTGGTGTTTTTGAGGAAAAGCAAAGGTTTTTAACAGATCAGTTGAGGACACAAAGCAGCTTATTTTGCAAGTTTTTGTCCTGTGTTCCTGCTTCTTTACCTCTTCAGTTGTCCCAACAATTCAAACCTTGAGACAGAACTGTGCACATGTGAAACACTGTATCGACGTCTTTTTTTCTGCGTAAGACTTAAACAGCCTAAGCTGTCCTGGAAAACAGAAGCAAACTAGAGAACACTTCCTTTCAACATGAACACGAACAAGGCTTTTATATATTTCGAGGTGCAGCGAAGCCCACAGCTTCTTTGAACATTTTCAGGTATTCGGTGGTGCTGTGTGACTTTGACAATAACTCTTCTTTATACAGAAACTTTTTTTTTTCTTTCATTTTGTGTAATTTTAGAAATAATGCTGTATCATTAGGACAAATACTTTTGGTATTGGCAACTTTAAGCACAAATGACAAGGTGAAAACCCTCCTGTTTGTCAAAATATATATACATCCAAATGTACATATTGCATTAATTCAACATAAACACTTCTTTCCCCCAGGAGGTGCGTTCCTCTGCGCAGCTGATCCACACTTTTCTTGACCTCCGCAGATAATTCAATTCCCCTTTATCCCTGTCTTCCCTCACCGTTCACCCCCCACACACACACTCCTCCTCTTCCTCCCCGCATGCCCCTCCCTCGTGGAGCTGTCACCTTTCTGCACCCGCTCAGTCCCTATTAAGGCCGACAGCCCATCTGCCGCCTGCCCCGCTAACAGCTCCCGTCGCTTACGCTAACGCGCACACACATCCACATCCTCTCAGACACACAAAGGGCTGCGTCGAACCCCACCTGCCCTGATGCACGTGCAGACACACGAAGAGAAACACAGTCACACACATCTGTATACAAATATATTTATGCAGGCAGTATTTGTGATTATCTAATGATCATTTCAATGTCTCCCCAGCACACATACACACAAACATTTATATGTCTTTGTCAGACACTATTTACGAGACTTGATGTTTTACAGATATGTCATCATTATATCACACATGTTGACATTAAATTCACATTTTTAGCAATTTTCTGACATTGTTATCTGGAGTAATTAACAATATGTATACCATGTGCAGTCACCTCACTAACATTTACAACCTAAGAGCCCAGAGGTGGAAAAAATCTGCAATGAGCTCCACAGTTTTATCGTTAGGATGCCAGAAAGTGAACATTTATCAGCGTTCATACGTGAATGCTGCTGTGTTTGTTTATGAAACTATGTTTACGCATGTTTGTGGATATGTTTGTGACTGGAAGGCATCGCACTGCCCTGACCAGAGGGGTAATTAGGTAGGGCTGTTGCAGCCCCGTGTGCATATGTGTGTGTGTGCTGTGGCATTTGCTCCCTTCAGGGATAGGTGCGTTTTGCATTAGCAAGAATGGCAACTGTCTCATCAATCACTGCATCACCATGTCACACACACACAGATACACACATATATACGCGCACACATACTGTGTCATGGTCATTCTGTTCACAGATGGGCCAGCAACACATGAGCGAGTCACTGAGCATCAGAAAGACACCCACGATCTCCCTACGTTCACACACACACAAACCCACACATCCACAATGTGTGTGTGTGTGTGTGTGTGTGTGTGTGTGTGTGTGTGTGTGTGTGTGTGTGTGTGTGTGTGTATGTGTGTGTGTGTGCTGGTGCTGCTTACATGTACTGACAGGAGCGTGAAATAGGTTAGGTAGAATCACATAGGTTAATGCTCTCCCCGTTATTCTCTCCTTTTATGTTATATGCACATATAAATATTTATGACCAGAGATTTTTTATTTTGTTTATATGTGAGTACTTTGTGGTTTTGAATGCTGCAAATGAAATATTACTTAAAATAATCTCCTCAGATAGAGAGAAAAATGTTTAGTTGGTTAAATTTTAATTTCCATCTCATACATATATCGTACAGCACCAACACCATGTGTGTACTGTGCTTTTTTCTCTATTGAATAGGATGACAAACTGCACTTAATGCCTGACTTAAAATCTGCTGAATTTAAGACGTCTTTTCACCTAAATTTAATCTGGATTGAATAAAGACATGAAAAAATATCCGATTACCTTGCCGTAAGGTATAATGTAATATAACAGAATGTCTCTGTGTAATCCCGAGCAGTTTTAGTCTCCAGGTTAATGCAGATGGCAGACTGGAGAATGATTTCATGCTAAATCGTAGCTAAAATAATACATTTAACTCAGAATTTGGTAAAGTCAGGTTTTCTTTCTAAAACCACGTCATGTTTTGTGGTAATGAGGATGTAAAGCTAAATAATAAGTAATTTCACCCTTCGCATGTCAGGTGAATCTCTTCCTTTTTTCTTCCTGTATTCATCTCTTCTGTACTTTTACTTTGCCTGTTATGACAATTCGTTGAACATGTGACTGGGAAGTCAGGGATGGGGATTCAGACAACGTCACGTGTACAAAGTACTGGATGTACCTTAGTTTGGTGTCACACCAGGACTCTCCCCAATAAAAAAAGCAGTATTAAGTGTTGCCTGTCTATATAGCATTGTGACACCGCAACCAAAGCCAATAAGTGTTTGAAGCAGCAGCAGCAGCAGCAAGATATCGATTCCTCCTATTCACCAGAGTGGAACTAAAACCTACATATTACACACCCCGGCCCTCCACCTCTCACTGAGCCGACCCAGCTCTGTGGATGGAGGGAGGCATGGCTGTCAGACAAGTGATTGGTCTGTCTACCTGTCTGTCTACATGGCCCTCACCTAAACAAGAACCCACAGTGGGACAACACACACGCACACACAAAAGTCTGTGTGGTGTGTGTTTGTGTGGTAAACATGTGTCTATCAGTTTGTGACACATACCAACATCCTGCTCTGTTTACCGATACACTACGTCTGAAGCAACATGCACACAGGAAGAATCGAGCAAAACCACAACAATAACTGCAAAGAAATTAGATTATTTTGTGTAGTAGCTGTTTCGCTCATTGTGTGGCTTAAAGAGATCCCAGACGGTTTGACATGTTTGCCATGAAAAGATTTGTCAATATCTTCAGAAACCAATGTAAACGTGTTCAGCAAAGTTTCAGCTTTAAATATAAATAATACATTTCCCCTTCTTAGATCAGTCTTAGAATAAGCGAGCATCATGCTTTTTAATGTATCTGTCATTATGTAAAAAACACACAAATGCAAAATACAGGGTTTGCCTCAAGCATCGCCGGCAGGCATCTCTTATGCATTTTGCATGATTTTAGAAGGATCACTTTATTATCAGTTGTGTCCTGACATCTGTTCCCCAATCTGAAACGGTTTCTGTATTTCCTATACTTTGTCTGCCTGTAATAAAGTGCTTTTCTTCCCAACAGCCCCTCTCCATCCTCCCCTGACAGTTTCCTTTAAATGTAGGCCACACAGCCAATTTTATTCCAAACCCTCTCTCTCCTCCTCTTTGACGTCAGCACTAAGTCCTGTCCCTCTTTTTCTCTCACGCTGTTATTTAATTAATTTATTTTTTGCGATGGATGATTTTGATTCTGTTGCCCGCGGTGACCTTATCACCCCGACAACAGCTCCTCCTCTGACGACATCGCTGGTTTTGATTGATGGATAGCAGTCCCTCCTCCGGTGCCTTTTACTTTTTTATGCCCTCACTTTGAAAAAGCCCTTTCCGAGGCTCAAACTGGTAAAACTGCTCTGACGTTAAACACAGCCGGGGTGTGCTTCTGCTCGCAGTCTGACGCGTCGACCGATGCGTGTGCACACAGACAGATGTGTTCGACAGAAATATGTTAACACAGTCCAGAACAAAAGTCTCGTGTACTGGTTAAAAGTCAGAACCCGTCCTCTGTGCGTCTGTCCATCCGGCTGACCGCAGTCTGTCTGCCTGCCTGTCGGTGCTGTCAGCGTGGCGGCCTGTGCGTCAGACTGTCTTCGTGTCTTCGGACCTCTGTTTTTTTACTGTCTGCATACCAGTCTGTCTCTGTCCTGCCTGTGCTCAGTAGTTGCATAGTTGAATATCAGTTTCTGTATACTGTAGCTGTTATATCTAATGCGGGAATACCAAACAGCAAAAAGTACACATTTGGACGTGTGTGTGTGTGTGCATTAACTACATTTGTAATAATTACATTGTCTCAGATTCATTTGCCTCACACTACATTTATTGTGGAATACTTATTCTGTCTTTGTTCTTCTGTAACTTTCTTGAAGTTTTTTCTTCGTTTTTTATATCCCTGTCAACGGCCTCACCTGTTGTAAAAAATTTTAAATGAATGTATTGAATAGTGACAGATGTCTAGTATCGTTTCTAGAGAAGTTTATGTTTTTGTTTATGATGTAATGCTGTAGTTTTTATTCTTCATTTGAACTGAAACAGGAAACTAGATTCCGGTACTTAGAAATCGTTTATGTAAGCAAACGATGAAAGAAGCTTGGTTTGCCTTGGTTTGGTTTACCATTTCTTTTTCCTCTACATTTTTCCAAGTTGTATTACATGATTTGCATTATTTGAATGTCCCTAAACGATAACTTTTTTTAACAGATTTTCTGTGTCTCACTTGATAGTAAAATAGTGTGATAGTTAATCCCCCCAAGTAGCTTTAGAAAGACCGTGCCTCAGCTGCCTTTTCCCACCTGCCATTTCTTTACCTGCTTCTGTTGCACTGGCCATATTTTCACCCCTCCTTCTCTCACTTTGCCCCCGCCTACAGAATGAACTTATCGAAGGGACCATTGGTGAACAGCAGCAGTGAAGATAACTCCAAGTCAACCTATAGCAAATGCGGCGCTGGCGCCTGGAGGATGCACCAGAGCTACGATCCACTAGAGGCCAACCACATGAGAGACGCACATGCCCTCTACAACCCCAGGTAAGACGAAATGACGACAGGACCAAAGACACAGAGACAGAGAGAGAGACGTGAAAGAAAAAGAATCTCTGAATCTGTTAGGTTCTGTTTTACACAAAAGGCACACTTGACCTCTATAAACCTCAGATGAAAGAGAAAGAAAAGGCGAGCACTTTGAGACATCAAAACCCAGTGTTTTCAGTGGTATGTGTGTGTGAGTGTGTCGGGGTGTGTGTGTGAGAGAGAGAGAAAGCGCAATTACAGTGCTGACAGAAGTAACTTTCCTCTATGATCTATTAGAATATGAGGGTTATATATTTGTGCTTTTCTTCATTTTCATTGATTTATTTCCTAATTCTGATATTTCTGCTTTTGACTGAAGTACATTTTACATTTTCTGCATTGACACTGTGATTAGATCAGTGTTTAAAATATGCTCCTCCGCTTTTGTGTCACCATGTGCAAATGGAAAAATTACACATGCAGGAAGCAGATTAACATCTTTAAAGTATAGATGTGTGGTTACAGTGTCTGCCACATGGTCGCAACTGTGGCTGGTTTGATTCCAGCCGGCCATCTCTGTTACTTGTCATACCAGTCTCTCCACATTTATAGTCTACTTATTCATCCGTCACTATCAAACTATTAAACTATTAAAAAAATAGCCATGAAAATAAATGCTAATTAATTATTTCTGATCATTAGTGACAACAGGCATAGATAGGAGGTTGTCCATGGAGTTCCACTCTGTTTGATTTACATTTTGACAAATAAATTTTTCCTTGTATCTGCCAAAAAGAAAAATAACATGGCAAACTAGTATAAATTAAGTCAGAAGAAAGACCATTTTCTGCCTCATATTAGTAGTTTGTCTGTGTGTGTGTGGGGTGGGGTGGGGGGGATCTGTGTCCATGCATGTGTGTGTGTGTTTGCTGCTAATTGTCCCCAACATGTTTTGCTCTGTGTCCAAAGGCAAACCTTAAATTTATATTATGATAGTACCTGGGTAACCCTTGTAGCCACTGCTATACAATTCACCCATAGCACTATCTTTTAACGAATATTTTTACAGTATATATGCGCTATCACAAGAAAGTGGGATTTAACTTCCGGCTCAAGGACACTTCAGTAGTGCAAATGTGTCGCAACACAGAAGCTTTAAATCATATCATTTGGTTGAAGGACAGTCGCTTTTACCATAACAGTAATCCCCCATGCCGTCTGCATGTGCAATAAAGCATGAAGAGCTTTAAACAAAGTGAAATTTCACTTTAAAGTTCTCCAGTGGAGACCAGTTCTAGGTTTGTGTTGATTGAGGCAGGTGAAACTGAGGGCTGCCACGGTCCATTTTTAGAACATAAACTGTAAATATGCTGCTTGTTTCATGTTAAAACAGAGTAAATGTGTGGCGCGTGAAACACGGACACACTTTCCCTCTCTTTGTACTCTTCCTCCCTCTCTGCCCCTTCTTCCCTCTGTCTTTCAATTATTCCTCTGGATAACAGCCACATGCCCAGATTGCAAAACTGTAATTGTAAATATGTGTTTTGTATATTATAATTAGCATAATGCAGGCTTATTGCACTATTATATGCGAATGAGCATGGGTATGTGTGTGCTTTCTGCTGTAAGTTTAGATTTTATTATATCTCTTCTCACCTGAGCTTGCTGTGGCCAAGCTCTAAAAAAATATTTGAACTGACTGCACAGATAAACTTGCCACTCTCTTGATTAGTTGTTCTACACTGATAAATGTGGAAAGATTTGATGTATTTAGTCAGTGGTCATGTCATTATTCTGCCACCAAACAACATTATGCTGCTTGATCTCACTCACTGACATGACTACCTGAATGAACATTACTATCATGTATTTTGCTGTTATTGTTGTAGTATTATCGCAGCCTATTAGAACACTATTGATTAGTGCATTGGTAGGCTTTTGCAAAGCCCTTTAATTTTAAGTGTGTGTGAGCTTGTGTCTGTGTGTTCGTATGCCCGTGTGCACTGTAGACTGGGAAGTCTTAGTCCAATAGGATTTCAGGGTTAGTCTGGGTCAAGCCAATTAGAGGTCTGGCAAGCCATTCTCACGCAGACTCTCAGCCAATCACCAACAGGAGTATTACTCGCAAAATATGGTGTGTGTATGTGTGTGTGTGTGTGTTGGCAGACAGTGAAGTCTGGTGATGAGAGGTGTAAAGGTTTGCCAGGGGCTAGGGAGTCACGCCATGGCTTGAGGTCACACATTACATTCGCGCACACACAGAGAGACACACATGCTACACTACGAATTGGGGAACATTATTTTCCGCTGCATTGGTTCAAGTTTTGGACCAAGTCAAAACAGCTGACAGTGTAATTGTGAATTCAACTGCCAAAACTATGTCAAGACTCAGATCTCACCCAATAATGTTCCCCAGTTGGGAGATAATAGAATAACAATATATCCTGGAGTTCACAGCTTCAGTCTTCAGAATTTATCTCCAGACCGCGATTAAATAACTGTAATACAAAAATATGTAATGTTACAAATCAGAACAAAAAGACATCTGTAGTGACAGTTTATGGTCAAGAACAAGCTCGTAATGGGCCTTTTTCACAGCAGGCACTTTGACTTGTCATGGCAGGACAAGCACAGGTGTTACTAATAACATTAACAATGGCTCTGTTGTATTCACATGTCCCAGTAAGATATGACAATGCGACAGTGAGCCAGCATGAAGACCAGAACCCTGAAACTAAAGCAGCTAAATGGAATTCATCCGTCATTAATCTGATTCTTTACACCTGTGCTCTGTCTATTGTGTCAAAGATGGCATCAAACAAAAGAACTAATCATGGACTAAATAGTGAAGATGAAGTCAGCTCAACTTAACTTACCCTCTCACACAAATACAAATCCATACATACATTTTTATTTTATTTTATCTTTTTTTCAGTGGTGATTTTATACACACAAGCGGTATCACATGAATAGTCTCTCCAGGATATCTGACCTCCAGGTGTGTTGATGGGATGTAGTCACACATACACATTCTCACACAAACATGCACTTGACACAGCTTTGGGAAAAAACCTCAATTTAAATTGTTATTTAACAGTATTTATATATTTGTAGCAGAAATATAAAAAATCAAAAAAATCAAAAGGCATGTAAATTATTCTTGATTTGTAATAATAATTTAATTTTCTGAGAATGGCATTCGCTCATTAAATCCATCAAAAAGCTTAGCTGTTTCTACAAAAGTAATGTGAAAACTTTTCGTATGCTTTGTTTCGAGGAGCTTTCACTCATGAAATCTTTTTTGAGTTCTGAAGAAATTCGTAATTTGTTTTGGGGGAACTGCTGTTTTCATTGGACAGCAACAATATTATTCCTATTTTTATTTAGGCCATCAAACCATGGGAATGTGATTAATGTCAGGCAGCCAGGGTGCACTTGAATGCAGACACACGCATACACACACACACACACACACACACACACACACATTGCTGTAAACTGAGCCCAATGTAATCATAATGATAAAGCAGATTGCCTTAACACACAGATGGGCCTCCCAACAGCTCTGCGTGTGTATGTGTGTGTGTGTCTGTGTGTGTGTGTTTGCGTGTGTGTGTTTGTGTATGTGTGCATGTGTGGACAACGCTGATTGGATTGCAGATTTATAGAAGAGGATTACTGCTAGAGCAGAGAGAGAGAGAAAGAGAGAAAGAGGGTTTCAGACACTCACCTCTCATTAACTTCCACCCCCTTCACCTCACCTCGCCTTATTCTCAGTCATGGATAAACAGACACACACATACCTACACTATACAGACACACACGAACATGCAAAATTAAGATGCTGCATCGATGCAGCTCCTAATGTTTCCATAAAATGTCAAATTGATGCTTATATATTAATTTTACTATCACATGCTGAAGAAGTATTTCAATTTTTGCAATTTGCAATTATTTGAGTTTTTAGGAAAGCAAAGTTTAAAACCCTGTGAGAGCAAAGCCAATTCTACAAAGATGAGCAGTAGTGCTTAATACACATTATACTGTAACACAACCAAAATATTTAAAACTCAAACTTCCCACAGTGAGGTCAGATAAGGTTGTTCTATCGTTGTTCCTGCACTGGTGCCAGTTTTGTGTTTTTTACTGAAGTGTAATGGAAGGAATAAAGAGAGGAAGATGTAAATGAAACGTCCAAATATTGAAAAACTGAATCAAGACAGACTGACGTGGACGCTATAAATGAAAGATAGGCAATCAGAGACAGAATATAACATAGACAGAAAGATGCAGGCATGCCAGAAAGAGACAGAGACACAGAAAGAGAGGCAGAGACAGTGGGCACTCCAGCAAACCTGATTATGACTGGATGTGAATTAGATTCCCTAACAGATGGTCCAGGAGCGAGGCTGTAAGGTGCATCAGCCAGCAGTGAGGGGAGGGAGAGTGGGAGGAAGGAGGGCAGAGGGAGAGAGAGGGAAGAGAGGCAAGGAGGCAGAGGGGACGAGTGTCAACAGCAGCTGGTGACAATACAGATCAATTCAGTTCAAAGCGTGCGGCAGCAAAATGTTTTGTCTGCAGGGTTGAGTCTTGCTTTCAGATTATCATTCAATATATATATGGGTGATGTCGGTGGAAATTTAGTATTTTAAGTCATAAGCCAACACATTTGCTTTCTTCTTCTGACCCGTGATACCTGTCACATAGTGTAATCATGCATTGAAAAGTAATGAACTGGCTGAATTTCTACCAATCACTACATTTTTATACATATCATTAATATTAACATTAAATGAGAACTGAAAGAAGGTTAAATATTGAATCTTCTTCCTGTTTCTAAATGCATTATTTTGAGAATATTGAATGTTGGTTTGAAAAGTAAGCTGTGAACTCAGCCTGTTCAGGATGGATTTTCTCAATTTTTACAGATGCTGTGCATTATTGTACATACTCTAGCTCTGCTTCTCCCTCTCTCCCTGTGATGGATAGGTGTAAATCATCACAATCCTGTAGTGACAGCCCAATTTCCCCAAATCTGATCTGCTTAAAGAATGCAGCCTTGATGCTCCTCTCCTCTCCTCTCCTCTCCTCTCCTCTCCTCCATTTCTTTTTCTCCTTTATTCCACTTTTTTCCCCTCATTCTCTCAGATCAAGCGCCCCTTAACTTCACACACACACACACACACACACACACACACACACACACACACACACACACACTATTTCTCCTCTCTTTTACAGTATTTCGCTCTCTTTTCCCGTTCCCTCCTTGTCTGTATCCTCTTCCTCCCCTCCCCTCTCTCTGCCTCCCTCCCGTGTCACATTTGAAAGCCTTGTCATATTTACTAGAGTGGAAATCCTCTTTCACCATCTGTTTAATAAAATGTGTTTTTAATCCGATGGGGGGTATTTTGTTTTTTTTGAAACACTTTTTTTTATTATACTTCTGTGCAATTTCATTTGATACAGCACCTTGCTCTATCTGTCCGCATATGAGAGAGATAGAGAGGGGGCGGGAGTGTAGGAGAGCTGTATGTCTCACTGTGCACAAATGGTCAAATGTGTAAGTGTGTGTATGAATGCATGTGTGTCTGCCACAATGTCAAGCATTGGTAAGTGTTTGGAAGAGCTGTTGTACCCCTAATGCTCAGCGATAACACTGCTAATCCACACACACGCACACACACACACACATTCACACAGAAAGGCAGACGAGCACTCACCTTCATCAATGACCTTTCTTTTATAAAGGAACCGGCCTACAATGTATATCCCTTATTCCTCTGCACAAACATTGCCTGTCAAGATCATGTGAATAAGCAGTATGAATATATGTTCATCAAATTTATTGTGTGCATCATTTAAAGAAATTGAGTAAACATGTACCTGTATATACTGTTCATTATAGAATCAGAAAGATTAATAATTTCACTTTTTCCACTTGCAGTATCTTCTCTGAAGGGTTTACCTAAAGAGAGGATGCATTCAGTATTTTCATTGATTTCCCCTCTTCACCCTGGCCGGTAAAAGGCTGGAGGTCACCTCAAGTATATGGTATGCAATTTAGTCTGCCAAGGCCCAAAATAGAGCAGAATTAGACATCTAATTTGCTTGTCTGGAGTATTTAGCCAATAAATGCTTGAATATGCTTAACAGACAAACTGTTAACTGTACTGCTGATGTGCAGCCTGCTGGTGTTTCAGATGTTTGAAGCACTGCTCTTACAGTAGACAACCACCCTTACAAATACAATGACACACAGCAGATAAAGGAGACATAAAGAGGGGCAAAGAGAGAGAGACAAAGAGAGAGGTATGGAGAGAGAGAGACGTGGTGACAAAGATAGTGCCTGGCAGCAACACACTTATCAGCCACTGCTCCGCGAGAAAATGACCTAAATCATCAAGATTCCCATCTGACATACACACACACACACACACACACAGGTTTAGCGATGCTCCGCCTTAACGTTTTTGCCCTGAACAAGATCAACCTTTTCATATCTTTTCACTTAAATAACTAGACCAATGCAGGCGGACTCTCAAATCCAAATCATCCTTTATTCAGACCAAGGAAGACTTTGACAAGAAAAAAAAGAATTCCCTCAAAAATCTGGAACGTAATCACATTTTAAGAGAAGAGAACCGACCGAAAAAGAAAAGAGAAGAAGGAACCACATGAAACCGTTTCAACAATAGCATGATGATTGAAAATAGACGATATACATTGATATCCCCAGACTCAACATGATATCCCTGAATAGTCTGCCGTCTGCAGTTTGGAAAGCACATAATTCATAATCAATCGTGTTTGGCTGAGCCTGCCCTGTGTGTGCTGTTTCCCACTGTTTGTCCACTCACATCTACAGAATGTGTGTGTGTGTGTGTGTGTGTGTGTGTGTGTGTGTGTGTGTGTGTGTGTGTGAACTTTATAAACCCCAGGAAGCATCATAACAGCTTTAGCCCTAGTAGTGTGCCTCTGTAAGTCTTTCCCAATTCATTTCACACCTGTGTATGTGTCTGTGGATAGTTGTGTACAGCAAAGGTGTGTGTAAGTTTGTGTTTGTTATATTAAAATTCATACCTAGAAGGAGTGTCTAAACACACACACATGCAGTCACCGACACATACACTCAGGAATATAGACACACACACTTACATTTCCTCTCCTCTGCCGGTCTTTACAGCCCAGCAGCCCATTGGGCAGAATGTGTTTTAGCCATTATCACATTGATTGTATGTAATCAGGGGTTTATTCTGCAGCCAATGAAGTGAATTACAGGTTTCCTGCCCGCCTAACACTGTAACAATTGATCTGCTCCCTGATGTGTGTGTGTGTTTGTGTGGGCTGGAAGGTGGTGTGTGTGATAGGGTGTGTATGAACGAGAAAGACAGAGAAGCGATGATAGAGTGTGTTTGTGTGAGAGGTAGAAAGGACCAGTGAGAGAGAGACTGAGACCCAAAGAGAGCGGGAAAGAGAGGGTGAGAGAGAGCTCAGTAGGAGGGAGAGTGGTTTAGAGTGACTGTCGCTGCGTGAGTTTTTATTTCTTATTTTATTCATTTCTCTCCCTGAAAACAACTATAATCATCGACACACTGTGAGTCTATGGAGCTCGACTCCAGCACAAGCACTCACACAAAAACACACACCCAGACTCCACAGCAACACACAGATTATTTTCTCCCCGTATTTCTCTGCCTTTTAACTACGCACACACTATACACAACGCTCATACAACAACACAGATTCAATTAGAACTTACTTAGAGAACACCACACATGAAAAAGATTTTTTTATATGCGTGTGTCTGTTTTTTCCTGTCCTGGTCCAATAATGCATCCACCAGAAAATAGAAAAGCACATCAGCAGTCACCTACTCATCAGCGTGCAGCTAACAAGTCAAGTTTCTGTGTGTTTTTATACACCAGTATTTTTATCACCAGTGTATGCATTGAGCTGACAAACTGACAAGCAGTTCAACAACCCTCCACAGATAGGTGAGGGTTGAAAATGGACTAAAATTGAGAGAGAAATAGAGCAAAGAAAGAAAAATAAACAGAAGAGTGTAAGGGCTGAAAAAGCAATTCAGTCTATTGATGAAATCATTCTATTCATTTGACTATGGAAATGTAAATGCTTTTTTTTTTTTTGCTCCAGTTCCCCTCCTTACCCCATTCTTTAATTCAGTGTATTTTCTTTTCTGTATTCCATCCTTCCATAACTTTCCCAAAGCATTGCCGGTATCATCTAGATAGAATTGTGTGGGTTTTTTTCTCTCTCTCTCTCTTTTTCTTTTTGCTTATTGGACTGTGTGTTCTTATCAGCATCGAGAGCACAATGCTTGGTGTGATGGAAAGGTATTAGCCAACCCGTGGTAGCTACATTGTCAGCACTTCTCTCTTCTCTGTCTCTATTGCTACCACTTCTCTTTCCTCTCTGGTCTTATCCTCCTCTACTCATTTTTATCGCTTTTTCCATAGGAATTTGGTTTTTAAAATAACATCTGGACAGTGAGATGCTTCATTCCTCTGCATGCACTGAAGTTTATCAAGGTGTTATCAACAGGGTAACATTTATTTTAAAAGCTGTTGTGCTTTAAGCTCTAAATGTTAACATCTTAGCTGCTCATTTTATCTCTGTAAATTCTCTTCATATAAAAAAAAATGTGTTGTCGATCATATTTTGGTTGTTGGACCAGCATTTTTACTCACTAATGTAATTCCTGAGATCTAGTCGGTATTGACAGAAGAGTCCAGCAGGTCAAGCAACGTGAGCAGTCAGACAATCAGGCAGGTTATGAACAAAGTGAACAAAGTGTTTTCTAAACCTCTGATTTGGCAGTGGTAGGTGAATGTTAAAATGACAGGCAGACTGTCTGTTTTAAACCTCGATCCAGCTCTCAGCTAACCTGCACTGCTCCATCCTCCTCTCTTCCCTGGTCTAACCTGGGGTGGGACAAAAGCAGTTTGGAGTAGTTTGTGGATCAGTTTGTGTTTATGACCGCCATCTAGTGAGGCAGTCGCACAAAGATTGTATATAATAAAAGAGCGCACACAGAAACACAGGAGCGCACAGCAAACAGCACAGAGACACACAGCGAGGCAGAGAGTAGTTGCTCTAATACGATGATTGTATGTTTGTCCCTGCCAGTTGTCAGGGAGCTGCATCAGCCCACCGCTCTAATGACAGCTTGTCATAAGAAAGTGG
Organism: Chaetodon trifasciatus; assembly: GCA_037975065.1. Lineage (NCBI taxonomy): Eukaryota > Metazoa > Chordata > Actinopteri > Chaetodontiformes > Chaetodontidae > Chaetodon > Chaetodon trifasciatus. The sequence continues at coordinate 18,420,811 of JBBMOE010000001.1, forward strand.
CCCACCTTCCTTCAAAGCACACTGGAAAAAAGATTCTTCTTCTTCTTCTTCTTCCTCCTCTTCTTTTTCCTTTCTTTCTTTTCGAGACATCGTTCCATTCTTTCTGTCGCTCTCTGTCCACAGATCCACATATTTATCTCTCTTTCATGAGTCACTGTGCCTTCAAAAAGTGAGAAATGAAAAAAAAGAAATAGGAACAAAGACAAAGAGAAAATGACAGGGATTGGGGTGGAAATGGAGACAAGGGAAGGTGGTAATCTTTCTGCCCCGTGTGTGTATGTGTGTGTGTGGGGGGGGGGGTTCTCTCTCAGTAAGGGAGGGGTAAATAGGACTGCTGAATATTTGATGTCTTCAGAAACTAAACAGTCACTTTTGTCCATTGCTGTAACTGTTTGAGAAACAGTGTGTGTTCAACTTTATCACAGGCACTAATTACAATACAACACATAGGTGACTTAACTCAAGTTATTTATTTCAAAGCGTTCAGGAAATGCTCCAACAAAATTAATTTTTTGATGAAAGTGTCCACTAGTTAGCCTTCTTTTTGTTTGATGTTGTACACATGAAATTTTTCTGTGTGTCTACTTTGGTAAGTGATAAGCTTCTGCCTGAAATTACACATAACATGGAATGGGCAACAGAAGTAATTGCTTTCATCAAAATGAAATAAGAAAATTATTTATGCCAATTTGAGCAAAAGAAGCTTCGTACCACTTGTTAGACATAAGACATGCCATTCAAAAAAGCAAAAATCTCATGTATGTCAGAATATGTTGCTCTTCCGCTGACGTACGGCAAAAATGTGGTGAATAGCAGAAATAAAAAGAAACTCATAACCCCTTTTCTGCAATAGAATTAAGCAAACCAGCTAATACTAAAATCTGATTCCTGCTCCTCTTTGTGTTTTTACTGTAATCATGTCATAACACACTGCTCGTGTCTTAGAGCTCCTTGTGAAAGGACAGAAAGAAGAAGAAACACACTCAAGCCTTTTCCTCTTTATATAAATCTCTTTAAATACCTACAAACATACAGAATTTATTAAAAAATTGAGACCCAACTCCTTCCCTCTCTCTCTCCACACTCATCTGAAGAGCAGACAGGCACAATAAGACTGCTCTTTCAGCACAGAGCCGTAGTTACATAGCGCCATAATTATACTGATAACATACATACATAAATGCATTCAACCTCTCGCTTGGCACAGCGCACTGGCTGTGATTTCTTAATCTCCTTTCCTCTTCTCCTCTCCTCTGCACGCATGTCTTCTTTTTTATTCTTTTTATTCCTCCCCCTTCGACTGCCATTATTTTTCATTTATAAGCAGAGAGAGAGAGAAAGAAAGAGAGAGAGCACATAGGAGAGATGTGTGGGAGAAAAAGAGATGGTAGAGGAAAAGAGAGAGAGATGGAGCAAAGAGGAATGGAAAGGAAGAAGGAAAGAGAGATAGATGAGAATTTGAGAGAGAAGGAAAAAAAGCGCCTGAGATCTTTTGGCACTTAAACTCTTTCACTTAATGGTACTCAGAGGGATTGACGGTCGAAGGGAGGGGGCACAAAAGAGCATAAAGAGTGAAAAAGGAGAGATTAAATCATCACCATCACATCATCTACTTAAATGGGTCTACTCTCTTTTCTGTCGCCACTGTTTTCCCCCCCTCTGCTAGAACATAGACAACCCCAGTGCCATCTCTCACCATCCCATCACTCTTTCCCACATTTACATTTATTTCTTCTTTGCTTACTCTAGCACCTTATATACGTTTTTGGCTCTCCTTCTGTATCCCTCCATCCACTCTCTCTATCCCTTTTTACCTCCTTCCCGTTCTTGATTTGTGTCCAAACCTTTTTCAGTGTCCCCCTCACTGCAAACTGAAGACTTACCTTAGCATCAGATAAATGGATTTATAGACACAATACCACAAAGCCACGATTAATAGAGTCTCTGAATTAGAAGAACCTGCGAGGAGGGGAGAGAAGAAGGGAAGAAGTGGTGGTGGGAATAAAATATATGATGAAAGGTTGGGGGGGCAAAGTATTGTACATTATAAATGTCATGTCACTTTATGAAAGGAAAAATGGACTCAAGAAAATTTGTTGAATTTCTGGTAAAGGAGCCTGTTTGCCTCACAGTGCCTGTGTAGTTTGGCTAAAGATAGAGGACAGCTTTGTCTCATCGTGCTGCTCACCAAACACATTAAAGTTCTGCTGCACATTATAAATCCTAACAATTCAGATGTGAAACTGCTGTCTGTCATTTGGCCATCATCAATCACTGCAGCCAGCTCCTCTTTCTCTCTTTCTGCCTGTTTCTTGCTATGGCTTGGCTGTCTGTCTGCCTACCTGTTTTCCTGTCTATATCCATTCCCCACTCCCCCCACCCGTCCCTCTCCCAGCCGGCTCTCCATTCTCCGTCAAGGCGCTGTCTGTGTTTTATGGGTCCCTGTAGAACAGGGATCTTTTACAGGCCGACTGGACTTTTGAAGCCCCTCGTTTAGCAGCATCCTGCCTTAATTAAAAACCCCTTTTGTGCTTTCTGCCTTTAACAATGAAATGGGAGAGAAGGGAGGGAGGGCAGGGTTAGAGGAATAGAGAGTGGTAATGCAAAGAGGATGAGAAAGAGAGAGTGGAAAGAGTTAGAGTGAGTGAGAGAGAGAGAGATGGCAGAGAATAGGAAGTGATAGGGAGACAGGCAGATAGATAGTAAGGTAGACAAAGGGAGGGATGGAGAGATATGGACAGAGAGAAGATAGCTGTTAATTACAACTGCCATTAACAAGACACCAGTCAGCCTCCTCAGGGAGACGGAGAAGGAAAAGCAGGAAAGGAGAGAGGGAGGGAAGCAGAATAGAGGAAGGAAGAGAAAGCAGAGAAGAACAAGAGACGAGGAGAGGAATTCAGTCACCGTTCAGCGTGATTAGTTGAGATTCATTTTTTTTCAATATGGTTTTGTTTAGCATTTCTTTCCCTAACTTCTTCTACATCTGTGTCTGTCAATGTGTGCTCGAATGTAAGCGTATGAATCTGTGTCTCTGTGCGTGTGTGTGCGTGTGTGTGTGTGTGTGTGTGTGTGTGTGTGTGTGTGTGTGAGCATCATGTATGTGTGAGGCTGTCTGTGGGATGATTGAGCAGCAGAGAGCCTGCTTACTGATTACCTTCATGTAGAACAAGCTGCTATTGACTGGAGAGTGACGGATGACCGTCGGCCCCGAGTATGTGTATGTGTTTGTGTGACTGGGTGCTACTATAGATGCTTCTCTGCTACTCTCTTTTCCACACGGTTCCCCTAATGAAGCACATTCTGTTTATTTTTTATATTTAAGTCTCTTACTCTTTTATTACGTCGTCCCTTCTGTCTCCATCCGCACAACTGTCATTTCTCTCAAGAAAAGAATAAAAAATGTGATGGATGGATTGTGTGCATACGTCTGTGTGTCAGGCTCAGTGGAAAAATATCAATCTTTCATAGAAAGTGACAGTGAGGAAATACAACATCAAAACAAATTATTGCTGTAATTGGACTTTCAAAAACGGAGTTTTCATTGAACGTTGCCTTAGCTGTGTCAGTTTTTCTTTTCTCTACCTCTACCTCTCCTCTCACCCTTTGCTCTCTTGGTTTCACATTTTACACGTGACATTTTCTTGTAATACTTTCTTCCTCTGCTTTGTCTGATTGTTCCTGTCTCTCACCCTCAGGCTTCTCTGCAGAATGTCCAGTAAGGAGCGCCACCTTGAATCCAACTGTCCGTCCTCTTATATAAAGACTGAGCCGTCTAGTCCTGCCTCCCTGACTGACAGTCTAAACCATCACTCCCCTGGTGGCTCCAGTGACGCCTCAGGCTCCTACTCGTCCACAATGAACGGTCACCCCAATGGCTTAGACTCCCCGAGCCTTTACGGCTCCAACGCAGGACCCCTGGGTCCTGCTGGCGGTCCCGGATCAAAGCGCTATGAGGACTGTTCATCAACTATTGGGGAAGATTCACAGATTAAGTGCGAGTACATGTTGAATTCGATGCCCAAGAGGCTGTGTCTGGTGTGCGGGGACATTGCATCAGGGTACCACTATGGAGTGGCATCCTGTGAGGCCTGCAAGGCCTTCTTCAAACGCACCATCCAAGGTTGGCTTCCATTTTGACTTTCTGTCCATAATTATGTCTCTTTGTATGTCTCTCTACATATCTGTCTCTGTGCCCCTCTCTTACTGTATCAGGTGTATCACAGATTTGCTTTCTAATTGTCTTCAACCTTGTCTTCACAGAAACTTTGAGTGTCTGTGTTGTTTGTTAAAAACTGTAGACATTGTTAGCTGTGGTCTGTTGCTGGCAGGCCTTTAAAGCTGTCAAGAAATGTTTTCCTAGTAATTGTAATTTGATTTCTTCCAAATTTGCATTTATGAAGCAATGACAGTGTATGAAAGGTCATAAATACATTACAACAAAATATCACATTACATGGTTGGCTGCAGGGGCCACAACATTAGAAGCTGAAGAGTGTCTCTCCACATATTTCTTTAAAAAGCACAGCCTGTCAAAGAATATAGCACATTTACTGTAGCACCAAAAACCTAAACTCTGATTTTTCCACATGAAGTTCATACACACATAAACACACATGAAGTGCACTCTGTCCCACGTGGACATACACCTGAGCCATTATACTAGATCCAGGATATATGATGAAAGCCCCGGGCCAGATGTGAACCCAGATTTTTATATGGTACATGTATCCTCCTCTGTCTGCTAAGTGAGCCACCAGGACACCCACCACAGTCTATTTTTTCCTCTGTCCTTCACCATTTCTCTTCCTGTCATGCATGCACATACACACACTCACTTATAAGCATCCAATCAGGTCTCATGCATGCACACCGTGCACATCAATTGCAAGACACACCCCCCTTTCACCCTCAACCTTGACTTCTTCTTCATCAACAGCAAAGAGTAATTTCCAGGTAGTGTTTGCATTCACAGATCTAGCTGCTTATGCTTCACAGCAAGAGTGTTAGCTATAAGCCTGTTGTCTAGGAGATAACGTAGTGTCAGAAGAAGGTCAGAGGTTATGTCTGGGGGTCAGGAGTTCAGGTTAGGGGGTAGAGGAGAGAAGGGATAGAGCAGTAATCCACATGATGAGAAGAGTACCAGGAATTAGGCTCAGTAATCCTTTGCTTGTCTCTTGTTCAGGGTAGAAGTAGTGCAGGAAGTGCACAGGTATTTATCCCCTCCAGTTTTGTGGATATTCAAGTCACACTCAACCTCGTATTTTGTCCTTCATTTACCCTTGTAAGCACAGCACAGGTCATTCTGACAGACAACCAATTAGTCACAAAGGGAGCCAATAAGTCAGCCATTTGTTCATTAATCCACCCAGTTCAATGATAATGCAGCCATTTTACTTTCCTATAACTTATATCACAGATAGAGCACAAAATCTACAACTTGACTGATAAATTTGTTGGATTTTATGATGGTTTTCACGTGTTTCTCTCCACAGCAAGCACACCTTAAGCAGATACTTACCAGGCTATTTGTCTCTTTTTCTGATAGTTTATGGGTAACAATGGAGCTCTGTGGCCAAATTATTGACTTGTGTTCCATGGGATTTGTTGACAATAAGAAAAAAGTATGTAATATCACCTTTGATAATCCATTAAACATAGGTATATGAACCTTTTTAGGTTGGTTTTTTGACCTAGCAAGACAGCCTTCTTGTCAGTCTTTATGCCACTGCCATAACCAAGCTACCAGTCAGTTGGCCAGCCAGCCATCATCGATCCACCGAGTCAGTCAGTCAGTCAGTCATATCAGACAGGATTCATCTATCTGCGTTTTCATCCATCCACCTATCTGTCGCTGCTTTCTTTTGCCACCGATAAGCAGCTTTCCCAGTAAAGCCCCAGAGAGAGAGCGAGACACAGGGAGGTCGAAATCTTACATCCACTAGATGGTCACCACTACCCAGAGATGACCTGTATGTGTTTATTATGGGATGAGATCAGGACACGGTGCAATCTTCACAAAGAGATTGCAGCACACACATACAGAGATAAAGGCAGAGACACGCACAAACTCAGAAGCACATTCACACATGGACACCAACACACATGCACAGACAGTCACACACACAACTTTGTAATCACTCTGTGTATAGATTTAACCCTTACTTCATCTGTCATGGCTGTAGTGTCTATTAGTTGACCAATTCCACATGTCTCATTTCATTTTGAGGGCTTGTTAAAGGTTACATAGGTGAGGACACAGTTACAGATTAAATACAAGGGCTCTGCAAACGTGTAGATATGATGCCATGTTGACAGTAGAGCCTCTTCGAAGTATGACCTTGAATAGATTTAAAGCAATGCTCTGTCCCACCTCTCTCTCACTCCCTCATTTTCACTCTATTTGTAATCCTCCCTTCTCCTGTAGTGGACATGTTGCAGATCAGGAAGGCTGAAGTTTAAGGTTATGGGTCAAGACTTTGGCAAAACTTGTTACAGGACTGTCACGAAAGGCTGTTCAGCAAATGGATGGGAAGCCATATTGAGACTAGAGGCCACCAAGGCGATGTAAATCACAGCCATTATTTTGCATTTTTTGCAGTCAAAACTAACATTTAATTTGTGGATGTTTATTAAGAATTTGCAATTAGTCAATTTTGAATGGAAACGACTTGCAATTTAATAAAGCAAATCTATCACTGTGAGGCCAGCAAACTTCACTTTTATCAATATGAATGCTACAGTACTTCTGTTAATGTTTGTTTGGGCACAGACTGAGCAGTCTTGGATCCACTGGAACAAATGGGTCATGACATTATTTTTGGCTACCATGCAAGCCAGCCACATCCACAGATCGTGTGGATGTGTGCATTACCCTGTGTGTCTGTGTGTGGGCTTGTGTTCATCCATGTAAATGAGTGCAAGTTTATGTGTATGTCCGTGCAGATATGCCTGTGTTTATGTGCAGTTGTGTGTTAGTGTGTGTGTATCTTGGCTGGAAAGCAGGGCCAGCCTCAGATGGGCAGCAGCAGACATATTGGTATGTTTCAACCCATTAGCCAATAAAACCGCAGGTAATCACCAAAAAAACACCTCCAGCTGGACAGGGAGGAGAGCATGGGGTGGGAGAGGAGAGGAGAAAAGAGAAGAGGAGTGGAGAGGAGAGGAGGTGTGTACACCGGTATGGATAAAAAACAAGTTGAAACAAGGAATGAGAGAAAGAGAGGAGAATGAGGAGGGTGGATTGGGCACATGGATGTAGGAAGGAATTAGTGGTATGTGTGTGTGCTTGTGTGTGTGTGCGCCACAGCATGGAGGAAGTGGCTGTGGCAGCTGCTGTTTCTGTGGCGTCAGTCCAGCGACACCTGACAACCTGCATCTATCACTCCCTTATTGAGAGAGAGGGATAAAGGGGAGTGAGGAGGAGGCCAAAGTGTGGGAGAGGGAGGGATAGGCCAATGAAATGGGAAGAGGAAGACAGCAAGAGGGACAAAGAAAGGTGGATGAGAGCAGGAAAGAGGAAGACGAAAAATGTGATGGTGATGTAGAGCAAAGGAATGAGAGCAGTGAAAATGGTAGGTGGGACGATCCAACGAGGGGGTCTGTGCGATAGTACGGCTCAGACTGACTTCGAATCTGGTCTGAAACCTGAAAACTTGTCCCCTTCTCCCCTCTGTTGCTTTCTACCTATATATTTTCTGTTGCCCCCCAGTTAAAACTATCTAATAAAGAGCCAAGGTAGCAAGAAAAGAAAGCAAATGGGAGGGAGAGGCTGAACAGATGTCAAGATAAAGTTAGAGCTGCAACGTAGGTAAAAAGAGATAAAAACAGCGACAGCTCAAGGAGTATGGCAGGCCAAAAGCACACACACTTGCACATTGCACAGCCTGTACAATGGCGGTCAATTGTCATGCAGCAGGTGGACATACACACACATCTCAAAGGAGATTGCAGGGGATTTGAGGCCCTCAAATATCCCCCTCACTCACACCAATGCACCTGTACGAACTTGCATGTTATACATAGAGGCTTCCAAGAACCTCTCTGCTCTAAGCCCACCCCAGTGCACAATAAGACACATAAAGGCACACACACACATACACACATGCACTGAGAGCTATGACATTGTAATATAAACCCTTCTTTTCTAATTCATACCCCATTCCCTCACTCTGAAGAAGGCTGTTTATGTCTGTGTGTGTGCATACAAAGAATCTACAGCCACATGACTTATGTCACACCTTTATATCAACCTGTAATTTATGCCTACAGTACCTAACCCCTTTCTGAATATGTACAATCTGTAATATCAAGTACCCTTTATGCAAATATGCGAGTATTAAAATCCATCACACTTTTAGTTGATGTAATAATCACAGTTGAGTTGAGGTACTGTAAATTCAGGTTTAACAAATGTTGTTATATCTGTCATGGATGTCACTTTAATCAACAAACAATAAGCAATATTATCACTGCCCATGGATGCCCACTTCCACAGTAGCACTCAGTATTTGTAGCTGTCAGGATTTTTTTTCTCAGTCAGGATTTAGCACATTTAGCGTTAGTGCTGCAGACCTATAAGTGACTCTTTACTGCAGTTATCCATTTAGCAGCACTTGCCTGTTAAGCCTTCCACAACCAAGGCCTTTTTACTGACCACCCATTAACCCATGCAGAATCTGTGTCAATAGCACATTTAGCCTTAGCGCTAGGTACATGTCCCTCTTAACTGCTGAATTAGTCTGCTCCTCCTGTATCATCAGCATGTAAAGGTGGGGTGTAAGCTAACTAGTCCCATTAGTAGTATCCATTAGACTGTAAGGGTTCCCCCATCATTTAGCATGTTTAGCCTTTAACTAACAAGGCTGTTTAATGAGCATCTTGTTGCCCATTAAGAAGTGTTCATGCATTTAGCCTTTTCCCAAGCTAACTAGCCCCCTTAATCAGCCCAGTAATGAGAAAACATCCTCTCCACAGCAGCAGTCAATAGTAATCACTGTTTGCTCTGTTTCAGTGGGAGATGCATTGGCTTGCTGGGGTACTGTAGTTGTCAGGTGGGCACAGGAGGAAGGGAACAATGGTTCAAATCTCAGCACAGTTCATACTACAGATAAATAAACCTTCCTGAAGAAATAAACTTGTTTGAACAATTCTGTAACAGTCCAAACTGTCCTAACAAATCCATAACTGTCTTTTGCTTTAGAACTGACTGGAAGCAAATTATTAAGCAGAGGAAATGAGCAGAACTGGTGGAGACTGAAGCTGAGAATGAGAAAACAAAACAACCGAATAAAATGGGAGTGAAAACAGGAGTCTGTTAGAAAAAGGGTCTTATTTAGACATACAATTAAAACCTGAGTTGAAAAATAGCAAAGACAAAGGACATACGATGACACAGAAATAGGAAGATGTAAAGAGAGACTGATGAAGCATGGTAAAAAGGAAGGGAAACAAGAGAAAGATATTATTAAATATTGAATGTGCGGTGGTGTATTCAAAATGCTAATTGGTAAGTGAGTTACCCACAACAAAGAGACAAGACATAGAGCCAGTGATGTGTTTGCTGGCAAAGGTTGTGAAGTTAATAGACTTAGATCAGTTAATAATCTTAACCTCAGCTCTACAGTGTGTCACCATGAGTGAACCACAGCTAGTCACGCAACCTCAGCTTGCTCTCGCCATGACATATGCACATTTACTGTGTATTCATGTAGTGCACACGTATATAAAGACACTGTTGTCTTGGCCACTTTTTTAAACAGAGTGATAACTTTATGAGGAATTTGCTCTGTGCTGTATGAGGCCACTACACCAACAAAGGGCCAACTTGAAGTCTAAAGTCAAGACCAGGGTTTGTTTTGATGTGATAGTTTTCTCTGTCTGTCCATCCAAATGAAAACATGCATTGTATGTTTTGTTTTTTCCTATGTCTGTGCTGAGTACTGATGTCTAACAAGCTGTCTGCCCTCCTGTTTGTTGATGTGTCTGTCTAAAATGAGACCTTCCTTTCTGTCTTCTTCCAACATGTCTACACACAGGCAACATTGAGTACAGCTGTCCAGCCACCAACGAGTGCGAGATCACCAAGAGGAGACGCAAGTCGTGCCAGGCCTGCCGCTTCATGAAGTGTCTGACTGTGGGCATGCTGAGGGAGGGTAAGGGAAAAGGTCTCTTCCTTATCTTTCTCTGTTAACCGTGCTACACGTAGCATTTTAAAGCCTATTAAATGTGTTTATTTATCCGGTTAATAGAGGCCAGTGTTGATGAGATCAGCAACTTCTACCAGCCTCAGTACAGCATTCTGCATCACATGCCAATGCATTAAATTTAGGAAGTGATCAACCAGATTTATTTATGGCTCCTAGAGATGCTGTTTTAAAGAATGAAACACTAAAAATGGCTGCAGTTTCACTTCATGACACATGGTGAAGTAAATGTAAAAGGTATGGAAATATTAGGTCAAATCTGTTGATTCTGGCTAAAGATTCAGTCAGTACATACATAGGACCACTATGAGAAGTGCACCAACATGGTGTCAGGGTTCATGGTATATATATATACCAAGAAACAATGCTACATGTAACACTTCCAAGAAATTATTAATACTTCTTTTATATTTGTAATCTGTTCATATCTGTTTATATTGTAATCTGTGATTCTGTTTGCATCACGTCCCTCTTGTTGCCTTCTCACTTCAGTCTTTTATATCCACATGTGTTCACAGCTCTGCTTCTTTCTTACCTCACTCTTTTCTCACCATGACTTAATACTGATATATGACGTATTTTCACTTTTCAGTTCCATGTACACAAGTTACATTTAATAGTTTCTGAGGGCACATACTCTCACAAAGACCCTTGTCTCACATTACCAAAATGTGATAAACATAGAAATTACTGGATAATTGCAACACTCACACTCAGCAGTTGTTCAGTGGTGAAGGAAGGTAAAAAAAACAAGAGATATTATCTGCCCCCACACCACTTTGATTAAATACACTCACTCTCTCATTTTCACACTCCCTTGTTGCCTCTGCCTCTTTCTCTCCCTCTCGTCTGCCCAACTCTGACCTTTCTACTCCCACTGCACTTCCAACGATGAAAGGAAGGAGAGGAGTGGCAAGGGATGAAGAGGATGGCCGATAGAGGGAGAGAGAGGCAGAGGCGTAGTGGGAGGGGGAAGGTGGGAGAAAGCTAAGGGGAGGGAGGGAAGAAGGGGGAGAGAAAAGATTGATTTATAGGAGCAGAGGAGAGGGACCAGGGGAGGATGAGAGGCAGGGGGAGGATGGTTGAATGAAGCAGAAAGTGTGTGAGAGAGAGAAAGGAGAGGAGAGGAGGGTCAAGGTTGTAATTGATGGGAGACCTGGCCTACGCCCCCTTCCTTACAGTGGTCAGGGAGCGTGCCTCTGCCGACGCCTGCCAGCCCTCCCTCCATCCATTCCTGTCTTCTTCGCTCCCTCCAGTTCACCCACTCAGTATTATTGTACTCTTTCTGTTGCTTCTCTTATGCCTTGTATCCATCCATTCTCCTCTCAACCATGTTCTCTCCATCCTGTTGGCACCATGATGCTCATCCATACCTACTGCTTCTCACCCACTCAACATTATTATATGAAAGCATGACAGTTTGAGGTAAACAGCTGTTGTCCCATATATGCACTATGAATTTTATCCACAAAAACTATGACAAAGCAACGTGAAATGACACATTTTTCACAAAGACTACATAAAAATATGACTTTGCAAACAAAAACTGTGACGGTGCTTGGTTTTAAAAGATTATTATCATTTTTGACTTAAACTTACTTTAACAATTGAATAATTCAATACTAATACTGGTTGTAGAAAAAAGGCTAAAATTACAAAAGAAAAAAATCAAAGTGAGATATCTAAATTGGAGCTTGACTCAGTTGTAGGCAACACATACAAAAACCAGAGCTTCAGACACTCACAAAATTCATAGATTTGACTGCCTCCAACAGCACAGTTTTACTTCACTGTAAAAGGATGCTCATCTCTCTCTCTCCTCTTTCTCTCTATGTCTTTTTTGCACACACACACACACACACACACACACACACACACACACACACACACTCCCAACAAGCTGCTGTCGTAGCGTTTGTTCTCCCAGTTGATCTGACATAGGCAGAACCTATGTCTCACCTCCTGTTTTGTGTCGCCTATGTGTCTGTGGCCACAAACACACACACACGTGTAATCGCATGTATTATTGGCAGCTCCAACAGTCTCACAGTTCACAAGGCTCAGACTGCATCCTCCTCCTGGACACAGAAACCGCATCGCCCTCATCATTAAAACTCCAAACAAAGCCATCAGCTGCAAGAGAATATTTTTTGGTGGTCATTTCCTTTCAATACTAGACTTTTAAATACATTGTTACCTGTATTTTCTTCAGCAATGAATGAATGAGAGCGGTAGACATGCTATTGATTTTAACTCTTCAGGACTGTGGTTTGCCCACTAAGCCAATAAGAGTGCAGAGCAATAGCTGCCTTTTCTTGCTGCTGCTTCCCTGCTCCACACACATACATTATAGACACACACAAACATGCACACACACACACACCGAGGCCTACATATATATATATCAACCTGACAGACCACAGCCACCTCATTTGTTGTGCTGAGTGTGAATTTAATACAGGGGGTCCCGCTCTACATATGAATAAGGGTCATTTAGAAAATTGATACATCCATTTTCTTTTCTCTTTTTGAGGTGGGAATTTTTGAAAAAGATCAATAACTGTAAGAAGGATTTAAATGTATCCCTTCACCTTTGCTTTATTCTGCTCCAGATGTTAATTTAGAATATATCATCTTTAAAGATCAAGTGCATCGTGGAGGTTCATGAAGCATCTGCTAAAACATCCCCTTGAATTATTGTCTTAAAGAAGAATCCCACCAGCCCATTTGAATACAGTGGTGTTACTGGAAAGGACTTCACCCAACTCAAACCAAACCAATTACCAATAACAAACATCCAGACTGGTAATTATTTCATTTACCAGGTAGCGAGCACATGAATTATTTGTGTGGATTATTTCATCCTTAGAAATACTTTGGTACATCATGTTGAATGAAATTTATTCTGGACCAATAATAATGGATCCTTATGAGACCAATGTACAGAATGATATTACGACACTACCTGGTTAAACATTTTAACACTCTCAACCACAATACTTTGCACATAAGACATTTAAGAACATTGCCTGCTCTGTTTCATGCCACCCTTCTGGGTAGAAGCATTGTTGCCGCAGAATTACATAGATGATAATGTTAAGTGGCTACATCAGTTAGCATCAAAGCTAACTGTAGTTGTCAGGGGCTAGCTTACGGGAGAAAGGTGAAGATAAAGTGGTAAAGGTGGAGTAGGAGTGGGGTGGAGGACATGGAGTAGAGTGTGTGTGTGTGTGTGTGTTTGTGTTTTTGTGTCTGTGTGTCTGTGTGTGTGTGTAGATGCTGTAGTTTACCCCTCAGGGCAAGATCTGCCTCAAATTAGCTTTGTCGCCCTGGGAGACAGAGAGGGTGAGATGAAGAGCAAGTGAGGCAGCAAGGAAGTGTGTGTGTGTGTGTGTGTGTGTGTGTGTGTGTGTGTGTGTGTGTGTGTGTGTGTGNTGTGTGTGTGTGTGTGTGTGTGTGTGTGTGTGTGTGTGTGTGTGTGTACATACAGCTGGTAGTGTGCATTATAACTCTCTTCATACCTCAACTGTCCTGACTGCAGCTATCCAATCTCATTGCTGCACACACATGCAGTCATACACACCACAGTCAGGATGACTGGCCAACACATGTCCACATACAGAGCACACAAAGACAATTTGTCGCTCATAAAGACCGCATTTCTTGAAAGATGTCGTGTAAAAAAGAAAAGATGAAATAACAAGGAAAACCCAGTTTGTGGGACAACAGAGAGGAGTGCAAGAAGAAGGGAGGAAAGAATGAAAGTGGAGGAGGGGAGAGCGACTGATGAGGAGAGAGGACGGGGAAACAGAGGAGGGGAGTGCCAGACAACTGGTGGCGTCTGGTGTTCCCCCATGGGAAACTTGTAGCTAAATCTGGCCCTGTAGCGTCTGTCCTAAGCGAGTGTGTGTGAGTGTTTGTGTGTGTGAGTGGCATCTGGTTGCATCCCAGCTAGAAAGGAGCGATAATGGAAATACTGTGAGAGATCTGCCTAAGTGGTCCGCTCTCTTTCACATTTTCTTTCTGTTTGTCTTGAGAGGAGACAAGATGTGGCAGGCAGACTGTTTGGGAACAGCAATGCATTTAACAGAGGACAGAAACTAAATGTAGCGATTGTCTTAAGTTAGATTTGACAGCACACAATAGCATTGCTTTCATCAGGCTCACACAAGTAAGTGTAGTAGTATCAAAAGTCAGAAGAAAATAAAATGCAGCCTCGAGTGTAAAATAAATACCCTCATCTCGGTAATGTTGGATGTGCCATAGTTAGTAGTATAAATGTATTACTATATTTTCAAAAAATGGCCTTAAAAGAAAAAAAGGCCATTTATGTGGAAAAGGCAACATTTCATAGGGACCTCACATGGTCTCACACACATGCCTACATTTACACAAACACACACACACACATATTCACACACCAGTGACAGCCACCTGCCCGCTGCCTCAGGCAGTGCTGCTCTGATCTGTTCTGGTCTAAACAAACGTCACTGCATGACATTACACACACTTTCCTCTTAACCTCCCCTCCACCCCTCTCTCATGCTCTCTTTCTTTCATTCTCCTCTCTTTCTTTAAGCTGCCTTGTGTCATTTTTCTTAGATTTGAGCATAAAAACCTTTACCAACGTGAAGACAAACAAACAAAATAATCCCTGATCTGGTATTCCTGGAGCTAAATATGAACATCTGTTTTCTTTATCCTGATATTTCTTATTGTACCTCACATGCAGAAGATTCAGAGACACACACACTCACATTAGATTTAAATGGGTCTGTTGTCTCACTCAATCTACTCGACCATCAGTTCTTAAACCCACATAGCAAAACCTTTTATGTTATTACATCAGCACTGTGGTTTCACACACACACACACACACACACACAAGCACTCACAAATACACTCACAGAAACATAAGGTGATAACCTGGTCTAACGTGGAAGAGAGACTTCAACCCTGTTACAACTTCAATTATCATAAAACTCCAATCTCTCTCTCTTCCTCTCTCTCTCCCTTGTGTCTCTGCCCCTTTAAATGCTCTCTTCCTCTTGTCATCCCTGTTTCTCTTTGCAGTGATCAACAGAAATCAATCATTTTATTTGTCTTCCTGCTCCTCTCTCCGCTATCCTTCACTCCTGTCCTCGCCCTCTTTCATTCTCTCACTCTCTTATCATATCATTGACCATCTGAAATCAATCCATTTTGTGTCTTCCTCTCCGCTTTTCCTCTCTATTCTGCCTTTCTCTTCCCATGCTCGCCGCTCCTCTCTTCAAAAGCACTTAGGTGTCAAAGGCATTTCACTCACAATCCCTCACTGTTCAAACACACACACACACACACACACACACACACACACTGACACAGAGTGACGCCAGTGCAGTGTAAAATCCATGCTGATGTGATCAGCGCAGATCGTACTATTGACAGGCAGCAATATTCCCACGATAGGAATGATTCACCTTCATCGCCGTCACTGTGTGTGTGCATGCGTGTGTTTGTTTACATATATGGCAAAAGTGGTACATGTATGCAAGTGTGAATGAGAACAGGTATGTATGTTAACATGTTGTTTTATTTACTTATTTATTATATGGTAAAAGAACACATTGTACACACACTGTGCTCCATGTAAGTAGAAGCAGTGGAGTGAGTAGAGGTGTTCTGTTAGTTGACATAATAATTAAAGCTTATAATTAAGGCGAATAACCTCTGTGGGCTTCTCTCTGTTGCTTTCTTTCATGGATCTTTCCTTTTCTCTCATTATTCTCCTCCTATCTCATTTTCTTTTATAAGCCCTCACTTCATCCTTCCTTTTCTCTCTCATTTCATTTTTTTCTCATTCTCTTTTCTTCTTTTGTGTACTAGCCCATCTATTACTTGCCCCTCCCCTTCTCCTCTTATTTTACAACCTATGCTCTATTCCTCTTGCCTCTGTTCTCTTTTTCCTATACTTTCTTCTATCATCATCTTCCATTAATGCTTTTTATCATTTTTTAGCAAAATTTTATTTCTGTTCTGTCATCTTTTTATTCCATTTCTCACCTGTTCAGTTATTCTGTTCTTCCCTTGCCTTCTCTTTTTCCACCATTTTTATTTTCTGATCCTTACATTTTCTCTCCCCTGACCCTTTTCCCCTACTCTCCTCCCTTCATTCCCTCCCTCCTCACCTCTCTTTCCCATTCTTTACGATTTGAAGGCTCATTTGTTAAGAGGAGGTACAGCACTCTCACTCTCCCCCCTAGCCTCCTCCTGTCTCTTTTTTGTGGGCTTTGGAAATATAATTTTCAATTTTTAATTTGATTCATTTAGATTTGATCATTAATCAGTGGTGAGAGAGAGTTAATTTGGTGGAAAATAGATGAGGTAGTTAGAGAGGGCTCTTTATAAAGTGATCTCAGCAGAGCAGTGGGTCTTTTAGGTGTAAGGAAAAGAGAAAAATTGAGAGTCTGCATGTGAGAGTTTGTGTGTGATAGGGAGAAGTGTGCAAGCAGTAGAAAGTGATATGAGAGAAAGTGTGTGTAGATTGACTGTTCATTTTTTTGTGAATGTAGAATGAAAAAGTGTGTCTGAGCGGGCTGTCAGCATCTACCAATCTCAGTGTTGTACTTTACATTGAAAATAAGGTGAATTACTGTGTGGCACAAAGGCAAAACACTCCCCCTAACTAGGGCAGGAGCTGGTTGTAGACACTTGCATCGCGTCAGGTTGACTGCTCCCACTGGTAACAGTACAGTCAGTGCTGTTTTCTTCTGTTCTGATACCTGCTGCCTTTTTAAATGAGTGGCCAGGCTGGTGGTGCCATTCGGATATGTGGTGGCACTATGCATGTTTGCATATTACAGTGAGTCAAAGTAGGTACGTGATTGGAGGGCTTAACAGGAGGTAAGAGATCATAAATGGATGCCACAGCACAGACATGGGATACAGAGTTTGCTTTCTGACACCTGCATCTAATGTTAATTACCGAAATGTAATTAAAATTGAATTTAATTTGAATCCGTGGTTTGAAAGTATGTAGCTATATTATTGAGACACTCACACCTCATGATTTGAAGGTGAAGGTGTACTTTTATTTTGGGTGTCTGTTAGAAAATGTTTACATACAAACAGCACCTCTGTTCACCCTCTGTCTGAAACATGTTTTAGTGCCTGCCTCTATGACCAAAAAAAACCCAGTCTGCTTTGATTGGTCAGATCTCCTTGGTCTGAGCTGACACCACCCAGTGTGTTTTTGCGTAAGCTCTGCCACTGTCTTTGCACCCACAGCCATGCTGAGGCGCGGGCTGTGAGCACATCTCAGTGGGTTGAGCGTTTCACCGTATTTATGCAGTGCCTAGACCAGCTCTATAATCAAATATGCAAGTCTCACTTTCTACAATATGGAAGCTTCTCCTCAAACCCTGTCTTTAGTTTTTCTTCATCCTCCCCATCTACCCATCATCATCATCAACAACAGCATCTACCTTTTCCCTTCGTTTCTACTCCCTCCATCTCCCTCTCCTGTCCTGACCAACCACTGACCCAGGTAGTGACTGAGCAAGCAGCTTGTTGGGGCTTACCCAAACACAATTGCGAAGTGCGATTATGTGTGTGAGAGAAAGCACAGAGTGGGTGTTTGAGTGGGTTTGAACCCCCTGGAGTTAAGAGTTTCTTGACCGTTTGTTGACACTGCCCCACCCCCACTGTACCTGGACTGTCAGCCCTTCTGTCTACCTATTTCTGTCTTAAGCACACACACACACACAAACACACACACACACACACACACACACACACACACACACACACACACACACACACACACACAGGTGCATGGTCAGTTCACTGTGTTGGCTGCTGCTTAGGCTAGTTTGAGGTTTTTAAATGACTAAATTTCCATAGAAAAATGTGTGCACTCAAAAGCAGCCACCAACGTGTGCGAACACAAATAAAACAGGGAAACACACCCACTTACAAGCACTTACAAATGCAGACGAATGCACAAACATGCTCCCTCACATTTTTTTTCATCTTTTCTGCCAATAGGAAGTCTTTCTTTTAAATCTTGTAGGTGTGTTGTCTTGGTCATGGTCAGCACATTTTTCAGAGGATTTAAATCTCTGTGTGTTAGCAAATCTCTCTCCTCTGTTCTCTCACTTCCCCCTCACCTTCCTTTTCTCTCTCAGTCTGTACATTACTATCAAATCCTTAGTGTTTCAAATGCACTTTGCGTCAGAAAATCCTTCAAATCAGTGGTGCTGTTGGAGTTTAAAGCACTATACAGGCATTTTACTAACACTTACTCAGCAACTTCTTAGCAAACGAGCTAAGTTGCCTCTTAAATTGAACATTTCCCATTGCAGTAGTGTTAAATTTTCAATAACAGAAAGCATAAAAACAGAAACTAAAATGAGTTTTTCAGTAATTCTAATTCTTCCCCTCTCACTTCTCCTCAGATCACTCACTCAATCAGTACCAGTTGCTTTTTTGCTGTGATTGATACGTCTGATTTCATCAAATGACCACTTCAAAAGCTGTAATTTACATGGTTTAGATTGAAATAAAGTAGACCTAAATGATAGTTGGCATAGAGTAACATTAAAAGTATTCTATTTATTGCTCAAATCATCAGATTAATACCTCTAAATTACTTGAAGATATAAAAGACACATCATGATGTGTCCTCTTTCTGCAGCCATTCTGAAAAAGCCATTTTGCATTCTTTCCACCAACATAGTGTTAGTTTGGAAACATTTGACTGCTCTCTCAGGTTCCTCCTCTCCTCTCCTCTCCTCTCCTCTCCTCTCCTCTCCTCTCCTCTCCTCCAGGGCACATGATACCTCTGTCTTCCTTATCCATCTTTAAGTGGTAACCACGGTAACATCCAATCCCCTGAGAGATAGGCCTAATTAAATTAGGACTCCTTTGTGTCAATTAATTAACGAAACAGAGAGAGACACAGCAACAGAGCGACAGAGATTGGGCAAGAGGCAGGAAAAGAGTAAGTCAGAAAGCCAGAGAGACAACGTGGGGTGGGGGGATTTTACTCAGATGGTGTCTCTATAAATTAATCTTGTTGTAGAATAAAAGAGGCAAGTGCATTTAGCAAACTCGTCTGCATAACAGACATACACACATACATGCATGCACCACAGACATACAAAAGTAACCACAACATCACCCCCGGACCAGTGATCTTCCTTCAGTGCACTCTTTTTCAACCCCTTCGCTTCATTTCCACTCAGATTTCTGGCATATTTGCATATTTATTTTTATTTCTTGTATTCTTAAGTAGTCAATAAAGTCTCTTCACTCGTTGTCATGCAGTGTATTGATCCACTTCTTCAATCATTTCTTACAGGTGTTCGTCTGGACAGGGTTCGCGGTGGGAGACAGAAGTATAAACGCCGGATAGATGCGGACAACAGTCCATACCTGAACCCACAGCTGGCTCTGCCTCCCAAGAAGCCATGTAAGAACACACACACACACACACACACACACACACACACACACACACACACACACACTCACACTCTGACTGGTAACAGTACATGTAATAGCCCTTTTCGCTCCGAGGTTGAGCAGTGACTCTCAAGGACAGACATTTGCATACTGTCCTCCATGCACAGTAACTCTACAAATTGACACATGTGCGACAGTGGCAGCAGCATCTGACACACTACGCAAAGGGAACAGTGAAGCAGATACAATGGACAGTACACAGAGAAAAAAATCCTCCCTCGAAATGAACAGAAAATGTTCAATTCTGTCATATATCACTAAGTACAGGCAATGTTCATGTAATAGGCAGGAGACTAGAAAGACAAGGAACTGCTCCTCCATCAGTTTCTATCCTAATGGGGACAGTTGGACAGTAAAAACATTGAAACACACAAACACACACGCACACACACACACACACACACACACACACACACACACACACACACACACACATAAATAGACACAGGGTAGTGAGAAGCCCATCTGTTTGGGACCAAGTTTATCTCCCTGTCTCTACTGCTACCAGTTTGGGGTCATAACATTTTATATGTGTAATATTTCACTATAAAGGTATTCATTTAGCTCCTGCTGGATTGGCTGCGTTTTTTAAACAATAAAACCATCGCCAAAGCCTGATGATTGAAAAATTAACAAGGGAGAGAGTCAGTGAGAGTGACAGGGAGACAGGTGGAGACAGACCGAGAGAGACTGAACCGAAATGGGAAGGTTTCTCAGAGAGAAGAGGGGACGAAGGGAGAGAGAGGGAGGGAGGGGGGCCAGCCAGAACCCTAATCCGGATTAAATCCAATCTGGCAACCACATCAAACTAGAGTTAGCTCTTTAGCTAACCGTCTGCTCGCACACATAACACACACGCACACACATACACATGCATTGCAGATTGAGTAGTGTTTAGCAGCTTGGTCCCCAAAGCCCATTTTGCTTAAAGCTGGAGCATATTTTGCTTTAGGCCAATATGCTGAATGGCTGCACCACAGCTTTCAGGACTTCTGTACTACTAATCATTGAAGTGATGGGATAATATGAATATGTGTACACACTGTGTTTGTGTGTGTGTGTGTGTGTGTGTGTGTTTATAATGCATGTGTTTACATACAGAGTATGCGTGTGTTCCAGGTAACTGAATGTCTTCACTAGTAGCCTTTTGATCAGTTTTCTGTTAAACAGGTTAAGTTATATGCAAATATTTTGTCCTGTTATCATTTTTTCATGCATCTCGGTAGAGTCATTTACTGTAATCACCAATGACCACTCCAACAGCTATTCAGGCTATAATCCCTAGTTTATATATTTTCCTTAATGCATGTATGAACACAAATCTCTCTTGAAAAACAAAAAAGACAAATGTGATATAGACTTCCCAGGTCTCTCTTGGTCTTTTCCTCTCACACACAGTCAATAGACAGAAAAATCTTTGTGTCCCTCTGTCTCTCTCTCAGATACACGCACACAGCCTATCTATCTGTAGCCCAATCCCTAGCCTCAGCGTCCCCATTGATTGTGTGAGAACAGAACAATAGCCCAGGGTTTGGAAATGGGCTTCCATTGATTCTAATTAGGGAAACATTAAATAAGATTTACCCACAGATACTGCAGTGTGACTGGGATTGGTTTGGCTCAAACGACCCTAGAGCTGGAGGGAAGAGGGTGGAAAGAATATACTTATATATATCTACATGCACACGCACACATACACATATATATATATCTTGTGTGTGTGTGTAACAGAATTGGGGGTGGAGTGTTAGATCAATACACAACTCATCCCCCAAACTCTGTTTCACTCCCTCTTGCTGTTTATCTCTATCTAGCTGTCGCTCTCTCGACTCTTCCTGTCGGTCTGTTACAATCTGTCCACAGCTCTATTTCTACCTGTCTGTCTCCTTCCATTTTTTTCCGTTGCTTATTTCTCTCTCTCTCTCTTTCACTCTGTCCCTCGCTCCTCTCTTGCTTTTCTATCCTCTGTTATTATTCCCATGCTTGATTAGTCAGTGGATTAATTTGGAAGCAGGGTATCAGTCTGTTACTAATGGGCCATAGAGATCTCATCACCACATGTCACCATTACCAGCTGAGCTGTTTGGCTTTCAGTATTATCTTTCCCTTCTGTAATGTATCAGCGAAGCTTCTTAAGGCTGTGATGCGAAAGACAACGTTTTTTGGGCAAACTGAATCACCAGCAGTAATCGCCTTTAATCACACCTTGAAGCATTTCCTAAACTGGAAACGTTCCAGTCATTTTTTGATCTTTTGTTAAGTGCATTCATCTTTACTCCTGCCAAATTTCTGTAATCAAATCAATTATCCTGCTTGATTGTTGAAAAATTCCACAGGACATGTAGGCAACACATTGTAGGCAAGCATCCTCTTATTTGATCTTGTTTCAGATGCACGTTGTGATATGAAATCGCACAAAAACTGACTGACTTTTTTACATTATATTATATATTTTACACTATGCTGTATATTATTATATTGTAGAAAAGGTGTGTGTGTGTGTGTGTGTGTGTGTGTGTGTGTGTGTGTATACATATATACACACACACACTCACACAACATGTATTAAATACTGAAATACTGCATGTGCAATATCTGACATTGTGATACTCTCGAGTATACTGAAATGTATTGTGTGTTGATTTGACACATGTCAACATTTTGCTTCTTGGGGAAATGCCTTTATACATATGTCTTATCAAGCAAGCCATGTTATAAGGGACATTTGCATATGACCTTTCACATTTTTTGCACCGGACTGGTGTGGAACAGCTTGTAGCCTAACATGGCAAAAATTCACCATCTCTCTGTCTCTGTGTCTTTCTCCTTGTCTGGTGGTCATGTCAGTTGCCTTTGGCTGCCTTGCAGATAACAAAATCGTCTCTCACCTGCTGGTAGCCGAGCCAGAGAAGATTTACGCCATGCCTGACCCAACAGTACCAGACAGCGACATCAAGGCCCTGACTACGCTGTGTGACCTGGCGGACAGAGAGCTGGTGGTGAACATCGGCTGGGCCAAACATATCCCAGGTAGGGGGAAAAAACTGCTGAACCTTGACTTTCACGCTGAACCTAAGCCCACTGCATGTTGTGACACTCACACACACACACACACACATGTTCATCCATACATTTTTTTTTTTCAATTCCATAGTATAGCAGACATCATACACAAACACACACACACATACAGGATGGACACAACACATACACGCATGTTGTGTGAATTAGCAGAGTTAGTACAAGGTTAGAATCAGCGGCTCCAGAGACAGTTCAAGCACCCTACATACATACAAGTACATCTGGTGCTAAGGTGTGACCTTTACCCCTAATCCTTGCACTCAGACTGTTTGAACTGTTGATTCCTCCAACTGACCAACCAAATGCCTTCAGTGGACACACACACACACACACACACACACACACACACACACACACACACACACACACACACACAGAAATTCCGACCTTTTGAACAGTACCTTTACCTTCAACTGTGCCATATATAAATGACAATGCCCTTTGAAACCACAGCTTTACTACACTGGTATTAAAAGTCACAGCCACAAAAATGTCCTACAAATATACAATGAGAATGAAATAAATAAAGCTCTGCCTTCACCTCGGGCTGTTTGAACATTGCGTAACATATAGAATAAGGCTTTGTTCAGACCTTGTTTTGTCATATGAGAGACATCATGGGTATTTGGACATAGAACATACTTAAAGGGAATTGTGGTTTTAAGTAATGAGTGTAAATTAATATTTTTTGTGTGGTTACAGTGTTCATATGGTATTTGAAACAACAGAGAGAGCTTTTAATCAGCAGGTGATGTAAATCAAACACAAAAGGAAGGAAAGTAAATCAAACAAAGTAAAGTAGAATGAAAAATTCTAATGATGAAGCAGTGAATATTGTTTTTTATATATGCAGTTGAACATGTCTGTTTTAGCCTATGCACATCAGTGTCCCTCTCCAGGTTCATCACTAAAACAGAGGAATCTAATCTAATCTTCTTAAACTAACTCTTCTCTCTTAATCTGTTCAAAATTGGATCTGGACGACAAGAGGGGAAAATTGAAATAATGGCAGATACACAAATGAGCAAAAAATGAGAAAAGGAGTAAATAAGAAAACAAAGGAGAGGATAAGAGAAAGGTACTGATGAATGCCAAAATGAAGAGAAAGACGGGGAGCGAGATGTGTGAGAGGAAGAGATGAAAGCTTTAATCTGGTTTTGGTTTTAGTGAGGGAGCCTACTGTGACAGCAGTGAGGGGGGCAGAGCAGTGTCTCAGATTAACACAGATTAGCACAAAGATTAGTCCCATTGTCGACTGGAAATATGGTTATACGTAGAATAGAATAGAATAGAATAGAATAGAATAGAATAGAGTAGAGTAGAATTAGCCCCTGCTGCCACCGCTCAAACAGTATAGGAGGTTATAAGAGTATAGGGGGAAACACCAGATTAGAAGCATAAATACCACTCAGTCACGCTGCGTAAATCTATAACGATGAAGCCAATGGAGTTGAATAACAGGGTTTCCAAATATAATATATTGTATCTTATCAATACATGTGAAAATAACAGCAAGAAAGAGAAAAACTAGCTGAAGAGAGAAAGAGAGATGGGAATGGACATTGCTTCTTGTTAATGTATTGATCTATGTGCTACTGTATGGGCAGTAAGCAGACATATATATTGATCCATATACCAAGTATAGCTCTTTGAATATTTATTTTTCTCTTTGAAAACAACATACAGCTTCAATCCAATACTATCTCCTTTCCTCTAATCTCACCGTCCTGCGTTTACTCTTTTAATCCATTTATCCCTCTCTCCTACTGTCTCTGTCTCTTTCTAAATACCCATACACAAAAAGAACTCACACACCAACATACACACTAACACACAACTTGATGTCTATTTTAAGTGTTGTTTTGCATCAGGCTTGCCTTTTCCTTTGCTCACTACTTTTACAAGTGAGTGGACTGAGTAGCTAGGTTATGTGCTGGGATGAGTGTGTTTTTGTGTGTGTGTTTGTGTGTGCGTGTGCGTGTGTGGGAGCGAAGTGCAACGATTGCTTGGCGGAGGAGAGAAGATGGCGTGATTAGATGAACGAGAAAGGCAATCCACTGCTCACAGGGAAAGATAGAACTCTTCATCTTCTGTGTGTGTGTGTGTGTGTGTGTGTGTGTGTGTGTGTGTGTTGTGACACTTTATGAAATCCTCATTGTTTACAACACTGAACACTGGTCTAATACTCTCTCTCTCACACACACACACACACACACACACATACACACACACACACACAAACACACAGAAAGTGATCTACTGTTCACTCAGGGTGGAAAGGATTGTCAGAAAGAAATACACCTCCTCAACATTCTTTATCAGAGTCTTACACACACACACACACACACACACACACACAAGGCAAACAATAAAGAGACTACAATGACTCAAATCTTGAATAGAATAGAAAAGAATAGACCTGTTAACCTTTTTTGAGCCGTCTTGTTTCACATCTTGTCATGTCGTCTTGTGCGTGTGTGTGCGTGTGTGACTGACTCTGTGCAGGGTGTACATGGGAAGACACACATGCACACGTCTTTGCTCGACATGGTACAGTAATTTTTTTAATCAAATTGATGGAGAGAGACAGAGAAACAAAGAGAAAAAAAGACAGAGGTAGAGAGAAGAGAGGTGAAGCCAATTTATGCTTCATGATATGGCTGCGCAGCGCTGCATGCACACGTGCGCACACACACACGTACACACACACACGGGCTGCTAACAGTGGTAACAACGTGTCAAGGCGAGCGCCAGGCAGCTAATTTGAAGTCATTAGATGTCTGCCGTACTGGCAACAATTTGTTACGCTCACACACGCACAAACACACACACAAAAACACATCACATACACACACTGAGTTAAGAGCCGTCTGTGGATAGCGAGGAGGCTAAATTGTAAACTAATTTAAACATCACTCAGCGTTAGAGAGGCTGCCTGCAAGACAGGCCCCCGGATAACAAGGCTAGGGACGCATGTGTGCGTGTGTGTGCGTGTGTGTGTGTGTTTCTAGGTATGTATGACACAGACTTGCCCAACCTTAGAGACTTGTGACAACACACACATATACACACATATCTCTTTGACTGGTTCTTTTATTCAAAAGCTGTGTGTATGTGTGTGTGTGTGTGCACGCTCATTACCATACTGATATGGCCTATATGCAAACATTTGATATGTCATTAGGAGAAGAAAATGAGGCTGCAGACACAGTATGTGTCTCTAGTTTCCCACAAGGAATGGGACACTATCGTGGACATGCACCTCACACGTGCATGTGTGTGTGTGTGTGTGTGTGTGTCAAACAGAGATCAAATGCACACAAACTCATAAACATAAACGTATTGGAAGCCTTTTTGCTGATTCAAACTGTGGGCTACACACAGACAAGTGACCCCACACGTCCACATATTTGCTCACTTAGATTCTAAAGTACATGAACAGTCTACAGTCACACTCAGGAAAACTGGAAATATTGTAGGAGTTGTTATTCAGAGGCCCTGAAAGGCTTGGGCGTCCGATAATATGGATTAGTCACGAGAAGATCTCATTTTAATAGCTCTCAGAGAGACAACTCCAATGGCATATTAGGCTACATGTCACAGTCAAGTGAGTGTGTGTGTGTGTGTGTTGAAGGAGGAATGAGGAGCGGTCAGGTGAGAGGAGGAGGAGGAGAACAGCAAATATTTAAGCAGGAGTGAATGAGAGTGAATTAAAATGAAGAAAGGCCATTCAAAATGAGTCATTTATCTGTCTGTTGAATTAGTCTTTTCATCCTCTTTTCTGTTCTTTTACTCCTTCATCCTCCCTCCCTCCCTCCCTCTCTCTCTCTCTCTCTCTCTCTCTCCATAATAACTAAATGACTACCAAGCAGTCATGCCAGCAGCTCTTATCTAGAGTCGCGGACACAAAAGGGAAAGACAGACAGGCGAGCACTTGACTTGACGAAAGAGCAAGAAACGAACAAATGAATGAATCAACGGACGAGAGCCAGAACCTATAACACAGTCTATTTTACCAGAACCAGGGGCCTTGCCATTACTGTTTTTTTACAACCCCCTCCCCCACTCTTCCTTTATTCAAGAGAGAAATTGCTCTCGGGCCGCCCCCCACTTCCCCTCCACTATTCTCTTGCTTCCCTATCTCCTCTCACTTGCTCTGTCTTTTCTTACAGTCTTTCTTCCTCTCTTCCTTTTGTTCCCCTTTCAATTTTGACACTCAGGATAAGCAGTCTATGTGTCTTCAGTATGATTGAGCTGTAAAAACAGGGGAAGGGAGGTGGAGGAAGGTTGCTGTCGGTCTATTCATTTAATAGGCCTTTATGGAGATATGGGAGAAGGGGTTTGGGTGGTGGTGGTGAAGGGATAGTAGATGAGGAGGGAAGTCCTCTTGCTTCATGTTCTACATGCTTCTCTCTGTCTTTCTGTCATTCAGTCATTTATTGGTCTGTCTCTTCATCATTTCTTCTTGTCTGGGATGAGCATGAGTGTTGAAACGCCTCATGGTGATGCTGAAGACCATAAACTCTGACATTTGCTGCCACCGAGATGATGTTGCTCCTTCTCTGCTTTCATCGGGAGTGAAGATGGTAAAGATGGTGAAAGTGTGTCTCGACAGTTTTGCTTTAGCCCTGCTTTGAACAGCCCTCTTCCCCATTCAGTTTAAAGGGCTTTAGAGATGGCTATTCCTCTGAGAGACTCATTTCCAAAGAGTAATTATTGTTTCAAAATTAACATCATTATGATGGACGAAACATTTATTTTACTGTGACTTTGTACTTTGAAGAGGGTTGACTTGAAGATAATTACAATATGAGATTGGGCTTACACAGTGCAGTTCTCCATTTGATTAAATAGGGAGGACACTCTTCAGCCCAGGTACTTTAAAGACATTTTCAGGCCTGGAATGAAGGCATTTTTAGGGAAAGGCCACTTTGGCCTTTGACAAATACAGATTTATTGGAGCATCATAGCCAAAATGTTGGACACCAGGGCCAAAATCAATGGTGCAGTAACAGTAAGTCATAATTATATATTATACAGTATATAGGCAGGTATTAGGAGTGTATTCAAAAACAGCACTGAGTTTATTAATAGAGTAACCTGAATGGTTGACTCTTCCACAGAATGTTGTCTGATTGATTTTTTTCAAAAACTTAATTATCATTTTTATATTTTACTGATACAATGAAGTCTATAAATGGGCGAATAGTGATCAAGATTAATCTGAACAAGTTTCAACACCTATGCAACTACTAGCATTTTAGTCTGATATCATAACAGTTTCACAAAAATGTGCCATTTACAGATAAGTGACAAGTCAGATCTCACAATCAATCAACCCAATTAATTACACTGAGAAATGTGAGTTTATTTGCTTTGTCGCATACAGTTTTAACTTTCTTTTAAGAGCACAATGGCCAGTTCATAACAGGGCATGCTAGCCTGGCCATGTGGTAGAAGCAGCATTGTAGCCCCAACCCTGGCTACGGTTTAATTCCTGCCCTGCCTTATGAGGAAATAATGCACATGCCAGAGTGTCTGTTTTCTTGTTTCCTGAGCAAGGATTGCTGAGAGTTTCTCTGTAGTCAGACGGAAATCCCATCAAATCAGAACTTCCTCTGTTTATGTATTACATATTACCTGCCGAGTAGGGTTGGGCAGTAATCCAGTAATAAGGTATCCCGCGGTATCTAAAAATAGCAACAGTATCAGTTTCATTACTGTCATTAAAAAAATGCTGCGCATATAGGTCTATAGGGGCCTAACATAATTGTAGCATCGTCATAACAAAAATGAAGTCCACTCCGTTCAATGTATCTGGTTGAATTTTTACTCGAGAAAAAGGTGACAAAAATACATGCTAAAAAAAATGAACCTGAGCAGTTTTACAGATGTTTTAACACAGGTATGTCTGGCGCTCATTTTGGCACATCTGGGCAGAGTACCGTTATCTCGTCCAAGCATACGGAGAAACTCCTCTGTTAAACACTTTTTCAGCTTTTTTCTGCTTGCTATTGTTCTTAGCTCTCATAAATGGACGAAATGCAAACAGTAAAATAACACTTCGGGCTGCTCAGCAGAGTCCTCTGTGAGCGCTCTGCTCATTCATGAGACAGAGCGCTGAGACTAACTGCGTGGTTACACTGGTCAATAGCTCAGCGACCCATCCAAATTCACCATAGAAACACCAATGACGATCCAGAAGGAAGTAACCCCAGAGATAGGTTATTGCGTGAAGAGCGCTCCCTCCGTTGTCGTTACAAGCACATATGATTTCTTGGGGTATAAATTATGTTTCGTTTGGATGGCGATGCTTGGTAGAGGCTTTTGGCTGAGTTTCTCCTTGTCATTCTGGTATGCTGCAAGTTAGGATTGGTGCTTCTTAGCGTGAGCATTGACCGTCTGAGATGCGCACATGTCATGCTGCCCTGCAAAGTGATTTTCAGTTAGTCACAGTAATACTGTATACCCCAGGAAAATGTGGGGAAGGTTTGATGGTATCAAAATTTGAATACCGCCCAACTCTACTGCTGAGTTCCTCAAGGTTCAGCTATAGGTTCCATGCTTGTTTTACTTTTTTATAGAAAAGGGGCTGGATGCTATGTAAGATAATCAGGTAATTTTGCATCCTACCCTGCACCAATAAATTGCACTGACTCATAATGAACTTTGCTGACACAGAAGAAGAATCACTTTCACCTTTTTTATTTTCACTCACTACTATTTTATGATTATGTTGTTACACATGGCTGTAAGCATTAAGAGTTGTGATTTTTCTTTTTCCATATCATATCCCTTACTCTGTGTATGAGGGAAATTGATGGGGGGAAAGGATGAAGAAGAATGGAGGTTTGGCAGAAGAAGAGTGCAGGAAATGGGAAGAAAATGGAAATCAGGGAGGTCACATACATTACCTCAGTATAACGTAGATACTCCCAAAGAGCCTTTAACACAATACTTTTCTGACCCAATGGTTAAACATCCCCCACCTCTTCAACCTCTCTTATGACCTCTCTTTTTCTCTCTCTCTCTACTCCTGGCTCTTTCTGCCTCTCCCTCCTTTTCTCCCACAATCTGACCTGACCTCCCACCCTCTCTCTCCATGGTATCCTTAACCTCTTCATTATCAAGTCAACCTCATCTCTCAACCCCATCCCCTCCTACAACCCCCACCTCCCTTCTTCTCTCATCCCCCCGGCCAGCCATCGTCACCATTTTCCTTATAGATTCTGTCTGTCTGTGTGTCTCTACAGATACAGGGTTTATTGAGTTGAGTTCAGCTCCAGACTTTGAAACCGTATGATTGACTGCTCATCGATAAGATCGCTCATTCAAATATGCCTTTTTCCTAACATTGGCACAGCATACTCAGTGACGTACCCAATAAGCAAAGCCCCCCCGTTCTTTACCTCTGCTGTTTTTCTGCTGTGCTCTTTCTCCTTTGGCCATGTTATAAATGGTTTTCATTTAGAGATTTAGTCAACCAGTCATTCAGACTGCCAGACAGACAGTCAGTTAGTTAGCCAATCAGTCAGTCAAGTAACTGCGCAGCCAGTCAATCAGCCAGAAAGACACCCAGTCAGTCAGCAAATATTGATTAATAGAAGTGTCCTGCTCCTTTTAGCAAATCAAATGTTGAGTCTCAGCAGCCAAGAGGAACCTCTGCACGTGCAAACACTCACGTACGTGTGCACATGCACACACATGGATACACAAATCCTTGAATGTGAAAGTGCAGCTCTCTAAATTAACAGTGACATACATTATAACAATTCAAAATGTGCTCCTAGAGAAGTAGAACAGCGTGTGTGTGTGTGTGTGTGTGTGTGGTGACAGAGAAGTGTAAAAGCCCAGACTGGTGGTGATGTCACTCTATGGCTCTCCTCATTAAGTCTGGTGTTGTCATCAATCAGCAAAGAGCTTGTTGGGCTTTGGGTCAGAGAGTGGTAAATCAGAGGAGAAACATCTCTCCAGCAATAGTCACACAAACACACACACACACACACACACACACACACACACACACAAACACACACTATTTCTTTTCCAATTGTTACATCAATGTGCTTTATTGGCATGAAACTTCTATAACAGTACTTCTCTTCACTGTTGCTCCCCAACTTCATTTCAGTCTGTCTCTCCCTCTCAGTGCCATGAACTCTTGCAATAAAATGCCTGGTCTAGGTCGACTTGTACGCATAAACTCATGAAAAAACATACACGGAAATACTCCTGGACACACACACAAACACACAAGTAGATTTGCCCCCATTCTGTCGGCTAAGGCTAGCTCACCTTGACAGTCACAGCATGCTGGGTGCCTTCTTAAAACACAACACGCAAACAGTACATTCACATCGACACACATACAGCACAGTGTATAGACAGAAAAGCATTTACATGGCAGTGTCCAAGCAAACACATAAATAAAGATTGGCTGACATTTTGCACAGATACACTCACACAGATTTTTAGTTTTAAGTCTTTACAGGCATAATATGCAGAGATGAAAAAGTTTAGTTTAATGGTTGAAAATTCAGACAATTTTCAGGGATATTCACAGCTGTCTTCTGATAAATTATCACAAAATTCTAATGTAAAATAAAATTACTTCACGCTAACCAGTCTTTCACCAGGAGAGATACTTTAGGGAAAACAAGTAAGAAATGTTCAAGCAATATATTTTGTCCTTATGCCGATTTTGAAAATATGTACATGGTTCACAAGGTTGTTTTGTGACACACTTCATACAGTGAGTTCAGGCAAAGAAGAAAAGAAACGTGACCGACAGCACTCGCTCTGCATCGTTGTGATAGAACTGACTCCACCTTTTCCATATTCTGATGAGACTCAACTCATAAATATGACTTTATTAGGATCTGATTTAGATTGAGATTTGGAATCAGAATTTGATTTAGTTCATTGCTTTCATCAATTTTGTTGTGTAGTGCACATCTTTGTGTGTGTGTGTGTGTGTGTGTGTGTGTGTGTGTGTGTGTGTTTGTTTCCAGCCACTGTTGATTTTCTCTGAGTTCTGTTGGGCGTGTTTGATTTCCATTTCTGCTCATCCCTGAGCTACATAACACATTTAGAGGTTGATGTCTTGGTTTCAAGTGTGTGTGTCTGCTTATGTGTGAGTTGTGTGTGTGTGTGTGTGTGTGTGTGTGTGCGTGTGTGTGTGTGTGTGTGTGTATGTGTGTGGGAATGGGTGCGTGTTTGTCTGTTTCATTGTCTACATTGGTGCATAAGAGACGTCTAATTTTCCAGTCCACCACCGCCATGGTTTTCTCTTGCAGCCCATACAAACAAACATACCCCTGTTTGCAGATGAAAACAAATATTGATGAAATCAAATTAGGAAAAGAATATTTGATATCTGAGCTTAATATTTGGATTAAGTTGGGCTTTCTTTATTGGATTAAGCCTGTGGGCATTGGAAGCATGTCATCAATATGAGAAAACAAAGGAGGGAAAACATTTTTCTTTTTCTGTGTGTTGCGTTTCTTCAGTTTTATCTACTTTACTTCTTGTGTTCACTTTTTGTCCCCGTGTTTGTGTCATTCCTTTAGTACTACAATATACTGATGGAGTCTGTAGTTTGCAGTGCTGAGATGAATAA
This sequence comes from Chaetodon trifasciatus, assembly GCA_037975065.1. NCBI lineage: Eukaryota > Metazoa > Chordata > Actinopteri > Chaetodontiformes > Chaetodontidae > Chaetodon > Chaetodon trifasciatus. The sequence continues at coordinate 18,453,217 of JBBMOE010000001.1, forward strand.
ACGCCCCGGAAATGTTTCCTCCCTTTCAACTGTGTCGATGGAACGTGTGTATTAAGTTTTAGAAAACAGACAGAAAGCTAATATATTCATTTCTTTACTGTGTGTTGTGATGCTGATTTTATGAAGAAGCTATTTATGCCAGGTGTTCTGATGAACACACACACACACAAATGCACCTTATTCAGTCTCTGAGGGCACGTTCAGTCTGTGTTGACTCTCCTGTCTGTCCGATGTCCTCTGTTTGTTTTGTCATCACCGTGTTGACAGTGTTTCCATGACGATGTGCCTATGATGACACTCAGACGCACACAGCTTTAGGTGCCCACTTTAAAAACACACATTGTTTTACTCAACACAAATATATTCATACACACACACACACACACACACACACACACACACACACTGGTATTACCTCTATCAGGTCACACCTTGGTGGTGACACGCACCTTATGCCTTGAGAGTGGAGCAAGCTGACACATCACACAGACAGACACACACACATGCACGCACAACTTGCTTCACACATCTTAGCAGCTGTCGCCGTCACTGTATCCACGTGTCACACAATATCAGACCTGAGTTCAGAACAAAAAATACAAAACACAGCAGTGGTGGCAGCCTATAGAAGTGTGAGTAGTGTACATAAAGAATATATGATGATATCACCAACAGTACCTTTAGTAATTCCAGCACTTTAACAAGTGAATGAAATACCTGTATACTAAGAATTAATGTGATTTTAAAAGTGGTGTCTGATGAAAATCAGCTTTTTTCTGACCAGCCTCAGATTAGAGCCTCTCATTAAAAACAATTTTAATAATGTTGATTCAATTTTTTTTTCTAAATTGAATCATTCTGTAGACAGATGTTCAAGTAAAAGTGAGAAAAAGACACAAATATTGAAGTCATGAGATTTGCACTCAGCAGCCCATTGCTGTTTTTCTTATTAGTTTGATTACATTAGCAAATCAAATTCATTTGTCTATCAGCCTTTGAGACACAGCCTGCAATCTGAGTACACTGACTAATCTGCATCAAATAATGTCTGTCACACATGCACACACACAGAACACACACCAGAGAGAAGCTGCATACATAAACATGCATACACAAACACATACATCGTAGAAAACACCCATGAACACACAAATGTACACTTCTAGACACACATACACCCACATCGAAAGTAGCACTAATACTCAGTGAAATGTGCACAAATGCACACATATGCAGACGTGCACAGTTTTATAATATGTGACATCAGAGGAGCAGTAACAAATAAATCAACACACCATCTGAGCCCATCATCATCTAAGTCATCACTAGCAAACAGTCAGCTTTTACCACTTTCAATTTGCTTTTCTGTGTGTGTGTGTGTGTGTGTGTGTGTGTGTGTGTGTGTGTGTGTGTGTGTGTGTGTGTCTGGGAAAGAGAGAGAGAGACCAAGAGAGAGAGATGATGTGATGTGATATGATATGATATGCTGGCGGGGCATAAAGATAGATGATCATAATTACGCACAGGCCAAACTCCATTTCAAATCATCATCATCCTATTCTATCTGTTGGAGCACACATGTACACACACACACACACACACACACACACACACACACACACCAAAAGCAATATAAGGAGTTCACACACATACAGGGATTCACAGACATCCACACCCACATATCACACACCTGTGCATGCAGCAAATCTAGTGGAAGGAGGGACGGGCTTGTCATGGCGTCACATTATTTCTGTCGGTTCATGCAAAGTTCACAGACGGCCATGAAATAGTTATTCTCTCTCTCTCTCTCCACATACTCTGTCTATCTACCTTTCCTCACTGTTTATGTCTATATCATCCCTTTTCTTCCCTTTATCTGTATCCTTTCTCCCTTTCATATTAACTTTGCTCAGTTTCGGGTTCTTCCATTGCTCCTTTACTTATTCCTCTCTCCCCATCATTGTTTCTCACCTCATTTTCCCTCTTTCTCCACTTTCTTCCCCTTTCTTCCTTTTATGTTTTTTTGTTTATTCCTCACACCCCCTTTGTTTTTTTCGTCATGTATTTTTCCACCGTAATGCGCCTCCTGCCATCCTGTACCCTCTTCCACTTTCCTACCTCCTTCTCCTCTCTCTCTCTCTCTCTCTCTCTCTCTCTCTCTCTCTCTCTCTCATCCTCCAACATCCATCGTTCTTAAATAACAGTCCAGAGGATTCATCCTTTCCATCAGGGAATAAGCAGGTGGGAAAATAGGATTGGAGCGTGCTTGTCACCAGCTGGGGACAACTTATGGTCTGTGCACACACAACACACACACACAACACACGCACGCACGCACGCACACACACACACACACACATATGTGTGTATGTGTGTGTGTATATATGTATATATATGTGTGCGTGTGTGTGTGTGTGTGTGTGTGTGTGTGTGTGTGTGTGTATGTATGGAAAACTATGCCAAAGCAAAATGTTTCATGTGAATGGATGAAATGCCTCAGGAAGTTACTAGTCTACTTCCACAAGCAGGATTTGATGTAAGTTATAGCAAATCTTTTCAAGTGTCCAATGAAAGATGCTCATGTTAACAATAAAAATGAAATGTATATATATATTTGTATATATACACACATTGGATGTAAACACACAGACATGTATACCCTAGGCATATACACAAGAAAGTGCCTGTGGATTGGCATGTGGTACAGCAGTGTTGAAAGATAATATGACATAACTGTATGTAATTAATGGTTTTATTAATTTTGAGGATTCATTACCTTGATTTTTTTTTTTTGCTGTAGTTTAAGGTACCCTTGGCTCAAATGTGCCTCAAAATTGCTGTCACTAAATTAAACACATGGATTGGTGACCTCTTAGTGTGTAATAAGCAAATTTCAAAAGTCCCAGGATTACATTTAAAGTCGATGTAAAGATGTCAGTGAAAGCAAGCACATGCATTTCTAGATGTGTTAGCTCTTGGCACCGTGAACTGAAACAACGACACGTCCACCCAAGCAAAAATTTTTGCTCATTCAGAGGCTTTGTGACTCCACATCTTCACTGTGCAGAGACAAAGGGAAAAAGGAGAACTGGAGAAAACTGAAGAAAACAAAGAACTGTGGTTTTTATGAGATCTAAGCTACGTAAGAATCTGAGCTGTTCCATAATTGGAATTGTAGCTTACTGCAGCTAAAGGGACACTGTGAGGACACTGGGTGTATGGCATGAATAAATATAGACTGCAAAAATATTCCATTAGACTAATTTGCAAGAGTAAGAAAAGGCATAAATTTTCCATGTGGTCTGTCTGAACACTATTTTAGGGGATACTGTTCCCTAGCACAGAAACTCCTCTATGATCAAAACTATAATCATTACTTGGGATAAAACCTTACAGTTACATACATTATAGAAGTACATTACATAATTCAAAATGGGTCAACGCTGACTTTAAGTTTCACATGAAACACTACCAGCATTCTCCTTGATGACAGTCCTGTGTTTGTGTGACCCAGCTAACCTCCCCACCTCCTCCATATGTGGACTTTCTTGCTCTTTACACTACGTCACCTGACTTCTTCCTTTGCCCTGTCATAATTACTATGGCCACTAGAGACGCTGACTAACATTAAACTTGAATATGGGTCGTAATCCCCTGCTTGCACAGATGACCTATCCAGCTGTTTCTCTGGTTAGGATGCGCTGTTTGACACTGCTGTGTTATTCCTTCTGGCTTTCCACACTCTTCATATCTAGCTGAATATGCTTCCTTTCATACCTCTTGTGTCTTTGGTTGTGTGACTGCTTGAGCACTTTTTTAATAATGCACATTGTATAATGTGCATGCGTTGGTGCACAGCACTCCATCCTTTTACAAGTGTGTCACTTCCCACCTTCTTTGTGGCTGAGGACCGTGTGTGTGGTCTCAGCACTTTGCTTTGCGTTCACATGCACACAAAAAACACACGCAGCAGCAATAATGTGTGTATTTTTGTGTCCATTTAATCTTGATGGGATGTTTCATCTGCAGGCTGCTATCACAGCTGGCTGCCTTATTGTCTGGATCAGACTGGCGCATACTGTATGTATGCAAGTGTGTGTAACCGTGTGCATGTGTGCACGTGTGTGTGTGTGTTCTCTCGTCTGTATGCATTTTCAGTTTGTGGTACCCTATTAGTCTGCATGGACATTTATATATTTCCCCTGTTTGCCTGTATGAGAGCAGACACATTTCTAATATATCCAAACATTATATACCTACATGATCAACATGTACATATGTGACTATATGCATTGTGTATGTGTGTGTGCTGTCCATCAAGCCCCACACACAGCCGCACCAAACCATTGGCTTGGTTGCTGATGATGACATATGAGTTCCTGGCTTTGGTAATGGCTGTTAAATCTCATAATTACACGCTTCTTTATTGCAATGCATAATGACCCCGCAGCACTATTGGACAATTAATTAAGATTTTCAGCCCAGGCTTTTTCAGGCCCAGATGAGGAGGTGGAATGAGGTCTAATGTTCTTGTCTTCGAGCGAGGACATTAAGGCATGATGCTGTGGAGAAGGCTGTCTCCCTGTGTGCATTCGTTTTCATCTCTGTCTTTCTTTCAGTCTGTGTATGTGTCTCTCTCGTTCTCTCTGTTCTCCCTCTCCTCATTGCTCCATTGTTGAGCCCTTCCTCTCAATGCCTGTCCTGGATGATGATATTGGAGACCATATCTCTAATCTGTGAATGGTAAATTAATCCCTGTGGAGCTTCTGCGGTCCTCTCTCTATGGAAAGCTACGGGGGATTAGAAAGATAGAATCAACACAGCCTCATAATCTCATATACAGACACCAGGCCTGGACAGGGACCATTGGGGTTTGTCTTAAAGCCATAATCAGTAAGTTTCTATTCATACATAAGTAGTGCTTTACCAGAAAATATTATTTATATATTTTTGCTTGTAATATGTATATCTTGGTACCCCTTTGACAACCAAGAATTCTACGTAATCATCTTTGAAAACAAGAAAAATGTTCAGTCGTTTAAATAGCAGGGCTGCCAATTTGCTGATGCTTAGACTATGGATTTTGTCTTTTCAGGAGAATATGTTATGGCAGGATATTGTTCTGAAAAGTTAATCCACCAAGAGATCAATACACTGTCACAACCCAGTTAATTGAACAAGCTGGGAAAATGAATTAATTACAGACTAGATAGATAGATAGATAGATAGATAGATAGATAGATAGATAGATAGATAGATAGATAGATAGATAGATAGATAGATAGATAGATAGATGTGCTGATGAAATCTCTTAAATAGGGATTTTCCAACTGACAAAGCTAACATTTTGGATACATACTTATTATAAATATTGTACACCACTGACTGGGTGCTGCTGATGGCTTGAGAGGGACTCATCCTTTGTGTGTCTTGCAGAGTCTCAGCAGACATGGGGTGACTTTCCCTGGGGTATGAATTTTGATGTAAGGTCCAATCAGTGTCTTAGTGTGTTTCTTAATGACGCTTTCAGGTCAGTGACAAAAACATCATCAAAATAAAACAGTAAGCCCAGATATCCTACGTACATACAATAGAAATTTGGGCCAGACAAATATTTACTTTATGTCCTCTTCATTCTTTAACTCCCTTTTTTTTAAAACTTTTTACTTTCTTGAAAACTGTCTGTCAGCAGTGTCTGTGAGACAGAAAGACAGAGAGTTGGTATGTAAGCTTCTTAGTTTTAATACCCCTGACAGATGTGCACACACACACATGCACACACACACACACACATGCACACAGTGGTCATTCCTGCCTGCATCAGCATTGTATCTGAGGAGGGAGAGACAGGATGCAGAGTTAGAAGAAGAGAGGAAGATGGGTGGATTGAAGTGAAAGAAGGAGGGAAAAAGAAGATATGAAGGATAATGTTGGAAAACAGAACATCGTGGCAAAATTAGTTATTTCCCACAGTGTGTATTTCACCGAGACACTACGTGCAGAGCAGACTGTTGTCGCTTGAGCAGTACTCTTGACTCTGTATAGAGTCAAGATGATGTGGCCCCAGTGGAGCGAGCTGTGGCACATGCCCACACGCACACACTCACCCACACACTCTTTGACACGGCCCTGGTGGAGCTAGAAGTGGGTAATTAAAATGTAAATATTGATATTTTATTATTTGAAATGCCTCCACTGCAATGCTCTTAATGTCACTCCATCTGTCGTCTCCACAGAGATGTGGGGTTGCCCTCGACGACCGGCTGCCCCCACCTAAGCACCCCCCTCCACGGCAAAGAGCTATAACTCTCGACAACCATCTCCATGTTGCTGCGTCTCCATTTTGGGTCTAATTAAGTGTTAAATATTAGCGCCTGCAACTGCAGAGGCCGCACACACCACACATGCACGCAGAGAATACAGCACACGACCCTCCCCTCCACCTCTGCCTGTCTCCCCCTGACTCTCTCTTTCACACACACACATCGACACACACACAGAGCACTCATCTCCACTACAGCAATGGGAAGATTTTAAGTGTTAATCTTGCAGTGCTGCTGATGGTGTCTAATGTATGCAATTAACAGTCAGCCAGGGCTGAGGGTTTGGTAATTAGCTCGCTGTTCACACTGATTAGAGGCTACTGCAACCCTATGACTGCTCTACTCTCCCTGAGGCCGCATGGAGAAAAAGGGGGAATGAGGGGGAAGAGAGGGGGAGGGTGGAAGGGGAGAGAAATAGAAGAAAGACATTTTAGCCAACAGTACGCAAGGGGATGAAGGTGAAGGTGATGACGCGTGTTTGTGTGCAGCACTGTTCTCAAATGTGGATGCAGAAGAGTCAGCCAGGCAGTTATTTTTACCATAAACTAAGATAAACCATCATCAACACATAAACTTGTGTCAGTGAGTCTTTAACAACACTGTTTTAGATTAACTATGAAACCAACAATAAGTATTCGTCCTGAGACCTTTCAAAAGTCCCCTCTCAACATGTTTCAGGTTATTTAAAGATAATCAGCTTTGAATAATAATTTCTGTCTGATATTTTAAACATCCAAGTGAATAGCAAAACACGTTTGACTTGAGGGGGACTTTATATGTTTGTTTCTTTTGTATTGCGGCAAAGTAATGTAACTTGAACTGTTTGGAGATACTTACCCTTAGACAGGAAGAACAGCAGATTTGGCTGGTTCATACAATTAAAAGGATACTGAGTGATGGAAACATGGTGCCACATTGACCTCAGTGTCAACGGTGTGAAGAGACGTACTGATCAAATCAGAGCGATTCCTCTTTCTTTTGCCCCCAGTTCAGTTGGTTAGAAATACAGTAATGGTGACCGGAGGTGTCGTAACCTAACCACTGTCTCAGCAGCCTCAGTCTCTTCAATCTTTACACATCAGATTGAATTAGGTGAGACTTACAGCATGAACACGGATAAGAATACAGATATGCAACACAGACAAGAAATGAGGCAAAAGAGAGGATAGAAATGGACAGAAATTAAAAAGGTGTGACTTGAAAGGTAAAATTTAATTTCAGAATTGCACTTTCATATATTAGCAACTCGGCACATGATGTTTTTATAATCTAAGTGACTGCAGTATACACATGTACGTGTGTGTGTGTGTGTGTGTGTGTGCGTGTGTGTGTGTGTGTGTGTGTGTCTGTGTGCAAGTAGGTGTGTGTCCTGTGTGTGAGTGCGTCTTTAAGCCCCTCTAAATTAGCTGGTTCTCTGGGTAGATTTGTTTCCATTTCATTGCGCATCTCTGTGTAATTGGGTCAGCTGGTGTGTGTGTGTGTGTGTGTGTGTGTGTGTGTGTGTGTGTGTGTGTGTGTGTGTGTGTGTGTGTGTGTGTGTGACAGCATTTGCCAGCATGCTTGTCGTGTGTATATCTGGTGTGTGTTGTTTCAGCTTGGCCAAAGCCATTACAGGGGGTCCGTGTTCATTTGGGCTGGCGTCTGGCCGTATGGTACAAAACAGTTTGAGATGTGCACACACACATAAACACACAAACACACACTCCAACAGCATCACAAGGGAGCACTTGCGTTGCACAGCATGCAACAATGTGCACACTAACACAAATTTAAACACAAGCACATACAGAAAGTGGTATGAGAGAGAGCACTGGAGCCACATAACACAGTGTGCATACAGAATAAACACACACACACACACACACGCAGGGCAGCGATGTGCTGGTAACTGTTGGAAACTTCACGTGTCCTAATGCAATCTCTATCTCAGTGGGCCAGTAGACTTAAATCTGTCCCCTGCAGAACACAATACGTGTACATGCTGCACATAGACAATCCACTATTCTCCTCGCACCTGTGAGCAACTAGACAATCATGAAACAGTTTACATGACAGTTCTCAAGACCTCTTTTAAAATGCCTCCTAACAAAAAGGATTGGGTAAACTGCATCAAAGAGGACAGTGACTGTTTTTATATGTTGTGTCATCCCTGGGTTTCTGTCAGCCCTAGAAAATGTTGAACAGTTTCTGAAGAAAATCCTTCCTTTTTTCTTTTTTTTTAACAAATTTCATTTGGCAAATGTCTATTACATGTCCGTTTGACATTAATATTGTACTGTTGTGGCATTGTTGGACTTCACGTTGTCTGCAATAGTAATGCACCATGTACTTTTTATCATCATCATTTCCTAATTTTTTCAAGCTCTAGGCGAGGATGCCCTATTTACAGTACACATCCAGCTTCTGTAACTGTGCTTAGTGTGAGTTCAGGTTTGCTGTGTCGTGTTACATTTCTATGACAATGTGTGAAGCTTATTTTTTACAACTTCAAGACCGATAACTCTTGATAAGTGTGTGAACCTTTGCTGTTAAATTGCTGAGACAGACTGAGAAGTTTGCTGTTAAATGTGTCCTGGGGTCATGATCAAATAGGACAGAGCACTGTGTCATTGGTAACAGAGCAAGCAGGTGCTCAAACCGTGCAAGGCCCACTGGTGTGCAGATGGACCACCACATGTATTGTGTAGCATTTGTAACCTATTTGTTTTCAGATATACTCGGTTTTCCACAAGCAGTAAGAGTAAAGAAAGGTAAAATATGTAAATATGTTTGATTAAAAACAAGGACCAAAAGGCATGTTTGAGTAAATATAAACAAGACAGACTGCCCTGACTCTATTGGCCTTTTCTGTCCAACCTTCAGTCTCACACTGCGGGTTAAGTTGGTCGTTGGCTTATTGAGATCAAATGTAGTCCAGCAACACACACATTCTCACCAGGACACACTCTCTCTCCCTTGTCCTTTTTGAGCCGTCAGTTCTGATAAACAATAAAATGAAATAAACTGAGCTAATGCAACAGTCAAAATGGTGTCGTCAGTGAAAAAACATTTTTCTTACTTAGAGGTATTCATTTTTAATTCAGAGTTCAGGCTTCAGGTGCACAACAAGGGCCACAGTAGCTACCTTGAAATTGAAGACATTGACGATTAAACTATTAAACAAATGCTCACAGGGTTATAAAATAGTACCCAAATACATGCCAAAAGTCCTGTTTTCCATTGAAGTCACAGAATGTGAGGACTAGTCGTGTGGGGCCAACTGGGACCAGATCAGCACTGCAACCAGTTTTCACACCTGACACATTAATACACATTAATGCACACACACACTCGCACACACAATATGATGCATCAGTTATTGAAGATGCACATGGGCACTGTCATACAAACACGCAGACTCACATGCGCACACAAATAGCTTCACAGATGCCACAAACTGTACACACATAAGCGCACAGGTACTCATAAGCATCACAATCGGTTCTCACTGGTTCCCATTTGCCCTGTAACCACAAGAAAACAAATATAGGCCTCCTGGATATGTATGTTTGTCTGTGTAGCAACTGGGGCATGAGAAAGGGCTATCCTGTGTGTGTGTGTGTGTGTGTGTGTGTGTGTGTGTGTGTGTGTGTGTGTGTGTGTGTGTGTGTCTGTGCCAGACTGTTGTGCGGTCTCGGGTGTAAATGTGCAGTCAGGACTCATTTGGCAGACAAACAGGCCGCAGGGTGGCTGGGGAATCGACGTGTGTTTGTGTGTGTTTGTCTTTCTGTGTGTGTCTGATAGAGCAAAGGGAAGAGAAAAAAGAAAGAGCACGAGAGCAAGCAGTAGAGGTTAAGTCTGCATGAATGCACTGCAGCCTCTTTCTGTCAGACCAATGTGTGGCA
>JBBMOE010000001.1:18468423-18567148 GCA_037975065.1 Chaetodon trifasciatus
CACGCACACACACACACACTCTCTCTCTCACTCACACACGCGCGCCTTCTTCCTCCCATGACCCGTCTTTTGAACTTTGTCTTGGAAGCCGGCCAGCTCTTCAGTACTCTTTAATTACAAGGGGGGAGCTGTCAATACAATGTGTTTAAATGGGAGAGCTTTGAATAGGGAGGGAGGGGCCTTTTGTTCTGGTTCTGTCACCGTCAACGCGCATACACCAACATTCACACACAAAAACATTGACCCTCTTTTTGTCAAATATGTCGATTTCATCTCTCTGGCTCATACATAAACACCCACGCTAACATAAGACGAGTGTGTATTTAAATATGAACGTTTAAAAAGGAACGCTTGCTCACACGCTGACATACTGTTATGTACATGAAGAAAATATCGACATGTTGTTTTCCTGTGGGCTCTGTGTGACGATCAATCTTTTGGCTCTGCCTGTTGGTGTGTGCGTGTCTGGTGGTCTATAAATGTTGCTGACTGAAAGTACAGAAAAGCTGGATGGTTCTGCTATCATGATGAATTATTTGGTGAACGGGCCTAACGTAGTCCTTATTGCCTCGAAGATTTCCATTGGCCTGGATTGGTTGACAGGTCTGGAGGAGAGAGATAGCATTTTAAACGTTGGTGCATTTCACCAGACTTCAGAAGCATAATTGAAACGTCTGTAGTCATAAGCAAACTGAAAGGTAACGCACACAGAGGCGTTAGCCGTTTGTTTTGCCTGATCAACGACCAAAAACCAAAAACATTTATCTTACAAGGATAGAAAGCAGAGAACAGCAGCAAATTTGAGAAGCTGATTAATCACTAATCACTTCAGAGTTAGTAGTGGTGCTGTACTGGTCTGTGTCATAATGAAAGGTGTTTCCAATAAGAGCTGCAGCGATTAATCAGTTAGCTGTCAACTAATTGTCACAATTCTCTGATTCCAGTTTCTTAAATGTGAACACTTCCTGGTTTCTTCACTCCTCTGTGGCAGTAAACCGAATGTGTTTGGGTTGAGGACAAAACAAGATTTGAGGATCAACGTTTTTCACCATTTTCTGACATTTTAGAGAGCAAACAACTAATCATGAAATAGAGGAAATAATGGACAATGAAAATAATCATCATTTGCAGCCTTGTTTCTAATGTTTTGTTCAGCCATAGCAAAGTTCATGAGAGGGACAGACATAGCTAAACAGGTCACTCTGTGTCCACTCTGATATCAACATCTTCATTTTGTCTTATGTTTATCTTTTTTTGTTTTATTACTTTTATTAATTGAGAAACATGTCAGCAGTGTTACAGCATTGAAGGATATTTACCACAAGAATAAAAGTCATTGTTACTGTCAGGCTGTGGGCCACCGAAGTGCTGGAACGGTAGATGACTAATTGACTAAATGTCAAACTGAAATATACATTTTATTCTGCAACGGGAAATTGCATGTTGCTGTTTCTGAGGCTGAAATATCTTAAATTGAAAACATATCCGGATAAATCCCGTGGGTAATATTCCATCAAAAGCTTACCTCACTGTTGAGAAAACTCACATTTGAAATAGTCGTTCTTTTAACTGATTGATATCAAAACAGCTGACGCCAAAATACGAACTTTGCATCATTGCCCAGACTCTCCAACTGCTCTTCAAGACAACAGAATGCTAGCATTAGCATTTTGAAGGGCACTGACACTAATTAATTCACAGGATGCTAATCGTCTGCATTAATGAAGCCAAGCCTTAAGAAATGTTAGCAAACGTGCCCCACATGCAAAGACAGCTAAACTAGCCATGGGAAACAAGAGGCACGTGTGTGTGTGTGTGTGTGTGTGTGTGTGTGTGTGTGTGTGTGTGTGTGTGTGTGTGTGTGTGTGTGTGTGTGTGTGTGTTCATGTGCACGCAAGTGTGAGTTCTATGTTAACATGTGTGGTTTTAACAGCCTTTTGTGCTCTTGCTCATTAACGTCTGCTGTTTTACTTGAGAGTGTACTGCAGGTCACAGCGCAGGCAGCAGCCATGTCTAGCACCTTAAATACTAAACACACAGCATTAATCAAAAACAATGTGGAACTCATTAAACTTCATTTTAACTTGTGCTCATTATAGGCTGCACTTCTGGTAACCACTTATTAGAAAATCCAAGAATAAAAAGGAGATTGAAAGGGAATTGTTTTTTGTGACAGTTATACTTGTTAATCTGTACATTTAGTCCATGTTTGTTAAACGTTGTCAAAAGAATGTAGTGTTATGTATCCTGACAAAAAGTAGAAATTTACCTTAGTGAATATCATACTGCTTTTCACTTTTATTATGGACCACCCACTCTCATTTAAACTGAGAAAAAGTAGAAAATTTGAGAACAGATAGAAGCTGAGTTTTCTATTGATCCCTATAGAATCCAGCCCTCTGACTGGCCTGGTCCTGCATACTGATACATGCATTACTCTATAGATCCAACACGGCGTGTTTGATTGTGTTCGTGTATGTGTGCACGTCTGTGGCTGTGTATGCGGCTGTGCTCACACAATTTGTCTGCTGGTTATAATTTTCACGCGTGTGTAAGTTCATACTTTCTTTGCCGAGGTTTGTCAGTGTGTGTGCATTTGTGCATTCAGTTTCTGTGCATCTGGCTGCATCTGTTTCTTAAGATGTTTCAGTTGAAGCCACCAGTTACATTGAACCAAACACACGCACACACACACACACACACACACACACACACACACACACATGCATGCACATTGCCACTTTCCCATGGAAACATTCAAAATTTCAGAAACTAATAGAAGAATTTCATAGTGTTTAATATTTACACCTCTGTTGTTTTGACATGTTGCTATCAAATACACAGCGACCCTAAAGGAGATAGTGAAGACCGTAAAATGACAAGTGGCTTGGTGATAAAAGGTCCCGACAAAAGCTGCTGTTTCTACCTACCTGCAGACACACACACAGTATTGTTTGAGAGCTCCATGCAGACACACATGTACACACCAGCTTGTGTGTACATGTGTGTCTAAACGTGAAATACTCGAACATTTGTTTATTTTTATAAATGCACTTATAGGTCTCTTATGGGTTGTGTGTGTGTGTGTAAATGTGGGTGTTGGGGTGTGGTGGCCTATCAATAGTCGCCTTGTGATTATTATTTAACATGCATGTAGCCATTGATCGGCGACATTGATCGGAGGTTGGGAGCTAAAGGCCAGCTCACATTAAGACTTTGCTTCCCTACGGGGCAATATGGAGCATTATCATTGAGGGACATTCTCAGCCTTTTCTGCCACATATGCCGAAACACACCTTGCATGCCAGCTCAAAGAGAGATTACAGATGTTTGTAGCCAAATGCTTATTCACACACACACACACACACACACACACAGACTCTCAGGTGTTCCTGCATCTCTCCATCATTCTGCAAGTCCATCTCTTTTCTCTCCACCCACCTGTCTCGTTGTCTGTCCATTCATCACACCCACAGATCCACACTTTGAAGACAGAGATGGGAGCAGTCCCTGCATTTAAAGCCCCACTCCTGGATTTAGTTTCAGCTAGAGAGTAGTAGGTTTTAAATCTACGTGAGACAGCTCATTGGGATTTTGAAGTGCAGAGAGAGTTTCATTCATAATTGTACTTTTAAAGTTGAGGAAATTTTACAAAATTCTCCTCGGTCTGCCCTAACATCCACTGGTGTTTTTCACTGCTGTATATTCAAATGCAAATGTAGGGAAGCATTTTGCACTTTTAAAAAAATTCCTTAAAATAATTTTTCACTTCATCATTAACAACTTCCGACCCTGAGTTGTGGCTTGCTTTAGCATCGCTGCACTGAGCCTGTTTGGGTTTTGGATTAAACCTTTTGTAGCTCTCCCCTTTGCAGACTTGAGCAATAACACAGCAGACAGAGGGGGCACGGGCACTGACAAAGACACATACTGTTGTAAACGTTATCTGAGAGTGTTGTGGGAGCTTTCTACACTGTAAAACCTGCCTGCCTTTGTTGCTGGAAAATGGCGAACATAAGCATTTCAGTCAGGCAAGGAGTTCAGTGCACATGAGGAGGCTGATGGCTCTTCAGTTTCTTTTTTCATGCATATAAATGCATTGTCCAGTGGCTTCATGTTATGTTAATAACAAATAAATCAAACCATAACCCCCATTTTCCTGTTGCATATGAGATTTCTATGAACTACTCCTGTATAAATCACGCCATGTCACATCTGTGGACAGCACTGGATGTGGAAAATATCATAAAATGTTGAAACAATGAAAATGTTGAATCAAGTATCTTTTTTTTTTCATATTTGAGTATCAGTCATGTGCTTTTTCCTTCCCTCTGCAGATTCCATGCACATTGAAGATGTGGATGCAGTGCAGAAGCTCCAGGATGTGCTCCACGAGGCCCTGCAGGACTACGAGGCTTCCCAGCACCAGGAGGACCCCCGCCGGACGGGCAAGCTGCTCATGACCCTCCCCCTGCTCCGCCAGACCTCCACCAAGGCCGTGCAACACTTCTACAGCATCAAGCAGGACGGCAAAGTCCCAATGCACAAACTTTTCCTGGAGCTGCTGGAAGCCAAGGTCTGAGGACAGAAGAGTAGACGGAAGGACAGCTAGACACCAGTCTGGACCACCTGAGCTTCAACTCAAACTCTCACTTTGAATGACCTCTTGCTCTTTTACACGCACACACACTGACACACACACACAAACACAGAAATATGTCCCTGAAGTATGTCTGCTGACACGTCCCCCTATGAATAAACAAGTAACCTAAACATCTTACCTGAACCCCTGAACCTCCACCGTCTTTGACAAAAGGGCGCTCACTGGACCTTTTGTTTCGGGGAAGATGCTGATAGACTGACGTGACCCCCCTGTTACCAAGGGAAGACGATATTTCCTTTTAAAACTATTAGCAATCACTTACCAGTTACCACGGTGGCTCCGAACATTGACGACAGCAAAACTCTTATGCATTTAATAACGATTAAGATGTTATTAATGACAAACTTAAATGAGGACACGTTTAAAAGAAACTGAAAACTCTTCATTTTAGTCCTGAGAGACTGTAAGACTGCACTCATGTCCCCTTGTCCTTCCCCTATTTCCCCCAACAGAGTTTTGTAAGTGTTCAAGAAGAAGACGAGTGGGGAAAAAAATGAACACTGAAGAAGTATTAATGACGTTTGTTGTCAGATTACATGTACAATGAAATTTGGATGGATGGACAGAAAGAAAAGAAGAGGAGATTGTCCCTGCCAAAGAATGGAGCTCATCCATTCAGAGGATGCCAGCAAACTTTACTGTCATTACCCAAAACTGTTTCTGTTTGATCCACCAGTGGCTTTCAATGCTGGACCTCAGGAGCACTGCTGGTTTTCTCTAAAGTGTTTCTGGTTCTTTTGAAAACCAGCAGAGATTGAAGGTCCAGGATTGGAAACCACTGCTGTAAAAACTCTCTGGTTCTCCCTAAATTCAGCTCCTGGTTTCCAGTGACTCCCCAGTTTCAACTTCAGCTTTGCTATTTGTTGTATTTGTTGAGGACCAGCGACCCCTGGCCTCCCAAACCCGTCAGTATTCACATAGTGTTTGCACACTTGACGTGGCTGAAAACACTTTCAAATATTCAAACCACTTGAGGTGAGATTGATTGGCAGAGTTTCTCAGTAAAAAAAATGTTACTAACAAATCACTGAATAAGACTCGATCTGTGCTGTAAGAATGGATTCCTGCTGGTCCGGCTGGTAGATGTAGGCTCAGCCCACATCCTCTGCAAAGCCGTTTATTCCGCCAAACACTCCTCATGTGACTGAACGTGTGTTTGAAATGTTTTCGGTCACTCGGTGGTCCGGGTTTGTAGCTCTCCACGCGCAAGTCAGTAGAGATTTCAGTCTGTCAATGTGCCACGAATAGTCCAGCCCATGCTCATTACCCAAACTCCAAAAACTGCAGTGTCACGTCATTGCTCCCCTCCTTGCTCCGTTGCGTTCACAGTTTCCAGCTCATCTCGTGCGTCAGTACGGAGATATTTTTGTGACTCATTCAGGGAGTGATGAGGGAGTTTCAGTCTCTCAACGCAATACAAACCAGAAAGAAAGGTGTGCTGACAAAACTGACTGAAGAACAACTATTGTTGCTTTCAAACTCCTTATTTTTTTCTTTATTTCTATCTTGAAAATAATCTTAGCGATGATACCAGTATTAGGGTTGTAAATAACTGTCATCCTGTATATGACATATAACACGGCTTTGTTTTTGTTATTAATATTGTCTTCTTAAAACTGAATCAATCGATATGTCTTTCCTTTTTTCTATCAGCTTGACCACTTTCAGCAATTATCATATATATATAAATATAACACATAATAATGTATTAACAAGTCAGCGTTTATCTTAGAAAACTCTGAGCAATAGTGGTTTTTAAAGGAGGGGTTTGTGCATATGGACTAAGTCTGCAATATTAACATAATGTGCCAGTCTTAAATTTGGGAGAGAGAGGAAGGGGATTTGAGGAGAGCTTGTAGCTTCTCTTTCTCTCTGTGTAACTTGCCATAAGCTATTAGATAACAGTCAGTATTTCCTTTGTTAGAGACCGTTACACAGGAACAAGTTAGGACCATGAGGTGTTGATGCTGCCGTCACGTAAACGCTGTTTGGAGGGTTGCACCAGTATCACAAGCAGCAGAAATATCCAACATCCTGTTCGAGGTTATCACACGGTTCTGGCGTTTGCACCTTTCTCTTGACCGGGCTCGTTCTGCCGTCACTTTGAGTCGATTAGAACAAAACACAGTGCTCTGTTTGAAATCAACTGTAATACGGCGATGCACAGTTTTTGTCCTTGAGGTGTATGTTGGTCCAGCCGCGTATGGCTGAGTGCAGGGACCATCACAATAAGATGACTGAACCTGGATCTGTGCTCGGAGCGAAATGGTACGAAATGCAGAAACAAAACGTCAGCCGAATTAAACAAAACACGACAGTTTCATGTTAGCCTGCTGTTCTACTTCTTGTTGTGAGACACTTTGATTTAAAGGAAGTGTTATATGTTGTAATGGTGAGAGCCAACAGTCATAACAAGTACAATCCAAACTGATAACATGAATAATAGGTAGTCTTTTGATTCAATGTAAATCTACAGCATAGCATGTATTTTAAGTAGACATGCAGAGGTCTCATCAAGTACCATTTTTGGAAAATGTGAATTTAATTACTTTAATTAATTAAACCCACAACCACACAGACTTAAGTGGTAATATTTTATAGGACTTTTTTTAATGTCAACATAAAAAAAGGCCTGTTTCTAGGGGCAACAAATGGAAAGCTGAGCTAACAGGAAGCTGTCTGACATTTTCCGTTGATTTCAGCTTTAACAGGTGAAGACTGTCGAGGGATTACTTTTATTTATTTATTTTTTTTGTATGAGTTTATTTAATTTCTAAAGCCGAATAAGAATGCCAAAATGTGTAATCTAGATGAAGGTGTAATCTAATGTAAGATGGCAACTTGTCACAGTTGAGGAGTGCTGCAGTTTAAGTGTAGTTGATCTCTAACATCACGCGCTCTGTATCAAACATCAGTATTATTAGTAAGGGATATTTTCTCAGCCTTCTTAAACATTGTATATTGTAAATTATACAGATTATAATTCTAACATAAGACATTTTATTGGAAACAAAATTGAGAAAAAAAAGAAAAAAATCTAGTTCAGCCTCGATGTGTGTTTCATGTTCGCTGTTTTTTCTACCAAGAAAAACCCTTGTTTCTTTGGTTTTATCTGTTTCTGTTTTGAAGTCCTCTTTCTGTTTCTCCCTCCTCTGTTGAGTCCTCTGAGGCATTGCTGTGTACTTTTTCTTGTGGTGATTCCCGTTCTTGTGCCGTGTGCTTCTTCTTTAGACAACACAGAGTAGAGTAGAGGCCATGTTGTCTGTCTGTCGGATCAGTCCGCTGGGGGTCTGGGTACTGGATTCTCTCCCAATGAACCGAACCGGATATAAGGCTCTTCTTCTAGAAACTTAACTAGACCACCGAGATCAAATTACAGTATTCATCTTTACCAAACTATACATAAATAATTAAATATTTAGTATCTAAATGAAGAAACACCATACAAGTATTTAAAAAGGGATCATTTGTGTAACTTTTCCTGTAGAGTAAACAATATACTGTATATCTTTAGGTTTAAATAACAAGAAATGAAAAGGACATTTGAGTAATTCAGAACTGTAGGTGACTCTTTTGATAAACTCGCTGTACATAACTGCCTTCCATTCAGCTCGGCTCAGTCATTATCGTCAAAAAATATGAAGATGAGAAACTTTTTTTGTCCCCCCCATTGTTGTGTCCTGTTTTTCTGCTCATTTCCAGGAAATATATTGCTTTACAACAAAGAGTGAAACGTGATGGGACAGGCCGAAGGTTAGGACTTTCGTGAGTGGATGAGAAATATTACAGAAAAGCTCGACGTGTTTAGTTTGCACTTGCCGTTTCTCCTTTCTCTTCTGCTTTGGCCCCAGTTATTACACTCATTGTACCTCTTTGTACACATTTGTAGATTTCTGGATTCTGCGCTACAGATAGCTTAAATTCGAAGAAATTAGGACTCATCAAAGGTCTTAAACATCAACACGTAATGTTTTTAGAAAGGAAATATACATACTAAATATTTCATAAAAGATATTTGTAAGTGAAGTCCCCAATGACAGAGTTTAACTTCCTGTTTTAATTGTAGCATCAAACGCTGTCATTGTCAAAATGATGGTACTTCTCTTCATCTGCTGTACATTAATCTACAAACAACTGATGGAAGAAAGGTGCTCTTTTCTTACTTATTGTTTCTCTTCTTTTGGTGTTTTTATGTTTTTGTCAGTTGTTAAAGCCGTCCTGTGTACTTCTGATCCATTCAGCACGATGAAAGACGCCACACGTCTCCCTGAGGTGATTGAGGCTGAGCTGGATTTGGGCTGACAGTCATGTTTTAACATGAAGGTACATTTCTGCTGGTGGCAAATACTGATTATGTAGAATTTATTTGAATGTCAAATTATCAGTGTCAATTAAGTAAAGAACTGAAAACGATGGTCATGGTGAGTTGGTCACTGGAGTCGCTGAATGAAAGCAGAAGCGCTGTTATTTCAGATGACTAAAAACGAGCGAACCCACCAGCGAAAATCAGGAGGGAGACTGTGTGAGTCTTTCACAGGTTTTCATATGACTTGCTGCTCATAGCCAACATATGATTTGTATGTACAAGACAGCAGTGATTTCCCTTAAACAATTTGTGTTTCTAGTTAAAAAGCAATATGTTAACGACCGTACAATGACGAGACAAGAGTTGCACTAGTTTGTGTTGGGTTATACATCCAAATGCTGTTGTAGCTATTAAGATGACCTTGCAGTTAGTGTTTAAAACCACATAAATGACAACAAACCAAACTGGTATTTTCTAGGAGGAGCGTCGGAAGAACTATCTGGGTTTTTGCAGAGCCAGGGATAGAAAGAGTTTGACCTGGTTGCACTTTGGGCACCATGTTATCGCCCTCATCTGGAACTTAGACTCATTAGCTGCGAATACTCTGTGTACCAATAGTTTAGCCAGGAAGCAAGTAATTTAAGCATAGCGACAGAGCAGGATGGTCCATGTACCGTGGCTGCCCCTGAAATCTGCTAAGGCCAAACTGTGTCTATCTACAGCTCTGCAGCGTTGAGTCACTTAGTTGTATTTAAACCCCAAATGTTAACCGCCACTTGTACCGCAGCTAACCCTGCGGTCTTAATTTGCGAATGTGAAGAAAATATTTAAGGGAGAGAGAAATACGACACATTTGGATACAAAGCTTATTTAAAGAGAAAAGGACCCTTGTGTGGTGGAGAAGAGTTGTGTACGAGACAAGACCTTGTAGTGTTATTAAAAACATGTCCGTAGATTTTAGATGTGCTTCACATCAGTAAATGAAAAAAAAAAAAAAAAACAATAACCTGTATATTTTTGTGATGTGTATCATACAAGTGTGCTCCAACAATAATGTCCATTTGTGTAAATGTATTTATTTCACATTGTATATATTGTTCAATGCAAAAAGAGAGACCTATGATTCTGTAACTTAAACTACTATGGGTTGAAACATTACATGTGTTACTCCAGACTATGCCTTTCAGGATTATTACAGTAGAGCAATATCAATTAAAACCAGGCTTCCAGTTTTGACACCTGTCTTTTGGCTCTGATTTTGTTTTTTGAACACACATTTTGTTGTTTCCAGTGATGTGTGTGTTTTCACCACACAATAGCTGCATCATTTAGAAGATGGTTCATAGAGAGTACACGCTCGTTTCCGGTTTGTCCTGTAAAAAAGTTGTGTGAAAGTCGCTCGACGACTTGAACACAGTACTACATCATGCAACAAGGCCTTGGTCAATCAAATAAATGCAAACATGCTTAGATTACTTCAATGTCGCCTTTCTACTCTTTCCCTGATGATCATCGCAGCCAACAGCAGCTGTGATAACCCTGCAGAGTTGTAAAATCCTGTTTCTCTATTAGTCAAACTGGACTTCCTGGATGGCACTTCATGTCTCTGGTACCTGAAACAATAAGCCCTCACTGTTACAACACAGAGCTGATTTCTGTCAGAACGCCCTCTTAAAGCTCACAACAATCTAGAAACCTCTTTTGTGATGAAGCATTGATTTAGTTTTAGGTTTCACACCTGTTCCTTATAGACTGCGTGCCCACCTCACATCAGCTGCCGTAATTGTCGTACTCAGTGTTACCTGAGGCACACCTGGTCACACAATGTCAGTCCCAAAATGGAGTGAGAATTCACTCTGTTCAAGCAGCTAGAGGACAAACATGATTGATAGCAGTTGGGACAGCACGTACAAGGTCAGGAGCACGGGAGGGAAATTAAACAGGGGGACCGCAACCGTCCCGCAGCATGGAGCAACGAAACCTAACCGCAACCTGAGCGACCCGACCAGTCTGCAGATGAAACTGGCTGTCCCATCCCAGCACCAAAACTTCAAACTCCACCTTCAAACTGAAGGTATCCTGAAAACAAACACATCTTTGCACAACAGAGAAGGTGAACACATAACCAGAGATCTGTGGAAGTGTTCAGCTGCTTTGTAATGGATTACAGTGACCTGCTAAAGGGCACTAGAGCTGGAGGTGTCAACGTAGGGGAGCATGATTATCATCTATTTGCTGAATGCTAATTTATCCATTCGTCTGGAGCATTGAAACATGTACTAAGAGTTGAACTCTGGGCTGCTGTCACATCGTTATTGTTCTGTGTTTCAACTATTGTCTGTTTATGTGACGTAAAGAGGAAATGACCAGTGAAGACAGACTGGAGGGGGGGGGGGGGAGGGTAACAGCTTGCTCTGGTGGGTGGCTAACTACTGTCCATTCTGAATTGCCAGTAGCTCTTGCTCTTGCCAAGGGCACAATACACACACACACAGAGACATACTTAGTACAATATTAAAAAGAAGAGATCATTAAAATACGTAAACAAACATGACTAGAAAACAAATGAACGGATGCTTCACATCCTTTTTGTTCCTCTCTGATCCTTTAACTGCTGTGCTTTTAAACTATCAGCCTCTGCTCTCCTTTATTATTCTGACTTCTGTTTTTTTTTGTTTTCAGACAATCCTTCATGTCCCCTTTTTTTCTTTTCTATTCCTCCTCACTGTCAACACCTCACATGCTTCCTTATTTCTCTCTCTCTCACTCTCTCTCTCTCTCTCTCTCTCTCTCTCTCCCTAATAGCCAGCAGCAGTAAATGGGATGCAGAGGCCAGATATTTAATGTAGCAGAGAGCCGTGAAGCATTTTAAGAAGCCTTTTTCTAACAGGGGGAGCCCTGACCCGCAGGCAAATATTTTTCAACCAGATGACATAAGAAGATATTATCTGAAAGAGAGCGAGATTTTTATTCCCTCTCTCTTGTTTCTCTCTCTCTTTTCGATTTGGGTTGCTGCCTGGTCACCCGGCCCTCTGCACATACGCTCTCTTTTACTTGCTTGCTTTTTGGAGTTCATTTATTTTATTTTATCTTTGATTCATTATTATGATACGATAAAAGCTACTTGAGCATTTCAGCTGCTCAGGGGCTCTTATCGTTAACCTTGTGGAACGCATGTAAGAATGGGCTCCACACGCCGCATCGCTAATGGCCAACTTAACTCCTCTCTTCTCCTCCTCCACCTTCTGGCTTCATCTACATCTCTCCATCTATCTCTGTCTCTCTCTGAGCATCTTTCTTCCCTTTATCTTACTCCTCTGCTATCTCCTCTTTTCTCTCATATTCTCCTCTTGGAATATTTCTCTACTGGCTGCATCTCTTTTGTATCCCAGAAAATAAAACTCACCACAGGTTTATTCTACTCTACTCAGCGTAACTGGCCAATAAACGGCACAGCTTATTGTGACTGTTAAACACTAAAACCAGGATATAACCCTGACCTGTCACTGTGGATAATTGTGATGAGCTGGCTTTTTCAGTGGTTTAAAACTCAGCCGTCTGATGAGGCATTTCCAGTCACCACGGGCAATTCATCCATAGCACACATTATTTGGGGGGTCCCGCAGGGTTAATTTTTCGGCCCCATTTCATTCACCATTTACATGCATAAAGTTTCACTGTTATACCAATGACACACAGTTATAGCTTCCCATAACACCTAATGGCACCATTAGTCTAGACATCGTAGAAGCTGCCTCGCAGATATGAAGTGTTGAATGTTACCAATATTTCCACAACTTAATGAATCCAAATCCAAAGGATAAGGTCCTTTTCTCTTCAAACGCCTCCATTACATTCATTCAGTATAAATGAGGTACACTTTGAGAGAAAATTCAGTAACAAGAGAGGTTTGTGATTTGATGGACAAAGTTTGCCTTCCCTCATTAACATGTCACGCATGGGCTCCCGAAGTAAACGACGAGGAATCTTTCAGTTTTGGACATGAACTTACATAACTTCACCAGGTGATTAGTCATAGTTTATATAACCCAATATCACAAATATTCCTCAAGAAGATGTACAATGTGAACAGCATATGACCATCATCCTCAGATCCTCGATTCAGATAAGGGAAAACTCCCCAAAAAAATGTTAAACATGGAAGAAAAACGGAAAAAACATCAGGAAGAAAAACAGGAGGGATCTCTCTCTCAGGACGTATAGGCATGCAATAGGTGTGTGTGTGTGTGTGTGTGTGTGTGTGTGTGTGTGTGTGTGTGTGTGTGTGTGTGTGTGTGTGTGTACAGAATAGATCAACATAATAAAATCACTGAATCATATAAACATATATGAAGAATATGCATACAGTAGGATGTCAGGTTACTTCTAGGTGCCTTCAGATAACACCTGAGCCACACGGCCATCTGTCCACCATGGAGACCTGGAAAGAGGACAGACCCGACAAACACACAAGAGGCAAAACTCAACACACATCATTCACACAGGTATGGGACAAGAAACAAACACACACAAAGAGACAGAGACAAGAGGAGAGGCTGGATCTCCTGGAGGACCAATATTCAGATCCAAAACATCTGCAATGAAGAGCCAGGGGGGAGAGAGAGAGGTCCCAGGACGGCCGATGGTGCAGCACAGAGAAGCCTGAGTGAAAATAGCAGAGAAGAAGGAGAAACTAGGACGAGAGAGAGAGAACAGTACACAGCTCCAACGCTCCTACACTGATGGGACATAAACAAACAGAGGTTAGAGAGATGCACTGGTTTTCAGAAAGTTTACAATAACATCATCTGCAGGGCAAACATGGAGTTGAAGAACCGGCCTTCATAGATTAATTGAGACTGAGGCCAACCAGCCAGAGAAGGAAGTAATTTAAAAAAAAAAAAAAAAAAACAGTTCACTGAAAGTTAAGGTAGGAAGATGAGCTTTAAGTTTTTTATTGATCAGCAGAGTCAGACTGTCTGCTGAGCCCTGTCCCTGAGAGCATGATGCACAGCATGGAACACAAAGAGAGTGACAGTGTTTTCACAGTGGCCATGGCTGACTACCATCCTTTTATCTACATGTTCACATCTATGTAATGCTCTTCCTGTTTGTTTCTGTCATGGTTTCCTGCCATGTGTGATGTCAGTTTTGCTCATATTTTGACATCTAAATTGTCTAACTTTTAAATGTTCATTGTTACAGTCTGAGCTGCTATGTGGACCATTAGCAGTAGCTGGTAAGAGACAGTGGAGCCACTTATATCAGTCCTAAATGAACAGTATGCGGAATAAATTTAAAGAAGAATGAATTTAAGGACAGAGACAAAAGAGGAAAGCTCTGAGGTGACTGAGGTGTTTGGAGGTGCTCTTGTTCATACTGATTACCTCTGTTTTGTCACAGGGGGCAGCCTTTAGATTAACAATTATCTGACAGATGAAGAAAACCAGAGCGGCGATTATGACCTGTCATCAGGTATGCAATGCAATACTTCCTGCATTTTTATTTTTTATTTTTTGAAAGGCAATAGCTCCTTTCTAGTCCTGGGGGAAGATCCAGCCATTTTATTCAGAAATCTGTGATTTTTTTTTTAAATGTGGAACATATACCTAACACAGTTACACAAAGTGGCTGCTTCATTCAGACCTCACACTGGACTCTGATTTCATTTCAGAGCAGTTCTTATTGGGTTTGGAGGAAGTCTGGATGTGATTTTCTCCTCCTAATATGGTGCCAAACAGGGTCAGTCTCCAAGGGTGACCATATCTGTTTTAGGCGCTCTGACCTGTAAAGTGCTAATGTGTGGCAGCTTCACACTGATGGTGTTTCAAAGGCCTGTTTTGGGGCTATTTAACCCCTCTTGTGTGTGTATGTACATATATATATTTATATCTAAGTGTGTGTGTGTGTGTGTGTGTGTGTAAATGGTGGTTGTGTGTTCCTTTTGACATGGGTGATTTATAATTTTACAATATTGTGGAGTCCACATGTGGTCATTTGCAAGCTCTATTTGTATGTGTCTAAATTTCTATGTGCCTTTGGGTGTGTGTGTGTGTGTGTGTGTGTGCGCATTGAGTGTGTGTGTCTTATCCCCATATCCCCTTGTATCAGTGGTGGGGTTCCCTTGGGTTTCACAGGCCTAGTGACATGGACTCACGGTGGTAATGGCCTTTCACAGCATCTAGCTCCCCTGACACACACACACACACACACACACACACACACACACACACACACACACACACACTAAATAAGGAGAGTTACACAGTGCACAGTGACAAACCAACTAGTGCACAAATGCAGACACAGATGGAGAATAACACACAGGAAGCATATGACATATTTATTGGTGTTTAATAAACAGAAAAAATAAAGAAAATGTAATTTATAGATAAAGTACAGTAACATAATTGTGAGTCCAAATTGCTCTAATGACTTTCATAATAAATCACGAAACTGTTTTTTCCCCCATTTTTCCTATTTGTCTCCCCTGCCTTGTTTTTCTTTCCTCTGTCTTCTCTCCTTGTCCCGTGCTCTCCATTGACCCTCTCTCCATCAAATCGCATATGGCCTACTTAGCTTACATGCTAACTAGCAGACCACTCTGCGGGTAATTTACAGCCTCTCCTTTGTGCAAACCTTCAGTGATTTACTTCTTCCGTGTTCTCCCCCTCTTTCACTCTTTGTGTCTCCCTCATTCATTCTCTGATCCTTCATTCTGTTTTGTCATTCATCTGTTTCACTATAACTATAAATCACCTTCGTTCACTTGCCTCACTTCCATCTTCGCCTCTTTCCATTCCTCCAACATCTCATCCTCCCGTGTCATCCCATTCTCCATCCTCTCTGCTCCCTTTTCCCATTCTGTCCCCCATCCCTCTATCTCACAGGGTGTAAAGTGGCTTAGGTGGCCACAGGCTTTTGAGCTGCATGTGCGAGCTATAAGAGGGTCAGCTGTCTATTTGCACTTTTAGCGTCTTAACTCTATACGATGGGCCATTTATTCTCACTCTCTCCTCTCTCTCTCCCCCGTCCCTTCCTCTTTCTGTGTCCATTGCTTTCTATCTCTCTCTTAGGACAGTAAATGTGTTAACTCTCCATTCTATGGGCCATTCATTAAGTTAGTGTACTTTAATAAATAGTCTGATGTGTCACTGGCCAGTGAATTAGTGGCACTTAAAATCACCCACTAGTGGCCAATAGATAGCTGGAAGGTTTGATATGCAGCTGCCACTTTTCCTCAAAAAACCAAGTAGAGCGAACCAGGGCTGATATGTACGTTGACAACACACGTGTCTGTATTTAAAGCTAAAACAATTTCACAAGCTCATCTCTGTTTACAGTGTGTCCAGAGGCAAGAGAAAGCTCTGATATTAAGTCCTGAAAAAGTATGCAGATTTCTAAACATTAGATTAAATTCTGAAGTCAGACTACATTTTTTTAAGGCCATGTATTAGAGTCATAAAACAGATTAGTACTGGTACAACAATGAAACAGTAGTATTACACCTGTAACACATTCACACTGTACACTGGCAAACTCATATAGTCCCAACTGCTTACAGTCTAAATACAAGTATTACTCTGATGCTGTGTTTCACTATCCCTGGGCCAAGCAATAAAGTTTATTAAAATCTAATCTTAAAATTATGCACACAGTCTAACATTTGCCTAAAATCTAGCAGACTACAGTTTGCAGCCTGAAGTCTGTTCTGTGGTGCACAATTTACACCCAGTGTCAACTTTCAGAGCCAATGCAGGAAGCAGTGTGTCTTTTATTTAACAAGGCAGAAAAGGTGTAAAGGTGTGGAGACTGGGGCAGTGAATGGACGTGAAATGTATCTCACTGTTGAGTTGGTGTCCTATCACAGACCAACCAACAGTGTAGACTTTCTTTTTTATCAACCTTGCTGCAGCGATGCCGAATTGTACTCCAGGGTGAGTCAGGTCACGGTGGCATCAGTGTTGGGTGTGGTTGCAGGTGCAACAGAGCACAATTCTTACCAGCAAAGAAGCAGCCAGTGATACACTGCTTTTTAGCCTGGAATTAATTAAGGTCAACTTTGTTTAATGTCATTCATCCATATACATAGTACACAGGAACAGGCCTGAGGTACCACTACACAAATAAGAAATAAAGTCAAGTAAAATTCAATATGAATAATATAGAATAAAAATCTAAAATTGAAATACTGTAAGTTGTAACACTGTAATAAAATTGAATAGAAATGCTGTGTTTACATGCCCGTATCCAAACCTATGCAAACACGGTGAAAAATTCAGTTTACTCTTAACAAAGTGTTCTGGTCACCTCAGCTTAACCACACCTTCAGCTGTTGCCATGTAGTGGAAAAAATGGCATTATAAAAGCTGAAAAATGTTTCATTGGTTTGTTGACTGATTTGAAATCAAGTCATGCTTATAAAGCAAAACAAAGTATGTATTTAGTATTGACATCCAAAGTGGTAAAATGACTTAAAGGGACATAGTAAATTTTTCCAACTCAAAGTAGTAAATCCAAACTTACAAGTGAATGAAGAAATGCTGAAGGCAACTGTTTTTGTTTTCCACTACATTCTGCCCTCTCATGGTCAGAAATCAATCAATGCAGCAAGTTTTAGAGCCAGCAAAACTTTTAATACCACAGCTGTTGTTGTGCCTACGCAGCCAGCGATGTGCAATTTATTCTGTGATATAACCTACTAAATAAACATTCAGCAGGTTGATTCTCATGGGTGAATCTAAGTGATAATAGTTGCTGAAGTGCCTGAAGCTAATAATATAGCCTTGACAGGGGAAAGGTGATTGGCTTAGACAAAGGGTGTGTGTGTGTGTGTTTGTGTGTGTGTGTGTGTGAGAGAGAGAGAGAGACTGGATGGTTATGTGTATGTGCATTGTCAAGAGAGGCAGGAGGTTAATTCAATCCTATAGAAACGCAGCATGGAGGGGATTGGACAGCACAGCCCTGAGGGTGTCACTGGCCTCAACCCCAATAGGGGGCAGAAAGCGTACACAACACACACACACACACACAGACACACACACACACAATATGGCCCCCGTGACTTAAGGGTATAAAATCTGAAAAGCCTTGGAAAAGCCAAATTGTTTTTATATCTAGTTTGTGGTGCATTTCATTTAGAGCCAAGTAGGATAAATGATGAACATGGATTAGAATATATATATCTATTTATAGAAAATGCTGCATAAAAGAAGGACAAGAAAGAAGAGGACATTTAGAGAAGAGTGGAGGACGGTAAGAGGGATCGAGGGCATGGGGAGGGGAGAAGGGACTGGAGTGAATGAAGGGACGAATGAGTGGCGTCTGTGGAGAGTGGGATGTGTGGGATGTGTGGGAGAGGTGCATGAGTGGAGGACAGAAGTGACCAAAATAGAGTATAGGCAGCAGGATGACGCAAGTGCCGGAGAAAAATGGAAGAGATCGCCTAAGTAAACCTCACACCAGCACAGCAGAGTACATTTTCAGTCAGACCAGCATAGTTGCCAACTAAGCATGTTGCTGTGGCCTTTCTGGTATTTGATGCAACTCCTGTATTTTAAATTTGAGAGATGGACCACAGAGACTGATGAGAACAACCCTGCCTATTCCCCTTTCATCCCCTCTCATAATGCCATGTGAAAAAACATTATAGACTGGAGGGAAGTTACTCAAGTGGAAATGTTTTGATGCCAGCATCTAGCAGCCTCTGTGATGCTGCATCCTAAGGCACTGCCAAACCAGCTTCAGCTTTCAGCCATGGTGCTGCTCTCTTTATTAGCACCATGACTCTACTGGGCCTACAGCCTGTGCAGCCAGAGCCAAAATACATGTATGTTCTGCAGGGTACAGCTTCTCTTCATGCTTTTTTCCCCCACACAGCCTCCCTTTTCCAAGTGAGCATTAACCTGTTGTGTCTTTTCCCCAGGATGGTCTACTAAAGCCATCCCTGACCATGAAGGATTTAACCCCTATGTGTATCTGAAAAGTGATCTCATCTGAGGTGGTGAGTTTGTGCAATTAAATCATAAAAAAAATAAATAAAATAAAAGTTGTTATCTGAAGGTAGGCTACCTTGTGGAGTTTATGACCACTAGTAGCGCCATGGAGCAATGTTTTTACAAGTGAGCCCTGTGTTTGTGTCCTGCAGACCAGCAAGCACGTCCATGTGCCACCACGTGTCTGTGAGGTTTGTCAGCGCTCAAGGTGTGAAACACCGAATGCAAACAGTGCCTTTCTTTATTTGCAAGAAACCTGCACAATGTGCCTTTCAGCTATATGTGACTATGAACACATGCTAATGTTTGTGCACACAGACGTG
This sequence comes from Chaetodon trifasciatus, assembly GCA_037975065.1. Lineage (NCBI taxonomy): Eukaryota > Metazoa > Chordata > Actinopteri > Chaetodontiformes > Chaetodontidae > Chaetodon > Chaetodon trifasciatus. Next base: position 18,487,711 of record JBBMOE010000001.1, read on the forward strand.
CACATACATGGGAAAAAAAAAAAATCATAACCACTATGCTATTAATTAGAAGTTAAAACTGTTCTTGAATGCATCAGGCCTTAAATAGGCGTCTATGTATGCGCAACAGTGTGTGTGTGTCTAACATTTCCATATGGACAACCTAATATTGTATTTTGCTAAAAAAAACACACAGCCCGGCCATCAATTTATTCCACTTTTCCTAATCAGCAGCAAGGCCAAGGATGTTCCTATACATATTCATGCTGCTCTGGAGCCTCAGAGAGACGGTACATTTACAGCCTACATTTACCTTATTACCCTTAATGTTATTAGACCAGCAAACACAATTTAGACAAATATAAGTCATACATAAGTAATTTAGAAAATGAGACAATATTAATTGTGCGATCGTCATCCTGTTTTAATCCCGTTTCTGTGATAGCACTTCAATCTCTGGAATTGAATGCGCCCAGCTGAATAAATTAGTACAATCAATGTATGACTAGATCCTCTGTCATGTGGACACACTCTGTGCAAATCTATGCAAATGTCTTATGAGGAGAGGATAAGAGAAACTCTTCTTGGCTAACAAAGCTCTTGATGATCATATCTGACACAGTGGTGTGCTGTCATTTTCACCCTCTCAGAGGAAAAGAAAGAGGTAGGAGGAGGACGATGTGATGAGGGTGGCTAAGAGAGGAGGTTTGAGGCTCTTTTCTGGGGAAATGCTCATGCTCTGTGTGAGTGTTGGCTTGTTTAGAAATGTGCAGCATTAAAAATACATCCTCACTTTACTGAAGACAGCCAGTAACTCACATATCTGCCACCATGAGTTATTTTTTTTATTTCTTGAATTGTTGATGTGATACTTGAGCAAATATTTAAATATCAAGTTCACAGTTTTATTCCTCTCCTTTCCTTTTTCTCCTTCCTTCCTCCATCCATTCAGTTTGATTCTCCTCCTTCCACTTCCTCTTCTCTCCTTCCCTCTTTCCCCCTCTCCACCCCTTTCCTCCCTACCTCTATCCTAGCCCCTAGCCACCTCCCCTCTCCTCCTCTCCCCTCCCTTTGCTCCTCTCTGCCTGGTATTGATTAGAAGGCGAACCTCTAATCTCCTTAAGGTCATTAGGAACACTTAATTAAAACCTAGTTAGAATGCCTTTGTTCAACCAAAGCAAATTGCAGCTGTTCAAACGCGATTAGTATGATAACGTAAAAACTTGTCGGCTGGGAAAAATATAAGAGAGGGTCTTTTTTTTGGTAAGAAATGTTTACACAATTTAAATGCAGAGCACTTAAGCACACAGTGCAAGTCTAACCTACTGTATACTGCTTCTGCTGTATGTGTGTTTGTGTGTGTGTGCTGATGGGATTGTATATATTTTGCTTGTGGATGTTCAACTTTACAAAGCAGAGGATTTATGTATGTAAGTGGCTGCAGAAAAAATGTGAGTACGCATTTAGAACATTTGTCTAAAATTGGCTGTTTTATAGGCCTGAAGTACAGAAATGAGAGACCAGATCAAATATAGAATAAGATCTATATGCTGTACATGTTTTCCTTCTTCAGTTACTATAATCATTTAACACCTATATACATATAAATAGTTGGACAATTTTTTTTTAGGACAAATACTGGACAAATATTTTTAATGTCTAAGTTATCAACCATCTATGACAAGGCATTCACAGCAGCTTGGTCACTTTTGCAGACAGAGCTTCACCAAGACTCAAACTGTAATTAGTAATTCATGGTTAATTGTTACCAAGAACCAATTAATAGCAAACATAGCAGAGCATCCCTGGTGACCGCCATGAAATTGCTGACAGGGAAAGACACCTTCCCGGCTCCTTTGCCTCCCTTTCTGGCATTCCAGCAAATTAAAGGGCCGTCTTTAAAATTGTCCTTCACTTCAGTTCTGTAGCTCCATTTCACATGGAGATACAAAGCTAACTCAGTTTATTCTGCTAACAGACTATAGGTTATGCACAGGGGCCAGCAGTAAATACTGAGCCTGGAATGACTGATTTCAGAAATGCTGCTCAATCCTCCCTCTGGTAACTGATATTTTGTTGACGCCTGGTAATTTCACAAAGTGTGTCTAATTGTAATGTTTGATGAATACATCTCCCTCTACTTGTCTTTTGATGTGTTATATATATTTGGGTACATTTCTGCCTGTTGTTGTCTTGTTTTAATGTCATTAAATTCCTGTTTTTGTGGGGTAAAGAAAATTAAACAAGATAAATAAACCAAAGCCATGCAGCCTAAATCAAGCCTACTAAGGGTTTTGAATTTAAGTTTGATTACTTTATTTTGATCTAAGCTGAGCTATTAAAACATATTTACATTTAACACTCTCACTTGTTATATGTGTACAGCAGCCTAATTTGTGAGGCTGTGTCAGTGTCTGATAGCCTTACTGAACTGTACATGCTTCCCTCCACATGTTCTGACAGGAATTATGAACGAATGAATGATTTCTATCCACACAAAACTCATTCTCTTGGTCCATGTTTGGGATTTTTTCTATTTTACATATGTCATAATGTATCAGACTCTCAAACGGTGACGCAGTAGTTTCATAAAAATAAACGCATTTTACTCTTGGTCCCTCTAATGATTTCATCCCCACGCACTCTGTGTCCGGAGCGGATCACGGTTGCCTAGCGACGGCAGAAGCGTTCCTCTTGTCCATGAGAGCCACTTGTCTGAGACTCAGACGCATCGCACGTAGGAGGGGGTACAGCGTAACTACCAGCCAGGCAGGGGGGTAATTAGAGTGTTTAAGTCGCATATTAATATCTTGCTGTCACGGATAATCTTTAATATTCCTTAACAGATACAAAACGGATATGTCGCACTGTTTGTTCCCACGCCGACCCCGGGGCTCTCAAGTTTCCGTTACTTGGGTCTCAACAGTGTAACGACGCATCATCGTTACTTTGTGCCCAATATCCTGCCGCCTCGAGCGCTGCTGGCCAGATGGCACCTCGCGGTAATCTCCTTAGCGCCGCGTGCCGCATGTTCTGAATGAGAGAGGTAAGACCGAGAGAGAAAAAAACAGGAGCTTTGTTAAGTTCACTTGTGCTGTCATTCATTTTTTTTTCTGTCGAAATGCGAGCTACAACGACGGATAAGATAATTGAAGCCATGTTTGGAAAGGACTATTTTTTGTGCTGGAGCGGCGTCTGCTGTCGCTGACAGGCAGGTGTGTGGAGAAATACAGGTAGCTTGTTTTGCTCGACTCGTGCCAGAGCAACAAGTTGAATGTGTACTGACGCTGCACTTGTGATGGGGATAGAGCTTTGTGCTGGGGATCCACAACGACAGGTAACCACGAGGAGCTGCCAGATACTTTAGCATGTTCCAATATCTGCATAGATTTACAAATTTGTACGGCAGATAGTGCCCGCTATTAGTTACACCGTGAGCTTTCCTGTTTGTGACGGACGACGCAGACAAGAGGGTCCAAGTAATTGAACACCAGAGAAGACTGCACTGCTGGCCTCTTTTTGTGTGTCAAAATGTGAGATTGAAGCTGATAAGTATTGTAATGAAGAGAGCTTTGGCCTAAGCCTCAATTTCCAACAAACTTATGTGAAAACCCGTTCAGTTGGATAAAAACCCGGAGGCCAGATGCCAGAGGAAAAAAGGGCATGTTTAATTCAATGAAAAATGAAGAAAAGGGGAAAGCAATGTAGCAGTATCAGCTGAGCTGCGCCTCCATCAAGCTGTACATGATAGTGTGGGCTTTGGCTAGGGAATAGCCTGCATGGCATTTCACTCTCCTCAGATTTGTCTCATGTTGGATTTTGGTCTGACCACGTCTCTCTTTCCTTCTCTCCTTCTCTCTTTTCCCTCTCTAGATTGTGAAATCCTACCTATCATGTGAAGGCTTTGGTTGTGGTTTGTGTGCGGGTGTGGGTGTGTATGTGAGGGACAGAGACAGTGTAACAGAGAGCTAAGCTTCGTAGCCTCACCCCAGGGCCACTGGCCTGTAAAAAATGCCCCTGTAACCCTGGAACCATGAAACCATGACAGTCATCACTTATTCAAGCGCCGCTGGAAGACTTCCGAAAGAAATCCCGGTTCTTGAACATCCCTTTGCCTCCGGAAATGTTCTAGAACCCCAGTCTGAGATTCTAGAACCTCGGACCACGCCGGACCCCTCTGAGAATCTGAGTCTGGCATCTTGTGGGGTTAAAGGCCAGAGATGGATTGAACATAGAGACAATGAGAGAGGAGCAAAGGGAGAGAAAGCGAAAAGAAGGAGGCAAACATGGGGGAGAGGAGTCAGCGCAGAGAGGATGAATAGAGGAAGGAGAGAGGAGCCGTGTAACTTAAGGAATAAATGCAACAAGGAAGTTAGAACAGACCTAAAAAGTGGGAGGGAGTCTGTGGAAGGAAACCACAAGAGTAAGACAGACATCTCTGGGATACTGTCAGCCGCAGAAACAGAAGGTGAAATCAAGCAAGAACACGGAAGGATGGGGACAAGGGAGAGTCGGCCATTTCACCTGAAAAACATCACTGAAGGAGAAGTGAAGAGAGGGAAAAACATGGTGAAAGGGGTGAGGTGGCATCATATCTTCCTCTGGTTAATTCTCCTCCTCTTCAGCCTGTATCCAAAAGCTGCTTCAGCACAGGTAAGAGTGGCTTTTAGAGCCAGTTGATGAGTTGGATATGAATTATTTGATGATTGGCAAAATAGGCCTTTTCACAGCAGACATTTTGACTCGTCATGGTGTGAAAATCACAGGCATTACTACTACTAACATTAATGACAACTCTGTCCTATTCAAGTGTCCCAGTAAGCCATGATGTTGACAGTGAACCTGAGCACAATACCAGGTCCCTGATACTGACGCAGCCAGTGAAATTCAGCCATCATTCATTTTTTTATTTACACCTGTGCTTTTCCTACTGCAACATGTCAGCGCGTCTTCTGTAAAAATGGCCTGCTGGAAGCTTCAAATGAGTTAATGTTCATGCAACAAATATTCCCAAATTTGTCGTTTTTATTGTCATTGATATTTTTTATTGAAAACACCAGTCCTAGTAAATGTTGCATATAGTGTGTGTGTGTGTGTGTGTGTGTGTGTGTGTGTGTGTGTGTGTATAATGGTCATAGATTTGGCTACAAAATGAAACATGCTGTATTCTAACCATTTCCTACAACCCACTGCTTAATTTTATAGCATGTTGAATTAGATTCTCCAGATTGATAAAATTTTCATCATAGGTCATTACTGTATCCAAACATCGAGGCTACTGCCGCCACAAATAAGCAAACGTAGCAAGAGACCAACATTAAATGGAAGGAAAATACTTCTTAAACCGTCTTGATTCTTAGGGAAATTTCCCAAGAATGGAGAACATTGCTGCCTTCAAACCCGTGTCCACCTCTCCGGCTCGGTCCACCTGTGGGGTTCCAGAGCGGAGCGCCTACTGTCAGTCACCGTCCTCCCAACCTGAGCTGATGACATGTTATCAGGCCTTCTGTGTCCAGGAGTGTCCCTTTAGATCCTCCACACCTCCGTATGCCCCACTGCTGCTGCCTGCACACAGGTACATCAAATTCATAGCAATGGTGTGTTTAGACGGCTGCAGCATAAATGACCTCTGACCTTTCAATCCATGCAAAATAATTTAAAAAAAACTTGTGAAATAATTTTAGTGACACCATAAGAGATCTAAACCGATTTGAAATGGATAGAAAACACTTTATGGTCCTTTTGAGAGACAGTGTTGACATATCCAAACTTTATTCCACCAGGGGTAACTGTGTAACTGAAGACAGTAATGACGTTCGTCCTGGGACCCAGACAGAGAGCAGAACCTCTGCCAGTTCAGAGGGGGCTTCTGGTGGATCCAGTAGCATGTTGTTTCGGCCAATCCAGGATGGATGTCTGGTCTCTCCCCCCTCACAGAAACTAGGAGCATTGGGTTCCCTCACCCTGGCACTGTGGATAAAACCAGGCTCTCCTGAAGAGATGTGAGTTACATTTTTGTCAGTTGTATATCTTACAGTACATACACTGTGCACTGCTCTGTATCTGCACACAAGAGTACATACAAGTACACCTATTTTTTATTATTTCATTTCCTGTGCAATGAAGCAAAGGCCAGATGTATGAGTGTACATGACAGCCAGTTGGTGGTTTCTCTGTGTGAATGACAGTTCAGTAATTTTGAAGGTGAGCTTAGATTTAGCTCAAACTTTATTCATCACAGCTTGTGACCACACCACTGGAAATGCTGCAAGGATTGTGTGAAATTCTATATTAGCCAGGGAAAAGTGGAAATATAACTGATGGATAGATTCTGATCTCAGTGAGAAAGATGAGCAAAGACACATCAGGCCTCCCAGTTTTGTTTGACGCAGCCAGTAAGACCAATAAAAACATCATGTTACATCTATCAAGCTTTGTTAACGCTGTGCTGGATGGAGAAATGGCTGATAGCTCCAACAGTTGTAGGTCTCCAGCTGACGGCTCACATTTCCTGGTTAGAAATATGCTGTGTCTCATTCAGCTGTGCTCCTTAACACTGGATCACAAATCAGGTACCCAAGAGCTGACTCAGGGGGCAGAGAAAAAAGGTCTTTGAGAGTAAAAAAGCAGGTTAACAGTTTGCAAAGGAAAGGCAGTCCGACCAGGTGAAAACCGCACTTACCTGTAGAAGTCGGCAGCAGATAGGGATGTCTGGTGGACAGATGATGAACAGAAGGTCTGGACTGACAAGTTCAGTTGATTTCACACTGATTTCAAAGTTGGGTTTGCTGGTCTAGTGTTTTTACAAGAGTTGCTAACGCTGAAGGCTTCAGTTTGCATTATTGACAAGCTATTATCAAGTTCATGTATTGCATCCAGACTTAAGATTTAGTCCTCTTAGAAGGCTGAAAATTCTCCAGAGTGTTGTCACTGCCAGTCTCGGAGACTGTTGCTAACTTTGGTTGATGCTGAAGAGTATTTTCCGTTTCTGCTCTGTGCAGTGTGAGTACTCTAATTATCCTGTGCCCCTGATGAAATGTAGCTTGTTGCTAGAAACACTCTGCTGCCATGATGCAGAATATATTATCTGATTTTCAAATATCAAAAACAAAGTGAACGCTATGATTTTTATCTAATAACAAGGAGCAACCAGTTCAGGTCTGGTCAGGTCAGTTTCACCGTCAGGAAATGTTGACCAGCAACTGGTTGTCATGTCCTACTTAGACATGTTGTGTGTGAGAGATAGGGGATGAGAGTGTGCTGGTATGTTTCAGGCAGGGCTGGCATGGTGCAGAGTAACACACACTCAGATCAGCTTGCAATCACACACATACACACAAGGCACATGCACACACAGAGACAGATCAGTTGGCTTTGCTTGGCAACACTATCTCCTCCAGCGTACAGCAACATTGAAAGTAGATTGCTTGAACAACATGGGGTGCTTTGTCCAGATACTAAAAATAGAATACATGTACGAGACGTCTTGGTTTGTATTTGCTGGTTGAGTATTTGTTGCTTTCAATGCATCAGAACCAGAGATATCGTCCTGGAGCCTACATTACCCACAATGCACCTCGACCACTGACAGTTTGGTCAGAGATTTGGCCATGTTTTTCTAGTAGTGGCTAATGTAGCTTCAAAAAGAGATCAGGACCTCAGAGGTCTGTTCAAGCTCACCTCTTTCTAACTCCACACCACCAGATTTATTCACACTGATGCTGACTCAAGTGACATCACTTGAGGACATTAATCAGACTTCATACAGCTTCTCCTGGAGACTCAAAAGGCTTTATGCAACGCTGTTCACATATGCAGTGGCCCTCTCCAAGACCTGTAAACAGACTTTGATGTGTAAAATCAGTGTAATTAATTGACAGATTAGCTGCTATGAATTACTTTAGCGGTAAAGTTATGTCGTGGAATTTCATTAGACTGTCTTTTGATATGATCAGAAATGGTCGGCTGTATGTGGACAAACAAGGAAAGGCTCGGTGAGAAAATAATTTCATGTTTGTGGATTAAACAAACATTTAAAGTAAGCTGTCATGGTTTTGTTGGTCTTTCATGAGATAAAGTCTGTCAACATTCACATATTAAACAATGTGCTGAAAGGAAACGTTAACTTTGCAGCGGTGACAAGTCTGAAGAAAGACAGGTTGAATGTGTGTTGTAGGAACTCACTGGATGTTAAGTTTAAATGCTGCTGTCAGTTCGGTTTAACTCGAAGGAGGAGAATCAGACAGGGATCAAATCTCTCCTTTAAGTTTCATGCTGTGATTTTGTTTGTGAAGTTGTCTGTCTGGGGATTCGGATGACAGACAAGTCTTGTTGTCTTGGTCTGCCGAACATGACACCTGTATGGCTGAATGCATCTGAATGGAAGGAATATCTCTCCCCCTCTCTCTCCCTTGCTCTCGTTCTGTTGCTGTCGTTGGCTATCAGTCTTTTGTTGTAGAGACGATCGTGGCTGCCATCAAAGCAGCCAGATGAAAGGAGGTCTCTATCCTCACCTCTGTCCATCTCTCCTCACCCCTCTCTCTTTGTCTCTCCCTCTCTCTGTGATTTCACTTCCCTCCCCTCCTCTGAACAATGAACAGAGCCGGCCACCTGTTCTTACAAACCCTGATATCTACTATAACATGGCATCACAACCAGAAACTGATTATGAAGTTCTGTTTATGTTGTTTTTAAGGATTCTCATTATAAATAGACTTCTTGCAGGTTGGTTGCATGCTCTGGACTTTTCCTACGTGGACTACGTAATTATTATTATTGTGCTTCATTTGAAAGTTGTCAAGTTGTCTTTTCCCCAACTATCACCTTACCTCAAATAATGAAATATGGTGTGCTGTAACATTTAAGCCAACAAAAAAAGATTAGCCACTCGTTAATCGTTGAAGCATGCATACTATTTTCAGAGAGAGATGGAAAAGTTTGTTCAAACATCTGTATTTGCTGCTTTTCTTAGTCGTCAATGATAGAAAACTGAATATCTTTGCACTCTAATTTAGTTACCTTGGTCTCTATGGTCACATTTTATCAAGTAAATGATTAATGTATGCAGATTAATCAATAATGGCAATAATGGTTAGCTGCAGCCCTGAATTAAATCAGCATTCTTATGTATATGTATATCAGAAGTTCAAACACTTCACACAAAAAGCTTTTTCAGTCCACAAAATCACAATTCTTTGTTTTTTGTAAGTAACCCAGTCAAATTTACTTTCTTCTTGCGCTGACTGTCTTCATCTTCATCATGGTCAGTCTGTCTTCCTGTTTTGTCTCTCCCACAGGCACACATGCACGTGCAGACATACATACATATGGTCTTTCCCTCATGCATACGTACATCTATATGTGATTTATAGGGTATGCGGCTCTGGGTTCATAAAAGCCATGATTTCCCATAAAATGTCAGTGATGGTGGTTAATATGACACGTGGAGGGCGTGTGTCTGTGTCTGCACCCAGTGTAGCAGCTGAAAGCTAGCAGTCATGTAAAATATTGATATTCCATGTGTAAATGTCAGAATGAGGGACTGCGTCTAGTGGTGCTCGTCCCCATGGGTGCTCCTGTTTTCAGAGTCAAGTTATAACAACTTATCACTGACAAATATTCAAACGACCCGTCTGGACTGTCTTTTGCTGCTGAAATGGTTATTTTATGTATTGTGTGTGTGTGTGTGTGTATGTGTGTGTGTGTGTGTGTGTGTGTTTCTTTCCCTTAGGATGCTGCTGGAGAAGAGCTCGGGGGAGCACTCGTTTTTTTCTGTAACGGTGTCGGAGCAGGTGGTCACCCTGCGGTACAGTCAGTCCAGCAGTCAGACTCCTCTGACCGTCAGCTTCAGAACAGAGGGGAGGCTGACACTGGAGAGGTGGACACACCTTGTTTTGCAGGTAACAAATCTCAGGGGTTTTGGGAGCCCGATGGTGGGACTGTCTTGTTAAACTTGTTAGTCTGTCACTATGAGAGGCGTAAGCACGTGAGCATGTCTGCTCTTCAAAAACATGGGTGTCTTTGGCTGTTTTTCAGGCTGACCGGGCATGACCAGTGACCGGTCAGCCAGTGTCAGATGTATCCGATTCTGTGCCGGACAAATTTACACACATGCAACCCACCCCCCAACAGGACCACCAGCCCCCATGAAAGACAGAAACAAAATATTTTATTCATATGTTATTTAGCTACTCTTGGTACTCTCGTTCATTTCAGCTCGCTGTGAGAATCTGTCATTTACAGTTGTGCTCTCTGAAAGCTTTCTCTCCTCTCCTCTGCTGCCTGACTGTGTGTTTCACTGAGGGTGGGGCTTTGCCCATCTAGACACACACACACACACACACACACACACACACACACACACACACAGAAAACAGACTTGAGTAGAGACAGGGAGGTTGTTCAGGTCGACCATATGATGTGGTGTTCTATAGATCTGTTGCACCTGTTTTCTTTTAGCAAAGTGAAACATGTTGGGTAAAGTGAGATGTACTGCAATACAAAAGAAGCTCAGTCCAGTAACCTGGAGGAGTTGGTTTTGAGATTTGTTTGAATGAGAGAGAGAAAGTCCTGTAACCTGATGAAGTTTTGGAGAAAACATGAAAGTTACTTAACAGTCAGTTTTTTTAGTATGGACATACATGTGTGTGTGTATGCTGTCAAATATAGGTCATAGAAAGACAAAAAATCTAACTCTACTGAAATCAGAATCGGCAGACAGACAGAATTAGCGAAGAAAATCTTTATGAAACACATACATGATTGTTTTTAGATTTTTGTGGATACTGTAGTATTTTGTTATCTGTTCAGGGGTTGTTCTGGTACGCCGGTGACCCTTTAGATAAAATTTGATATATTCATTATCAGCATGTGAGAATGATAATCAAATAATTCATATTCCATGGTTCAGTGATATTATATTATTGTACAGCTAAACCAAAATCAAAGATGTGTGGAAAATTGAATTTTGTTATTTTCTAATGTGGTGTTGCCTTTCTTTACATACTACTAGATTAAAAACTAGATATTTTAGAAGGCATCAAAAGTTAGTAATGCAAGGCTGCCATGGACAGACAGAGGCTTTCATTAGCTCTGATCATTTTAAAATGGCAGCTGGTGAAGTGGAGAGAGTCTTGAGGCCCCAAACGAGTGTGTGTGTGTGTGTGTGTGTGTGTGTGTGTGTGTGTGTGTGTGTGTGTGTGTGTGTGTGCGTGCGTGCGTGCGTGCGTGCGTGCGTGCGTGCGTGCGTGCGTGCGTGTGCGCATGTGTGTGTGCGTGTTTTTCTGGTCTGTTGAAGAGTATCATTTTACAGATTACTCCATTGGACAGTCTCTCTCTTTCAGCATCTCTGAATAAAACCTGGGCTACTAGGGGAGGAAAAGCAGACACCGTAACGAGTCTAATCACTACAAGAGTTTGTAACTTAAGTTGTTTGTTTTTTACTTTTTGTCTGTATAATCTTTGGGCCTAAGTTTTTATTTGACCTAGCATGTATTTTCATAGGGCTTATTGCATTTTGTTAACCTCTTTTATGGCAACTCCCCAGCATTTATAGTTCTATGGCACCGCGTTGATAATGCAATTACACAACCCCAAGGATGACATTTTATATCATAAACTCTCAAATAAAATCCAGGTCTTAAATGTTAAAAAAAAATGGATTTGTCACTTTCTGTTAAACCACAGCATTTTCATTTTTACATGTCTGTTTGCATTTGGATTGAACATGGAGATACAACAGGTTAATCACTAACATTGAGATAACTTTAGAGTGAGTCACGCTCACTCTTTCACCCCTGCTTCCATCTGTTATGCCAAGCCAAGTTCATCACCTCCAGACCGCCTTAATCAATCAGTCAATCTTTTCAACTCAGGTTTGACAAGAAAGCATTAAAATGAATTTCCCAAAATCTGAAACAAAGATAAGATGCAAAAATATTATTAAAATATTACTAAAAAAAAAAAAAAACATTCTAAATAGTCAGGTAAATAACTTCTTCTTATTATTTTTTAATAACTGTTTTTCATGGTATTTTAAAGCCAATTTCCTCCTCTTGTGCCATTTCTATGATAATGATGATTTAAAAAGAGAGGATAGAGACACCAGATGTGGGTGAACAAAGGCATGCACTGTGTATCAGCTGCAGTTTGATTTAAGGCACAATTCAATGCTAGAGGGGTAAGCTAAATGAGGTAGTTGTACATGTTGACCACTACTTAAACAGAAAATAATCGTGCCGAGTTTGAAAATCTAACTTGACAGTTTAGTTTATGGCTGTCTGATTGGTGTTGATGCCCTCTGCAGTAATTTGGCAGTCCAGTGTGTTGTTGGCTAAATGTGGTGTTGCTGATGGCTCAGTTGCTAGCAAGTGTACAGTACGCGTATATGCCCTGTAGGGTAGGGCTTTATATATGTCTGTATACAGTATCTGTGTGTGTTGCACATTTCCACGTCGGCGTGGAAATGTGTAAGGCTTGTAGGCATTTTGCTAAAAGTGTGTTGCTCACGTGTGGCTTCGAGGCATTTTGAAACTTTGTGTGTGTGTGTGTGTGTGTGTGTGTGTGTGTGTGTGTGTGTGTGTGTGTGTGTGTGTGTGTGTGTGTGTGTGTGTGTGTGTGTTTCATTCTTCTGAATCAGTCTGCCTTTAGTTTAATGGTATGGTGATGTGATCTGCTGTGACCATTCAGAAGAATAACATAATCATCCCTGACACTCAAACACCATTCGCATACTCCCATTCTCATGCACGCTCACACACTTATCTGCTCTGTCTCTCTCTCATACACACTCAGAGTTCAGCGGTAATTTGTAGCAGACTTGTCAGCCACAATACAGACATTACCCTATGAAGGAGCTGGGTAATTTAGAAACCTTTCTAGCACACATACAGCACACACATACACGCACCTCCCTCACTCACTCACTCACTCACTCACACACACACACACACACACACACACACACACACACACACACACCAGTCATCTGTCTGTTTGAAAAGATCAAAACACCAAAAAAGACAATCTAAAGGAATACGGGTTTCCAAGCGCCAGCAGCAATTCACACACACTGACACACACATGCACACATGTACACACACGGTGCCAGGAGCAAGGTGCTGTAGGGATGCTGGTGCTCCCTAGGTAGTTGTCTTATCTGATTATGGTAACGATGTAGTGAATGGTGGAGAAAAAGGTAGCCTGGGGGAGGGAGGGACTGAGAGAGGAGGAGAGATGGGGCAAGTGAGGGAGGTGGCTCAGCGGAGTTAAGTGATGGTTTCGAAGTCAGTTTACCGTGGGACTCACCTTCCTGTGCATTTCTGTAGAATTCATTACTAATCTGTAGCTTTCCGTATCTCCTTGTACGAAGGAAATTATCTCTAGTGCTGTGGATGAGGGAGGGAGGAGTACCACTGCTGTTATAGTGATGATCTGTGTGTAATTAACATAGCTTGTTCTCTTGGTGTATGTTTCTCAATGTTCCTTCTGCTTTGACAGCATTGGTCATTGACACCTTGGACTCTACTTTAACAATGAGCTGGGAACAAGTGGGAAGACAGGGACCAAATGGTGCCTTTGTTTACATTAGAAGAAGAAGAAGAGAAGAAATATACTTTAGTTGATCACACACACAACATCACAGCACAGTGCACACGCCATGCTTTGTGAAATTCATATTTCTCCACATCTGACCCATCCATCGTCTGCCTTCCTCCGCGGCAGACTTGGAGCGGTGGGCTGCCAGCCGACAGCGGCGCCCGGAGACCCAGCTCTCCTCTGTCACCATTGGTCAGGTGGTGATCTTCTTGCATGTTTTTAATGGGGGTATATTTTATGGAGGATACCCCAGGTGAACACGGGGAGAACATGCAAACATTACCTTCTGTGCTGGCTATAAATATTTGTAAATCAACTTGAGGATATTTTCTTTTCGTACGTCTTCATTTTGATGTCATGCAGTATATGCTACTGTCTTTTTAAAGCGACAAGAAGAAACAAAAACAGCATAAAAAGCTGAGTGCTGGAGATGTACTGTAAATCTTTCTAGAAGTAGGTGTCAGTATAAAGCGGAACAGAGAGATGACGAGAAAGAGGTGGCAAAAAGATGCCAAAAGGTGCAAAGATGAGAAAGGAAGAGAGTCCACGATTTAAATAGCTTTGGAGTACTATCTTTTGGAGTGCCAGTGATTGACTGTGTGCCTGGAGGACCCCCAGAGGGGTCCGTCTGTTAGTGCCTTATCAAATCAGCATTATCGGATGAGGCAGTGGCAGTGACAACCATTCACACCGGTCCCATCACGACGCAACACAGCAGCCTGAATGTTTAACACTCGTGTACACAAACTCTTTCTTTTACACAGCAGTAATGTATGTGCAGCCTCCCCATACACACACACACACATGCACACACACACACAGAACGACGGGCTGCTTCTTTTAGAGAGCTCTTACCTGTTGCTAATGACAGAGAAAGGAGAGGAAAGCAGAATTGACAAGAAAAGATGCAAAAAGAGGGTGTATGGGTCAGTGTCTTAGTGAGTTAAGGTCAAGTGAAGAACACACACACACACACATGCCCGCATGCACGCACGCACGCACACACACACATAGACATCCATCCATCTATGTATTTATTACAGGGAGTGAACTAGTTGTTTCTATCTAATCTACAATTTGTTCTCCAGACCCTGACAGCTCATCTGCTTCACTACTCTGCTCTTAGACAGTTTGGCTGCTAAAACTTCTACTGAATGCCATAATAAGCTTAATGAATGTTTTCACGCACAATTACACTGGAAGACTCTGGTCTGTGTGTGAGTGTCTGTAGAAGGGCCAGTCTGGTCTTGGCAGAAGGCAACTAATCTGCACCGACTGCTCTGATACCACTGCAGTCTTCCCTTCTCTCTGTCTGTCTTGCACATGTCTCATCGCACCACTGTCTGAGACTGGTTTTGTCTTTCTTTCTCCTTGCAGTCTGCTTTCCTCTTCTATGTCCTTTGTCTGTCTCTCCTGCAGACTCTGCTTTCTCTGTCATTCCTGTTCTCCTCTTCGTCCCTTTGCCTTCCTCTTGCTTTCTTCTTCCTCCCCTCTTCCTCTGTATTTGCCGTTGATGTGAACTGGTCAACACATGTTATCTGACCCGACTTATCCACCTTGATCCTGACCTGGGTTTAGCGTGGCTTTGACACTGCATGGAAACATGATGGTCCGTGATATTAACTGAATTAATTGCATTTACCAGCAAATATAGTTATGCTGACTATAGACGTATAAATATAGGCAATTACTTGACCTCTCAGCCATCAGTTCTATGGCCAATGGATACTTGAACTTGATTAAGTTGCATCATTTTGAGACTTTAAATTGTTCTGCAGCAATGGAGGGGGAACTATAGCTGGAGACCAAGTTAGAGACCACATTTTGTATTTACCTGTGAGTGACCAGTAGACTTCTGTGAGTGCTCACATGTGAGTTCAGCGTCCCACGCCATGCACAGATAAAAGAAAGGGAAGAAATCAATATTATGACACTTATTATGCAACTGACTGATGACATATGCCACAGCTGAAGCTGAGCCTAATAGGAAGTGTTTGTGCATGTGTTAGTTTTTGGTGCTTTCTGGCCAAAAGGCAAAACTGTGACAAGCAGACTCACTGCACACCGTCTCATATACTTACCCCCATGCCTTTCATCTGTCCCACCTGGACTGACAGAGACAGATTATGAGACAGACTGAAAATGCGTGTATGTGTGTGTGTACACATTTATGTGCATATGCATACACTATGTGTACATGCAAGGAAGCACTTTTTGTGCATGTTTCTGCAGGTTTTATGTGTCTGTGTGTTTGTGTGCATGCACATGCACTAAACACAAGTATATTTATGTGCGTGCGTGTGTGTGTGTGTGATTGTGCATGCGCATGAAGGTGAGGCAAGGTTGTTATGTAGGGGTGAAGCGGACACCTCTATGGTAGCCCTCTGCCCGCTGGCACAGGAGCCGAAAGGGCACGAGACTGGCATCAATTACATAGTGAGACAGAGGGAGAGAAGTGTGTGTGTGTGTGTGTGTGTGTGTGTGTGTGTGTGTGTGTGTGTGTGTGTGTGTGTGTGTGTGTGTGTGTGTGTGTGTGTGTGTGTGTGGTGGAGTTTGAGATTTTCTCTCTTTCATTTCATTTCATTTATTTATTTATTTTACGTAAGTGTTTGGTAGTGTGCAGTCTGGTCCAGCTTGATAGTGAGAGCAAGGCACTAACACAGCCAGGGTTAGGGGTTTCATTCCCACTGGAGCTGTGAGATATGAGTTCTAAAAATGTATGCAGCAAGGGTGCTGCAAGGTGCTTTGGATAAAAGGATTCACCAACAAGCATATGTTATGTTAACCTGTCCTTTCTAGAAATATTCATGCTAAAGTAGAAGTTGCATGGCATAGGGTAGTAACCCTATTAAGAGCAAAAGAAACTTTAAAATTTGAGAAAAATGTATGAGAATATTCTTTAACAATCAAACAAACTGCTTAGGAGTGGATATTAAACTAATGTTCCTGCCTGGTGTTAAGAGTTCTGCACTGACCTGAAACTCACACCAGAACCTGGCTTGTGCCTGTAACTTGAAGACCAGGCCTGGAGGTGAGTCATACTGCCAAATTTGAGACCCAAAGACAACCCAAGCAATCATTTTGCTTCATTTCATTCTGTCTACCATTTCATTACTGGTGACGATGTTATATTGTTACAAGTACATGACAATAAAGAATCTTGAATCTTGAATCTACCCACTGGGTATTTAGGGTATATCTACGTATAACATATTGTATCCATGGATACAGGCTGAGATAAGGAAGCACTGATCTGATACTCTCCTCTACTCCACTGTAAACTTGGACTGATGTTTTTAAAGCGATTGCTTATCGGCCATGTTGTGCCTGAGCCACATTACATACAGTTGATTTGTAAGTGACGTTAATACAATTCTGTGTTTCATTACTGTGTTACATTAATTGATTAATGGGAGAAAGAGACCTTGTTTCAGATCAGTATCAGCAAAGAAAATGTTTGATTGTTTCATCCTCAGTGAGAAGTTTCTTCATGAATCACATCTGAAATTAACCAAACTTGAACTTGACCAGTTGCCAGAAACATCATGGCCCAAACTTGACCTGAGACCTGATTCTCTGTCAGGACCCGTCGAGTAGCAGATACATCTAAGCCTTGACACTGAATATCGTCTCTGAATGTTTCTCTCCTCTTACTGTGTGATACTGCATGTGTTCCTCCTTCCTCGTATGCTCTCATGCAAGCCTCTGTTCGCCTAAATGGGACCCCTCTTTGCTTTCAGCTCAGAAAGAAAAAGTCTTAGAGACTTATGGTCTTTATTAAAAGGTTGGTGTGTCACCTTATATATGTCCCCTCTCTCTCTTTTTCTCTCTTTATCTTTTGTCTCCGCTTTTTTTCTTGGAGATGATTTTCTCTTTCTCCCTGTCTCTCTCTCTCTGCCTCATCTATCTCTCATTCCCTCCCCCCTTTCGTTGTCTCTCCCCTCCACCTTCTTTGTCCTTCCCTCTTTCCCTTTCATTTTCGTCACACACACTCTCTCTCTCTCCCCCTCTCCATCTCCCTGGGGACAATTTTCTTTTCTTAAATAAACTGTCATAGCTAGTGTTAAAATATGGGCCTTACATGGGGTGAGCGCGGCAAGGCAAAGGCATGGGGCCCTGGGCTGGTATAAAACATGGATAATATGCTGTGAGAGGTAATTGTATCTTTTAGCGCTGAGATGAGTAGAACAAATGTGTCTCCTCTCCATCCCCCCTCTCTCTCTATCTCTCTCTCTCTTTCTTTATTCCTTTTCCTCCTGTCCTCCTCCTCCTCCTATCACTTGCTTGACACACTGCAGCCGTGCTAATATGATAGAGAGAATATTGGCTGTACATCAGAGCTGCTAACAGTTCATCGTAGGTAAGGGCAAGTATAGAGGGGGGGAGAGAGGACTAAAGTGGGTGGGAGAGGCTTGGAGGGTGAATAACAAGGAGAGAGAGATAACAGGAGAGATGGAGTGAGAGAATGAGAGAGGAAAAGGTGACAATGTGCCTGGAGATGCAGAAGTGGAGAGCTGGGGATGCATTAAGTGACATAACATTCATGATTTCACCCACTTTGGTTTGTACGTGAAGGGCAGGAATAGAAATATCCAACAAGCTGTTTCCCTCAATCACTGAGGTTTAAATTGATCACTTGTAAGTCTATCAGGTTGAGATCATCTTAACCTCAAGATGGTCATCACTGCCACATTTGTTGCAGATTTCAGTTGCACCAGTGGTAATGCCAACAAATAGTGTTGCATTAGAGAGCTATGATGGGAATGAGTCATTTTGCAGCAACATTTTTTTTTTTCACCATTTCCTCTTCTCTTCACGCTCTCTCTACCATTTGTCTTCTCTCTTTCCTTTCTTTCCTCTCATTCTTTGCCCCGTGTCTTCTTTCCTTTTCAGTCTTCATCCATTGTCTTGTTGCATTTTTTATTAGACAGTGGACAGTTGAGATAGACAGGAAATGAGTGGAGTGAGGGAGCTGAAAACAAACTGGGGACGTTGTCATTTTATGTTACATGTCCTAACACTTGGTCACAAGGTCTGTTTCTTGCAGTTATTTAAAATTATTCACTGCTTCATTCATATCCCCCCCACACACACACACAATATTTGATGCATCATTATTTGTTTTTCTTTATCAAGAACCATCTTGCCGCATCACCTCTATCTTGTGTCAAATACCTCTCCTTTTATGTCACTCTCTCTCTCCCGTGCATCCCATTTTTCTTCTATCAACACCACTTTCTTTGTCTCATTCACCAAATTCTACACTCCAACAGCCCTTCATCATGTCTCTCTTATTCTGTCTTTCTCTTTCCTCCTTCCTGTCTCACTCCTTCTCTGACCCTGCCCCCAATGACAGCTTCACTGGCTGTGGAATGAGGTGTGTTATCAGTGAGTGACATGTCAGTCACAGGGCAACACATCCAGAGGAGAGCGGCTGTGTGGAGAGAGCTTGGTGAGGCTGGGATATGTGGGGGCAGAGACGGGGAGTCTGGGATTAGAGGAGGTTAAAAGGAGAGGAAGAGATAGGTGAGGAAGAGCAGACAAACATGAGAGGAGCAACAAGAGAGGGGAAGGTCTGAGAAAAGAAAACAAACAATGGTTGAGCAGAGTTCAAGAGAGGAGGCCGGAGATGTGGGGATGAAAAGGAGAGATGGATGAGAGGAAGTAGGAGAACAGGAGCTGAGATTTAAGGACTATAGAGGAGAAGACGACGAATGAGAGGATGATGAAAAGCTAAGTATAGTTAATTTTATTGATGTGTCCAAAATCACAAGTTGTCTGAGAGGGATTTACAATCTGGAAAAAAACTTCATGCAAAAGTCTTAAACAGGATGTTAGATGGAGAGATTTAATAGAAATGTATGGGTTTTCTGGCTCTGAAGTTGAATAAATGTACATCTGTATTCCCGTGCTCCACCTTCTTTAGTCAGTACATATATGCCTTCATGAGTGCACAACAGTACTTATTGGGTACATCCTTATTCTCTCATTTGAAAGAGAACTGTCAATATAAGAATTAAATGAAAACTTTTAAATCTATTGTGTCAAGAGAAATTTTTAGAGAAGAGCAGAGGAGCTGATCTGAAGGAGGTGAACAGAGTGGATGAGGTAAATATGGGCGAGAGGGGGAAGTATTCTCTGAGAAAGGTCAAATGGGGATGGCACATTGTGTGTAAAAGGATGTCTTACATCCACACACACACAAGCACATACAGTACTGTATATAACATTAAGCTCCTGCATAGGGCCTTGCAGTGCTTTGGCACTTAATAGACGAATCGGACAGCTGTAAAATATGTATCTAGAATTGGTTTGCAGCATTAGTCGTTCTTAAAGTCCCTCTCATCCACTTTGACCTCAAACTGTCAAGATAGCCCTTCTCCACATATAAATAAAAAAAAATATTTTTAAGTTTGACACTGTCTGCAATATGTCAGATGTTCGGATAACGTGGCTGTTTAGAATAATGAGAATTATTCTGGTAAATTTCTGTGTTATGGTGAACCTCTCCTGGACCATGGCAAATGGAAAAGCTTTAGTCTGCAGCTGCAATATGATGGCTGTCTATCTGAAGTGCCCTTATATTTTGACTGTGGTAATATTTGAGTTATTCACCAGTAACAGCTCACAGGTTTTATTGCAGATTTTCAACAATGATGGTCGGGGGACTGTGAGGACCATGGAATAACCTTCAACTTGTGTCTTTTGAGGTAGTCCATTGTGGATTTTGAGGTGTGTTTGAGGCCGTTATCCTACCTGAAAACACTTTGCTGCCTTCTTATAGCCTTGTACTTTGTCGACATCCGTTATTTTAATTTTCAAAGTGCTAGGCAGCTGCTTGGAGGAGCCTGTGGCTGCTGATCCTTGGGACAAGATTTGAGGAGTCACAATATTTATAGAGCTTTGAAATTTGCATCGCCTGGCCTTTCCTCTTCATGATTGTGAACGAGCCATAGCATTATCAAGCTAATTAAGGCCAGAGACATTGGTAAAAGTTATCTGAGACCTCAAATCTCTTGGGGTGCCCAAACCTTTGCATGGTGCTCCCTTCCTTTTTTCCCATCTTACATTGTACAAGGCATCTTCTCCTCCCTTAACCAATAACATGCATTTTGATCAGGGGTGCCCAAGCTTTTGCATGCCACTGTACATATGAAAGCTATATTTTTCACATACCTGAAAATAATGGCGGCAAAATACTGTGTCATGTCTTCAGTGTGCTAAAGTGTAGGTCACTGAGCGATCCGATCAGGCTCATGAAAAATGACCCAGGTCATCAGGAAGTGTTGCTGCAGCCCACAGACACCTAATTCCTCTCCTCACCTATTCGTGTGTTTGGCTCTTAGCTATCTATCCATGTAATGTACAAACTATCCCACATTTGAACATTACAAAAAGAAAAGATCTTATTTTTTGTTCAATGCTGGTTGCAAAAGAAAAGTTTATGCATATACTGTTATATAATATATATTGTAAAAATGATTTAAGATATCTTTGTATGTCTGGAACAACAAACTTGGACTAATATTCATTCATAATTTCTTTACCACCTCTTACTTTTGTGGCCCACAGCTACAAAGTGAGCTTAGAAGAAACACTGCTGTCCACACTGTGTACTGAGCCACGGCTTGGCAGGAGTGTGAAAATCGAGAAGAGCTTTAGTCAAAATGCCAGTCTACAGATCACTAAAAGCTTTCCCACTCAGGGTTTCCTTGGGCTTTTAGAGAGGCTTGGGTGGTAACATTGCCAGTGGGGTGGCTTTTGCACAGGGAAAGGGTGCTTGAAACTCCTCTAAGAGCACAGAAACCTTTTGGAACACAGTTGAAGGAAATTGTTTAATCAGGAAAGTATTATAATGAAGTTTTCCTCAGAAGAAGAGATATGAAGTAAATATGGTCAGCCAAAACACTTGGAGCACTCCCTATTTGTAGATGATGATACAGCACATGGACGGTTTTGCAGCCATCAGTTTGGTCCCAGAACAGCAGAAGTCATACAATAACTGTAACTAAAATAGTTGTATGATATAATGTGGAAAAATGTAATGTAAAAATGCTGTCAGTGCCTGTTGAGTTGATGAGTCATGGTTTTGAAGGAATGTCACAGGAGAAAACCACAGGTAACCAGGCCAGGTACTAATGGAGCCATGAATGGTGGCAGTGACCACAGGTGGTGCAGGGGTTAGGTTTAATATCCAAGCTGGCCCAGGACTGAACGTCCCTGAACCCATCTCTCCTTCCAGTTTCCGCTTCAACCTTAATGTGACAGAGCTTTAGTTTGCAGGAAAGAGTACAACAGCAGAAAAAGATAAATAGCACAGCAATGATGAACAGCTGTGTGTCTAATTACTATTTTATAGTTTAGGATTGCATGATTAAAGGAGAGGATGTATCCCGGTTACTTTTCAGATGTTGTGATTGCAGTTGTCAAAAGGAAAATTTTACTTTTGCTTTTATGTTAATGGGTGCACCTTGCACATTAAAATGTTATTATTGACCATGTAGAATTAAACACTATATTGATTTACAACACTGCTCAATGTTATTTAAAATATAGCAGACACTCAGGGGTTATACCACTAAATTGCACGATTATTAATCATGGGAACACATAATTAACTACATCTAGTGATCCCAACTTGTGGGCTCTGTTGTAGCTCAGTGTCTACCTGAAAATGCATGCAGTAATGGTACTTTAAAGTGCTTTGGTGAAAAGCCCTCACAGAATACATATCTTGTGTTTAAAGGGAAGAGGATAGTTTAAAGTTGACTGGACTCTGGATTTAGTGGACACAATCCAAATGAGACTAGTTATCAGCATTAAAGAATACTCCTAACTCATAGTCCTCTTTTTTCCTCCAGTCTCAAAGAACTCTGAAGTTACACTTGCTAAAAGAGACAAAGAGAGGTAGGGGAAGGAGGAGGTAAAAATACAGATGGATGGGGGGAAAACGGAGGGAAAGTGTTTGTGAAAGCTAACAAAGGGGAGTTGGCTGTGTTTCAAAAGGGCGCGTGGCGGCTAAGGAGGATGAAGCGCTTCAGGATTCATTTACATCAGGCCTGACAACTGCCTCACATCTCCCCAAGAGCCACACAGCTCTGGCTTAGAGATTCCTAAAGAGGGCCCTTCTTCTAGCTCCCTCTCTTACACCCGCTCTCTGACTTTTCTTTTTCTCCCTCCTGTCTCTTTTTTTCTCTTTCCTTTTTTTCCACTCTTATTCTCTCCTGCACTCTCTTCTGCTCTCATGCGCTTGCCAGTCTTCAATCAGCCATCATGAAAGTGTCTGTCTGGGCGTCTTAACTATCCTCTGAGAGGCAGACACTTGTCTGGGCCTGCCTTCATCCCCTAAAGGCGTTTTTTGACTTGGACTTATTTCCCTCCTCACACCTTTTCAACTTCCCTAAAGAGCTGACAACAAGTGAGAGCGACAGGGCAAGATAAACATGAGGGAAAGAGACAGGAAGGGAGATGAGAAGGGGAAGTTGTCGACTGAGAGGGAAGAGAAAGTAAAGATTGTTATGAAAAATACGGAGAGAGGGAGCAAATGAAAATGAGGTGAGGGAACTCAAAAACAGAAAAAAAGGTGAAGGAATCAAATGACCTCATGAGGAGGAGAAAGGACGAAGCAAGGAGGACTAGAGCAGGAGAGAGACGGGAAAGATGAATAAGGAGAGGGGGACTCTAGTAAGACAGGGAGTGTCACGTTTATCAGTGGTCCCACAGTGTGTTTCCCTAACACAGGATTTGGAGATGGGGTAAAGGGAGAGAGCAGGACAGGGCACATGAAAGTTTTTTGGGGGGTGGGGAGCCCCTCTTATGGAAGTATCTTTCTTTTTGCCTGGGTTTGATGTGAGAGGGAGCTGCTCCTGCTTTGACGGTGTTGTCTGCTGTGCAGTTTTTAATATTCATGCAGCAGATCGGGAAAGGAGAGAGGAAAGGAGTGGAGCGGAGATTTTTGGTCAAACAGAAAGCTAATTTGCGGCTCAGGCAGTTTAGCCTGAGGCTCTTTCTGCTACTGGGGAAATGAGCTGGAAGATTAGCTGTATGTATAATTCACACACACATGGTCACACTCACGCGCACGTACACACATGCATAGATATGCAAAAACACACCGGTGGTGCGTTCATACACTTTTGTAGAAAGATGCACATGTACACACACAGAGCAGCTGTCACTCTCTCTGAGACGTTGTGTGTTACAGCTGTAACCTGCTGCTGTTCCTTTACTGCGGCATCTGCCCCTCAGGCCGCTCCTTTACATGTACGTGGATCCTCTGTGGTGCTCTGAGACTGTTAATGATATCCAATGATGCTTCATGTAAATGTGGGTTTATCTATCAGTCATCTTTCTACTTTTCTTTCCTCCCAAATCCTGGTATACAGTTTACATGGGTGTTAGACAAAATCAAAAATGTTCTTAGAAAAAACAAATCTCACCATGTGACTGGTCAGGCCCTCCCGCCTTATAACGCTGGAAATGCACGTAGTAAAGCCTGAGTTCAAGCTGCTCAGCACAGACTTATGTCTCCCTCTGACTGATTTCCAGGTCCATGACAGACGTGTGAGTCTCTTCCTGGATGGGCTTGAGGAGGATGGGACACCATTTGACACACAACGTCTGACCACCAGGCTCTCTGATATCAGCGAGGATGGTGCCATGTGGGTGGGACTCAGCTCCAAAGGTGAAGATGGCTGGCTTTAAAGGCTCTTTTTAGATTTTTGACACGTGACAAGTTACATTGTTTTAGAGATGCATCAGATCCAGATTTCCCAAAGGCTTTGATTCCTCAGTGGTGCTGCATTAAAATATCTCAAATTTAACAGTCAAGAATCATTAAGTCAGTTATCAGTGTTTGAGCTGCAGCTCCACCTCCAATCCTCTTCCTTAACACAGACCACCGTCATTTTTTCTCT
The DNA here is from genome assembly GCA_037975065.1 of Chaetodon trifasciatus. Classification (NCBI taxonomy): domain Eukaryota; kingdom Metazoa; phylum Chordata; class Actinopteri; order Chaetodontiformes; family Chaetodontidae; genus Chaetodon; species Chaetodon trifasciatus. Next base: position 18,512,202 of record JBBMOE010000001.1, read on the forward strand.
CCAAGTGGAGAAGAATTACCTCTTACTTTATCTTGTCTCTATATCTAAATATGGTGTCAATGACCACTCCACCTTTATTTTCCTCCCAGCCATTATCCCCCTTCAACTACACATCTGTGATTGATTGGTTGTGCCTGGGAGCCGTCTCAGAGTCAATAGGAGAGAAATTGAGAGAAAAATGATATCCGTTCATCTCCGGGGTGATAAACGAGTGTTTTTCTTCTCGTTTATCAGGCATTGATTCCTAGTTCACGGCAGGTAGCATCTGATCAGCTGAAGATCACATCAGAGGTGGTGATCAATACAAGTGATTGGCTCACAGGAGTGTGTGTGTGTGTGTGTGTGTGTGTGTGTGTGTGTGTGTGTGATTGTTGAACCTGGGGGCTGTGTCTGGAATTCTAATCAGTGGATTGATTATGCGAATGCTGATCACATGTATTGATTAACAACTATGTCTGTTTTTGGACGGAACCCTCCTAACTGAAAACTGTGTGCCTGATGAATACAGCAAGAAGTTGTCAAGAGCAGAGGTTTAACTGCCAGTGACATTTTTAAAGTAGCCTATGAGGATGGGAGAATCAAACATGGTTCTGAATTGTCGTGAATCAGCTGCTGATAACGGATCATTAAGAACTCCAAAGAGATCTGCTTTGGTGTAGTTTTGAGTTTCTTGTTTTTTGTTTTTGGTTTTTTTTCAAATCATGCTTGCGTTCAAGTGCAGTGCTCCCAAATTTGTGTCAAAATGGGACCGTAATGTTAAAATCTTAAAGAGTTTTTGATTCCGTTGTGGAAACAATGCTGTATGTAATCCATCGATACTGTTTGTAGTTTTATCTCATTGATATGTGCCTCGTTACTCTTCACCCTCCTGCAGCCGTGTCAGAGCTTTAATAAATTACCCCTAATGCAACCCAAGCGTTTCTTACTGCTGCTGCTTCACATTAAAGCCATGGCTTTTATTGTGAAGCAGTCACAGTAAACACGCTGTATTTGTCACCAGAGTTGGTACTGACAGTAGTTGTTAAAAAATGCGCCTACTTTGACATTTTTTTGACAGCAGGATCAGCTGTAAATGTTGCAGGGAGCAATGAAACAAGAAGAAACAGAGTGTAGCAGGGAGTAGGATCCATACCTATACATATCTTTCTCAGTGAGGTAGCTTACTAATGACTCTTACTTTTCTGTGTTGTTATATGGAAAAGTGTTTGCACAGTGCACATCATGAAATAAGATCGCTCATGGCGTGATGGAAAAAGGCCAATAAAAGGCTGTAAACAGATACACTAGTTGCCCAAACTGAACTGGGTTACAACTTTAGGGAAAATAGTAAAATCATATGTATAATGAGAGTGACAGGGCCAGTGAAGGACAGACAGAAAAGCAAGGTAGATATCACACATTGCTCTTAGTTGTCTGTATTAACTCCCATCAGTTCTAAAACATGCCTTGAAAAACACAGAAGAGGAAACTGAGAGTGATGGATGACAGAAACTGAAACACAGAGAGAGAAGACAGAGACCTACACAGAGAAGAGAGAATTAAGGCTTATACCTTGCATCATCCCAGTAACAATAGGGAGAGTGCTTTTCAGAGGAAGGCATAATCCCATTTCCACACGCTAAAGAAATCCTGAGCCAAAGCCTGAGGCTGCACAACCACACACTGTTCTAACACACTTACATCCCATAACACTCCCTCTCCATTTTACACACACATACACCCTCCCAACACACACATGCTCACATTGTAGTTGGGCCAAACATGGCAAAGCCTCTCTCAAATGCAAATACACACACATTTATGCACAGACACTCATACACTCGCTTTCTCTAAAGTAAGGATGTTTTTTTGTTTTTTTTGTTTTTTTTTCTGGAATAGACACAGTAAAGCCTCTAACTAACACACATACACACACACACACACACACACTCGCAGACAAAGCTAGCCATGGCAGGGGTTCTGTCGATGCTTAGAGACGTTTATCTGTCTTCTAAGAGTTGTTGTCAAACTTTGCTGGACACTGAAAGGCTCTGGCTCTCTTTGGACCATCATCAACATCTGTGTGGGTCTCTTATGTTCTATCCAACATTGTTACGTATGTATGGTTGTGGGTGGAGATGTGTTGGGGGCTTGACTGTGCTCATTTATGTGTTTGATGGTGTTTCTTGTGTGCAGTCCAGTATCCACATGTCTGTCTGGACATTGTGCCCATATGTTTGAGATATTCCAGTGCATGTTTGCTTGATAAAGAGACTTTTTGGCATTTCTACCACATGTTTATTTATAAAATTCATGTGGCAACTGTTGTCCACCCCCTTTGCATTTACCTCTTTGTAGATCAGCTAACTGATTAATGGATAAGCAGAAGATTTATACAAAAGTGTATGTAATTGATCTACTGTTTGAGTTATTTTTGAAGAAAGAGTCCTCAGATTGTCCCAGGCTCTCAAACCATCTAAAGACAAGAGTCAGTTCAGTTCAAGGAGGAAATGCACTGAGTGAGCTGTGGGATGCATACTTTTCCTCAGTGAAACTGAGTGAGGCAAGTGGGTAATACCTGGTTATCCTTAGAGAGACCTGCTTTGGCCCTGGCCTCAAACCAAGCTAATGAATCTGTGCTTATAAGCCTTGCTGCTTTTTAGTAGAAGCAAATGTGGACTGTTGGCGATCCTGTTCGGCTTTCTATCATGAACTTGGCCATTATAAGCTGCTGTGGGCAAGCCTCACTTAGCTGGTATCAAGAAACTGATAAGATAATCTACTAAATACTGTGAAATCCTCTCACTCACAGCCTTCAGTACAAACCCATTACCATCTTCTTTATGTTCTTTTCTCCTCTCTTTTCATCTCTCCAGGGTCTAATCAGTTCATTGGGCGGATGCAGGACTTTAGATTTTATCCGGCTACTCTGACCAACAGGTGAGTTGGATAGTGTGAGATGGACCAAAGGAAATGAAGGAAAATATTAGAAAGAAGAGAACTGTGATTGATATGGGGAAAGGAAGGCAAGTGATAGCAAAAGAGAGATTGAATAAAGGGAGGAAGATGTAGAAATTAGGAAAAATAGAGTTACTGTATGGGTTAATGCAACAAGGGACGGGGAGCAGTATGTCGTGATAAAGGGAAAGGTGGTTAGAGGAAAGAAGGGGACGGCTAATCATTCCATCTTAAGATCCATACTGCTTTCAGAGGATTTTCCTGAGAATTCAATACAAGGCAATTAGTGTTTTGCTTACCAGTGATGTACTGCACAGTGAGGACTTGGAGCTTACAAGTTCCTCTCATCAAGATCAGGGTAAGACAAAATGAAAGACTGGGTTTTCAAAGTAGGCCTTTGATTTTCCACTTTGCACTAACTGTTCAGTCAAAGGCCCATCAACAGATGCCTTTAGAGTTTATCTCAAAATTGAGGTTCTTACGAAACCTTGCTTGGTCACTCTCATTTGTGTTCATCCTCATAATCACTGCTACTAAAACCTAGCCATAGTATAATTAGGGTTAAATTTATTGTCATAAAAACTGCTAACTGCTAACAATTTAACTTAATGCAATGCGATGGTAAACTAGTCCCTTCCTCATCCCAGTTTACTCTGCACAGGATTATATTTTGCTTCAGTTTTACATTTTGGTCAAATGTGCTCTGCCGTGTCTTGTTTTAACAGGGAAATAGTGGAGGTGTATTCAGGGGTCCTGCCTGACCTCCATGCCCAGTCAGAGTGTCGCTGTCCTCCCAGTCACCCTAGAGCACACCCTTTAGTGGAGAGGTACAGTATGACAACTCATGTAGTGATAGGAATTAAACCTTTCAGTATGTGATGACCCTGCCTTATTCTAAATTTTTTATTTCATATAACAGTTCATATACCTAACAATTTTCTCTGTTAACAGATACTGCATTCCCAATGGTGTGGAGGACACCACCAATGACAGAGTCTTAAGACTCAACCTTAATGCTCATCCACTCACTTATATCAATGATCAGGACATGGGCACCACATGGGTTTCTAAGATCATGACTACACAGGAACTGGATGAAGGAGTCACAATTACAGTGGATTTGACTAATGGACAATACCAGGTGACACATCTCAAATAAGACACTCATGCAACCAAGCAGAAACATACACTGTCTATGATTCATGTCAAGTCAAATCTATTGATACAGTCCAAAATCACACAGCCTAATTTTCCTCACGGGCTTTACAGTATGTACAAAGTAGAGCACCCTTTGTCCACTGACCCTTGATTCTAAAAGGAAAGACGGACAGGTGTGGTGCCTGAACTGACTGAGTTCATTGAATTTATCATTCAGTCCGTCCACCTTGCACTTGTACCCTGTGGATGAGGATAATATCATGAAATACACAATTGTTAATGAAAAGTGGTCACTGTAATATTTACTCTCTGTATTTAAATGGTGGTGCATTCACAGTGGTGTAAATTCCTTATCAGAAATGAATGCAGCACCATATACAGTCATGCTGAGGTGTGTGTGAGATGTAAAGTTGCGGACTGTATGCTTTAGAGGGCAAGAAGTTGCAGTCAATAACTACAGCAGGGTTATATGACACTTCTGTAGTTATTCTTCAGTTATTACAGAATACTCTTTTCATCCTTTTTTGTCAACACTGCAGCTCGAGATCAAGCATGAAACTCTGGTCCAGGCTGTGAGAGAATGTCAGATAACGTGCAGCTCCTCAGCAAGGAGGTTACTCTGTGGTCAAAACGGTCTATCAGCCTCCTACCTGCTCATTCATTGTTGGCTACTTTGCATTGTACAATCAACAGCATTGGTATTGTAGTGTTTGTAGTGTAGTTGTATTGACCTTACAGAACTTAACAGTGGCACCACCATATCTGCTTGCACCTGTATGTGCAGTGGACAGTGGTTTCATCCTCTTTCTAAGCGCTGCAGTGAGAGACAGACAGGGAGGCAGAGAGAGAGAGAGAGATTGCTGGATTTGGGCATTGTCGACACTGGGGCTGTCAAAAGACTCGTCCCTCTTCTCTCTGAAGTGTGTATGTGAGTGTGGGCAGGATTTTGGGAGCTGTCCTGACGTGGTAGCTCAACTCAAGTCCCCAGATAAAAGACACTTTCTGAAGTTCAGGGAATGTGTGTTAGTGTGTGTGTGGGTTTGCGCAGTGGCGGTGGCTTAATGCGCTCCCTGCTGTGTAACCCAGTGTCCCAGCCCACACTGTAGTGGGGCAGATAACACTTAACACACATACCCACACCTACACACAGGCACGCACGAGGTTTATGTGTTGTAGGAAACAACTTGTGTTTGTGTTAATATGTGTCTATGTGTTGTATGTTGGCTGCCTGTTTTCAACTAAAAGGCTTAGCTATAATTTTAGGTTGTGTATCTGGGAAGATGAGTAATGACTTATGAGCAAAATTACATTTTTATCATTTTAACAAGACAAAGACAATGACAATAAAGGTGGATAAATGTCTGACATAGTGTCAACGAAACCTGAACATTTAAAGCTTAAATCAGGGGGATTTATTGGTTGCCTGTTCTTTTACTATGTACAGGTGTGCCTGTATCGACAGTCTTGTGCTCCAGTATTCATGCAAACTTGTACGCCTCTCTCCTCCAGGTATTCTATGTTATAGTTCAGTTTGGCGGCCTCTTGCCTGAGTCAGTTCTGATCCAAAGACAGAGGCTTGACCTTACAGAGCTTGAAGGTGGCACCACATCAGAACAGCCTTGGTTGGACTGGCAGTATATGGCCAGAAACTGCAGTGTGTTTGACATGCAGAACAACGGGCCTTTACTGAGATCGGACTCTGTCAACTGTGTGCAGCTGCCCAGGTAGGCATCATGTGCAAATGTGTGTGTGTATCCACGCAGCTGTGGAAAAAAGTCAGTATTGTTGTTGTTAATGTATTATTATTATTGATAATACACTATAATAGAGGAAAGAACATATATATTGTACATACTTATATTTGCTTGTAGTTTACGCAAATTGAGAAAATGGTATGAAAAGCCCAAAGTCATATGCTAAAGATGATATGATAAAGATGTCTCTGGCCACAGATTGATCATCCCATTTGAAACTGCCTTCAATCACGTATAGACTCAAGTAGTCGTAGGAGCAGATCCAGGAGATGGTGGAGGAGATTACACAGAAATTACTGGCCAGACTAAATAAAGAAGTATATGAACACACAAACATGTACACCTGTCCATGCACGTGCTTCTGTGTGTGTGCATGTACTAACACACACAAAACATACAGTATTGTCAATCAACAGAAGTAAAATTAGACACATACAAATTCCACACACATACAGTTAACACACACACAGACAAATGCACGCACACACACTGGCACCCTCACAGTGACTTGGTTTATAAAGCTAACCACCTACAGCGCTGCCTTGGCATGTGACCAGTAACAGGCTTTCGATTGGCACTGGACTTGGAACATAGTCTGAACATACACACACACACACACACACACACACACACACACACACACACACACACACACACACACACACACACACACACACACATCTCACACAGTAAATCTTGGCATAGCTGCTTGTATCAAGGCCTTGGTTGGCACTAGATAGAACAGGTTTGAATAGATCACAGATCGTGTAGTCATTGCTTATTTTTCACTTCACTGACAAATTGTATCACATAGAACCTTTCCTGGCACAGTCATATGTATTAGTTAAATTAGCAGTGGAGCAATTAAACCTCACATTGGCACTCTGTGACATTAGTGGTTGATAATTCTATCAAAAAGAGCGCTGTCTTTGATCTTGCAAGATTTATGTTTTTATCTCATAAAATGTATTTAATCCCGCAAGAAACATTACCTCCTCAGAGCCCGTCGGAGAATCTGGCAAGATAAATTTAAACATGCCACAATCATTTCAGGTGTCTTCATGCCAGTCAGTTAGAGTACAGCTGCAGGAGTGCTGTAAGTGATCCTTTTGCATCTTGTCTACATGGACAAATAAACAAGTAAAGAGGTATTTTTGTGAGATAAACAGCATTGCCCACAACAGTAGAAGGCAAGTGACACCTGGAACAAAATAAATTTAAATGCAGTTTGATTTACAGCCTACATTTAAGTTGTTCTCATACAAATTGTTTGGCTGAAATGTGTGCTGCATACAAATATCCTTATATGCGTGTGTGTGTGTGTGTGTGTGTGTGTGTGTGTGTGTGTGTGTGTGTGTGAGAGTATATATATATATATTTTTTTTAATTTATTTTTTTTTTTTTTTTTGCTTAAAATAAGTTGCTTGCTCTTTCATAGTTGTGTTCAGAATCACCTGGCTGAACCAGAAAATGAAAACTAGTTTAGTTTAATGTGTCAAACTGCAGCGTTTCCCTCAGGAAACTGGTCAGAGAAAGTGCCTCAATAAGTGGCCTCAATAGTAGATTTTATGGCCTTATCTATCAATGCATGTTCCAAACTCAGACAGAAACACTAAACACAGATATACACACATACATACACACACACACACACACACAGGATGCTTTGCCAAAATAGACCTATATGGACACCGGTATACACAAACAATGTGTGCAATAGTGTGTGCACTATGTTTATTGTATGCCAAAAGCTGGACCAAGACAAATGCACACATACCTGCACAAGAGAAGTGGCCTGAATAAGTCTTTCAGCATTACCTGAAGACACAGAGAAAGAGGCTTCTGCAGGGAGAGGAAGGCGGAAAGAAAGTAAAGAGAAAGCTGTCGAGGTTAAGAAGGAATAATAGTTTTGTTCTTAAACATGACGCTTGGATTGTTTGTTCTCCTGCGCTGCAGCCTGACCAATACTGGACTTTTGAGGCTAATACCAATATCACCATTTGCGAGTTTAAAAACCTGCTAACAATATATCAGTGCATAGTATTTTTTTACATAAACACATAACATAAATAACTGTCTTGATAGGGAGTAGAAGACGGCTTGGGTCACACTGAACAGGAACTGAGCTCAACCCGAACCCGGCAGGCATTCTGTTTTTATGTCTGAACCTGACCCAAGCAGGATGCAGTTAATATAAGATGAAGCACTGAGTTTATGTTACTCTGTCACGCAGTTGTTCAGTCTACTTCCTGCATGCTCTTTCCACGTGTAGCTGCAAGGCTCAATTGCCAGTCCTCTTGCAGTCATATCTCATCAGAGCCCCGCATTTTTCCTATATTGTCATCTAAAGTAAACTGCCTCCATGCCGATCATTTTCCTGCATATTTTCACTGCTTATATTTTCACTGAAAGAACTTGAAAGCACCATGTCAAGTAGGCTAGCCCAGCTGACATGACCGTAACCAGAACGTCATTCTTTAATTTTTGTCCAGACATGGCCCAGCCTGTTGGGTCCCATCGGTCTCTGATTGGGCATCAACACTCTGATGTGGATCTCTTAGATTTGCTTGAGTTGTGAACAAGATGCATACTAAATGCACCGTTTTAATCACAGAAAATCAACTTGTGTGGTCTCTGGTGGAGAAACTGTGTAATGGTGCCAGTTTTTCAAAAATTTTCTAATCTAATTTGTAAATTTGTAAAAAGGGATACACACTAAAATTAACTCTATATGTGTACATTATATACAAAATAAAAATAATAATAATCTGAAGATGTCACTATCCCTCAGCAACACTGTTAAGTTGAGATGTGACCAACGTTTCCCTATAGACAAAAGAATAACCACCTCCACAATGATCACCCACCATACAATATGCTGATTTTTTTTTTTTTTTGTTTGTTTGTTTCCCTGCATTCTAGTGACACGGCCTACTCAGGAGGTAACATAACATTCAGTCTGCTGACCCCAGAGCCAAACCAGAGGCCGGGCTATAATGACTTCTACAGCAATCCTGCCCTGCAGAAGATGGCACATGCCACTCAGGTCAGGATACACCTGAGCGGACAGTACCACACTAGATCAGCAGAGGTGAACCATCGACACAGATACTATGCTATCAACGAGATCACCATCAGTGGCAGGTGAGGACTTTCAAATATTTACACAGAGATCCACTAAGTTGTTGATGGTGTTTTGAGTTACAGCCATGATAAATGATTTCAACTGGATTTTTAAATCTTTGGTACATATTGAAGAAATTGAATTGCACACCAAGAAGAAGAAATTTGAATCACCAAGCCTCAAATATAGCTTTTATATGTTAAAATGCAGGAAATTCCAGCATGATCTGGTAAAACAATGAATTTAAGGGCCATGACATATTTCTGTATTTCACTGATTAATGTCGAGGAACCACCATATGTGGTATAATTTCATTTTGTTTCTTAACAGTCACTCCTGTCACTCATCAGGATTGTATTTCTGTGGTGTAATTGGCTGAAAGGAACACTTGAAGATCTTTTCAGCATTTGTTTTTTGTGATTGGGCGAGCACAGTTCGACACATGGAAAAATATTTGGACGCAGACTGTTGAGTTTCGACTGAGCTTTCTGAGTAATTGTGAACACATCTCTTCATTAGACTGACAGAGTGAGTGTTTTTTATGACTGTGGTAATTATAGGATTATGCAGGAGGCAATCATCTCTAACTCTTTCTCTCCCTCCCCCTCCCTCTAAGCTGTTTTAATTAGTAGCTTGTTACAGTGAAGTAGGAGAAACAGAGACTTAGAGCTGCTGAAATCTCATCTGTGCATTCTTCATCCCTCCCCGTCTCCCCCCTCTTTCATTTCTATTCCATCTCTCCATCTTTTCTCTCTTCGTTCTTTATAAAGCATGTAAATAACCATGTTGGTGAGAGATAGAGTACGCTCATAACTTGACTATGTGTGTCTTTGTGTACGTCTGTACTCATTGTTTGTCTCGTGTATTAGATCGAAGTCCCTCTGACATCACGATATTGTGGCATATTGTGACAATCTGCTGATCTAACTTTATTAGTTTTTCATCACTTATTTACGCAGCAGGTTCAGTCCGTTTGTGTGTTAGTCTTCACGTGTGTAATGTTGTACTTATAATGATGTTAATAAAAAAAATTGCAGTATTAGTGTGGCATAGAAAGCTGGAAGGGTATTATATTTAATATATTTACCACCAGGGCCTATGTGCTAATTTTTGTAAGACATCGTGAGAACATAGAAGTAGAATGCCATTATTTAATCAAAATATCCATAATGGGATATGACGTGAAATGTCTGCAGGGAAGAAAGGGGTGAATATGCTACTGGTACCCACTAGGGATGCACATTTTGGATTTTTTTTATGACCGTTAACCGACGCCCTTTAACGATTAATAACCGTTAACCGATAAGATTTAAATGCCCTTCCATGCTGCCATTCCGACATTCCGTCATTCCGACGATGCACACACGATGCACAAACACATTAAATCCGTCATTTACCGCCAGCTGCAGTGTATGTGCAAAACAGGGGATCGAGTCCCAGCTGACCCGTCCGGGAGAATTGGCTGCCACGATGTTGCGCGCGTTGTCGTGGACGCATGCGGACACTTTCCCACTAAGTCCCCACGTCTCCACTGCATCAACCAGTTTAGCTGTGAGGTTGTCAGCTGTGTGTCTACCTGGCATGCTCTGCGTTAACAGGACGGCAGAATTAACTTTCCAGTACTCATCGATATAGTGACATGTAATTGTCACGTAGCTCTCTGTTGTGAGCGCGGTCCAGCAGTCCGTTGTAATAGCCACGAACTTAGTACTTGCAAGTCGCATTTTACCCCCATGAGTTGATTTAATTACGTAGCTTAAAAACAAAATTGACCGTTAGTATTAATCGGTTAGAGTTACTGTTATCGGTTAACGGTTAAACGGTTAACCATGTGCATCCCTAGTACCTACTAAGGGTTACAAGACCCTGCTGCATCTCAGCTGACCCTTCAGCTTGAGCTGAGCTTCAGTATTTCTTTGTTCTTTGTGCACATGGTGAATGTCTGTTTGGCTGTGCTGGGGTATATGAGCTGGATAGCAATTTTCTCATCACTTTTTTTGATTTTACTGCAGTGAATTGAATCATTGCCGAATCTCGAAGGCAATGAAGCTATGACTTGTAGGCTACCAAAAAGTTGAAATACTGCACAAAAAGACTTTTAATTTGATTAGAAACAGAGAAACTCTTCTGTGCTTATATGCTTCAGATTTGATTAATCAAGCCAGTTTGTAACAGAACTTGGTTTGAAGAGAACAAGAGGTGAAAGGATACACAGAGGGAACAGTGACAGTCAGAAAGCAATTGAATATCTGAAAGAACAATTCATTGGCTGTGTGTGTGCGTGTGCGTGTGTGTGTGTGTGTGTGTGTGTGTGTGTGTGTGTGTGTGTGAGAGAGAGAGAGAGAGTGAGCTGTGTGCTACCTTTTATGTTGCTCTCTTAATTTTCAGGATGGCATTTCTAAATGTTGAATGGAAACTTCCTAATGACATTGCTGCACAATGTTTCATGGACATGGATGGGGGAGGGGGCAACAGAAACTTTGAGGGAGGGAGAACTATTGTCATGTTGTCTGCTTACCTTTGAGCATTTGGTTTGTTTTTCATTGTAATAATAGATTAAATATTTTTAATATCAAATGTGTACAATGCAGTCTTGAGGTCCGCCCATGTTTATCTTTCTCTCCTCTCTGTCATCTGGACAGATGTGAGTGTCACGGCCATGCCGACCACTGTGATACCAGGGTGACGCCCTACCGCTGTCTGTGTCTGCCTGAGAGCCACACGGAGGGAAACAATGTGAGTAACAAACATGTAATCACAAATGCTTTAAAACCAATTTGTAATGTTAACCTTATTTGTAAGTATGGTAATGTCTTCACATACCCTGCCAGTGTTTTAAAGAGCATGTGAAGTTTTTAGAGGGTCATGTTGCCACACACAAGTTCCACCTATTTAGACACAACTCTATTTCACTATTTTTCTTTTAATGGGAAATTTTATTCCCACTGATCAATATCCATATGAGATCTAGATTAGTCTGATTCACTGGATGTAGACTTTGGGATTCTTCCGCTATCAAAATGTTTCCATTTTCAAAATCCCCATTGCTACAGGAAGCAACAGCAACCTCCGAGATAGCATCCTACACACTGATCTATGCTGAAAATGGCAAGGTACCATAACCTGGTTGCAAACGGCATGAATGCAAACAAGCTAGCAGCTGTTAGCGGTTCTTTTACAGGGATTTATCCATTTCAATGCCAGGGCTCACCTTCCCATCTGCAAATGCTCCTCTAAAAAGATTCTCTCCCTCCCTATTTTGCAAGGGCACTGTCGCTGCATCCTGGGCTTTGTGCTGCTCAAATTGATTCTGATTGGTTTAAGGAAATACACAAGTGTTTTTCCCTTATGCCAGAATGATAATGGGTCCAGCGACAACTTTCTCACAAGATGGCACAGCGATTTGGAGATCTGGCTATGTGAGACTATATCCAGACATTCAGCATCAGATGGCTCATATCACTTAAAAAAATATAAACACAAACAAGCTGTGTCCCAATTCAGCGGCTGCATCCTTCGGAGGACCCAGCCTACGCAGTCTACGGAGGCAACAGCTTCGGAGGCTCCTCCGTCGGCCGCATCAACTATCGGTAAATGGGACGGTCTAGCCTTCGGAGCATTTCCTGATTGTGTCACGACGTCATAACTTCTTCCCTCCTAACCCGGGAAAAACACACGTACGGCGACAAAAATTTAACAGACGACACAAAAGAAACAGAACAGACAGACGACGGAAACATAACGAGTGAAGTGAAGGGTTTAATAAGTTCCTCATATCAACAGGTTAGCCTTAAGCTACAACACATAGCTGGCTCTACATTCCGGTGGCTACGTGTTATCGTTATTAACGTTACGTATTTTAACAGCCATTTAGAGGTTTTAAGGTCATTTGAGCTCCTGGCGTTAAGCAAAAACCTGTTATTTACATTACATTTATGTGTATTCTGCACCGCTGCTGGTGCCGATGCTACTGGTGCCGGTGCTACTGGTCGCTATTGATTAAAAAAAAAACAATCGATGCGCAAAGCATCTTGGGATATGGGAGGCCACGAAGGATAGTAGCGATGCATCCTCCAAATACAGGGAAAAGAAGGACGCATTTGTCGGATGCATTTGGAGGAGCCTTCGAATTTGGACGAATAGGGACAGCCTTCGCGCATAGTTGTGACGTAACCGGCCTTCAAATCCACCCTCCGAAGGATGCAGCCGCTGAATTGGGACACAGCTACAGTCATGTTTCTGTCAGTTTTGAGGACATTATACACACATTTATTTTTGGGGACTTACCAGAACCATAACCATAACCACTACTCACTTAACTGTAGCTCTGACACTAACCTTCACCTAAATCTAATCTTACTCCAACCATAATGCAAGTCTTCATCCTAAAATTTAATGACTTACATTATGTGGACTTGCGTTTTGTCCCCATAAGGAAAGCAAGTCCCCACAATGTGACTGCGTAAACAGATTTATGTCCCCTCAGCAGTAGAAATACATGTCCACACCACACACACACACACACACATACAAACACATACAGTAGTCCCCCTGGGGAAAATCTCCTTGTGGTCTTAATTAAGCAGTTTCCTTCCTAACAACATGGAGAGGACTTCTCTAATAAATTTCTCTCTCTCTCTCTCTCTCACACCCACACACACACACACACACACACACCCCCACAACCACACACACATATTTATTGGAATCTCTTTCCTGTCAAATAATTTTGTCCTTATTTTCCAATTTGCTGAGAGATGTATTCAACTCAGTGACTGTTGTGCTTTTGGACACATCCTGTAATGCAGCACTGCCAGAAGAGACCCATTTAAAGCAGAAAAGGCTGTAACAGCTGTCTGAATGGTAACTATGACCATGATATGTGCTTTGTTTTTATGTTCACGAAAGGATACAATTGGACTGAGTTTGACGTCCGTGTAAATTAGTGAAGAAAAAATATTTCTATTGATCAAAATTGTTTTGTCTCCTGTGTTTATAACTTAAGAACACATGTTAATCTTGAGAGTTTCTTTCATTTGCTTCCATCTGTCAAGACAGATGAAAAGAAAAAGTTTTGGCGGTTGGACAGAAGTGTGTTTGTTATTGTAATACTCACTTTGGCCACAAGAGGCTGAAGTGCACCGCACATTGGACAGTTTTGCCTTGTCGAAAGCTTTCTGCCAGAAAGCCTTTCTAGCACATGGTTAACATTGTGAAATAGTCTATTTTAACCCAAACCTTAACCAAGTACTTTTGTTGTCTAAATGTAACCAAACTGGAAAAAATTTAAAAAAAAAACAACCTGAAGTTAATAAGTCAACTGAGTCTCAAAAATCTTAAGTGAACATTGACGTTTGGTTTCATACACCACAACCTCTTCCTTATGTGTGCTGTCGTTTTTGTATTACGTCTTGTGTTCCTAAAGCCTGTCTGACAGAAAGTTTTCTGTCAAAAAGAAAAAGACCTGATGTCAAACTCTTCCCATGTGCAGTGCCCTTCAGCCTCTCGTGGCCAAAATAAGTATAACAACAACAAACACACAACTGCCAAAGTTTTTTTCACCTGTTTTCAGGAAAAAAAGTGGAACTTAAATATTATTTAACTAAAATATTATTAAATATTATTGCTCTGATATGTTTAAGCGAGTGGTTGCCTAGTGGTGATTTAAGGATTCACTGTGTATCCTCATCTAAATATAAGGAGTATCTGGACAATAGTAAGGGTGGTGGGACAGGCCAGGGTGAATGCCAGTGTTGGCAGGTCTGGGGAAACACTTTTTTCCACCTGTTTTTAAGTCATAAACACAGGAGATAAAACTATTTAGATCAGACGTAAATGGATCACCAGAAGTTTTTTCTCTCATGGCTTCCGTATGATGGCTTGCAGTTGGGCAAAAATATTGGCTAAATAATTTTCAAGTCAAAGGCATCTTATTTCATTTCACAGTTGATTGTGTTTGTCTCAGTGAGTATTCGTACGCTGGTATGCTGCAGAATGTTAGCCTCTGATTTGATGTCAGTCTACTCTGATGTGAACCACCACCTCAGGACCAGGCTACTGCTCGCAGCAAAGCTAATACTACTTGCCAGGTAATAGTAAGCATCACCCCAACAAAGCCTGCAGTCGGTCAGCAGTGAAAAGTTCAGTATGACTGCTCCACCTCACTGTAGCACAGGACAGTCTGCATTATTCACTACTTATGTATCATTCATACACCCGCGTCTGTGTATTAATGTGTGTGTGTGTGTGTGGGTGTGAGTGTTTCAGACACAGGCTCCAGAGGACATCAATGGTGAAGTACAGCTGTCAACCAGCAGCTGTTCTCTTGCTTGTGTTGCTTACTCTCAAACTCAAATAACAAACACCCTCCTACACACAGTCGAACATTTAATAGTTTTTCTCTCATGTGAACTCCAGACTAAAATAAAAGTTATCGCACACACACACACACACACACACACACACACACACACACACACACACACACACACACACACACACAGAGTGAGGTATAGCGCATCATCCAGACTAATACAGAAAAATATCTCTGCCTCCTCTTTTTCTCTTCTTCACCGTCTTATACAACACTTTTCTATTTCCTCTCTCTAGGTCCCTGTCCCACCTCCATCCACTTCTCTTTGTCGATCTCTCTCTCTTTCTCTCTCTCTCTCTGTCTCTCTCTCTCTCTCTCTCTCATGCTCTGTCTTCCTCTCCGGGGTCTCAGTTTAAATAATGTCTCAAATCGACTAGAACAATGACATTCCCTCAGCATGCATCTCTAATCAGCTCTCTTTCGCTCTCTGTTTGTCTTTCGCTTCATTTCACTCTACTCCCCCTCACTCTTTATTGCCTCGCTTTCTAAGTATTTAATTCATTCCTGTTTGCCTCTGTTTCTCATGTTTCATCCCTCTCTTTCCTCCATGTTTCTGACTGTCTTGAATCTGTCTGTCCTTTCCGACCTGTTTCTTTCACTCTCCCTCGTACGTACAGTAGATCTTTTATGTTAGAGATGTATGTGGTTATGGTAGTGTGTATGTTTCATGTGAATTAATCTCAACAGGAGCTGTGCTTCTGTGAAAGGCATTAGCGTGTAAAGGAATGTGTGCAATGCACGTGTCTATACAGGGTCCTTTTTGTGTGATCATCTGCGTGCGTGTGTGTGTGTGTGTGTGTGCGCTTTTCTCCCAAACCTGTCCATGTCATCTCTCTGAGTGAATATTCAGGACCTTTCTTCTGTCTCTGTAATATTGGAGCATAAAAGGCTGTGGGGAATATTAGCGTTTAATATTGCATGCGTTCTGTTGACTTGGATCGGCCTAGCACCATGACGGATGTTGTACTAATCTGCAGAATTTCCACAGTGACATTAAAGTGACAGAAATGCTCAGACATGTGTCAAGATGATCAACGGGGGCCTCGGAAGACACACACTTAAACTCTCACGCACACACTCAAGCCTAAAACGCGCACACACTCTCCCACTTTCTCACTCTGTCTTTTGATTCTTTCTTATGTGCACTCTGTGTCAGACTTGATCTCTCATTCTGTCACTCTGTCTCTGCACGTCTTTCCACAACTGATGGATTCATTCATGTCTGAAAGCTATATCATATATTGTATTGTACATCACGTCACACTATTTTCTGTTGTACAATGTCTCTGTCATTTGATGCTTCAGAATAGCATTTTTTGGGGATATAATGTTGTCTCGTATTAGTGTTACAGAAAATGGGCTATCAGCTGGCCGACTATTCGACTTTTTTGTGAAACACCTTGTATGTGTTCATGTGAGTTCAAGTTTAAGTCAAGCAGTGAGGATTTTTAAATGTAATGTTTAGTAAACTAAGAAAACCATGCAAAGGGAAGGATTATGCAGATGTATTTGATTTGTAGCAGTTTCTGTTTTTGTGTATGTATGGTATATCTCCTCTGAAATGGACACTGTGTTTCTGTGTTTGCATCTTTGAGCATGATAGATATTGATGGCTAGTGACGTTAAGCAGTCTTGTCCAGGATCTCTGTTGCCAAAGTCTGCCTGAGCAGCAGATTTTCACCTATGCCGGGGTTAACCGGGTTAACTTCAGATACACACAACACAGCTGTGTACGCACCAACATGCACACACACATGCTAGTGGCACGACCTTTCCAGTGAGAGCGTGAAATTGGTCATGGCATTTAGGATAAGATGAGTTGCCCCAGCAGATTAAAACACGCACACACACACACACACACACACACACACACACACACAGTGACAGGCCATCTGAATGCCCATATATCCATTAGCAGAGGCTCCTCACTCAGCAGGTTTTGTCGAAATATTCAGAGTGAAAAGAAGATGTTATCTCTGCAACAGTCTACCACACAGACGGACATGTTCACATCTTTTCTGCATTGAATCAGACTGCCGAAGAAATACACGGCACAAGGTATAGAAAAATGCTTTTCGGTGACAAATTAACGACTTTATCACTTTATGAATAAACCAGTATCCACATAACTTGCACTATATGCTGCCTTTCATCTGCTGAATAATAATGTCCTGAACGACGTCATGTCCTGTCACCAATCCTGCACTTGTGATTAATTCTGACTGAAGGTTTAAAGTCTTGTTTGAAATAAACGAGAACATGCACAGAATTCAGAGAACGTGTCAGTCTGTGGCATCTCACTCGTTAATCTGTTGCATCACAATTTGTCAGGAGATGACAGTGTGCTCCGCAATGAAAGTCAGAAATGTTTAAAGAGTCAGACTATTGATTAAGTAGTGACAGAGGTGCCTGTCATCAGCAGAACAAACTTCATAACTTTTCTAATGTTCTTCTCAGCTACAGTCTGATGTTGCAGAGGATTGGCTATTTGCAGAAAGATAAAAGCAACAGAATTAAAACCATGTACGCTTGAACTATAGTATGTGCTGTCCTTTTCTGCTGGCTGCTGGCACTGTGTGTGGATGATGGCGCACCATCAAAACCTTTTGTATGAAGAAGAGAATGAACGTGTGCAGTTTTCTTTTAACTCCCAAACACCGGTCCCTCGACTAATTAGCAGGCTGGGAGAGAGGGAAGGTAACGCAATGTTGAATGGAAAGAAAAGAGATGGAAGAAAAAATCCTCTCCCTTTCATTTGGTATGGTAATATTTCCCGCTCACATACTCACCGTGGCTATGAGAACAAGCGGTTGGGGGACGGTAGAGACAGGGGGAAGCGAGTGAGGAAGGGGAGAGTTGGGAAACCCAGAGAGATGTACAGAGTGATTTGTTTTTCAGAAAGAGAGGAGATAGAAGAGGAAGGAAGGGTGGGAAGATGGAGGAGGCACAGAGGTAGAGGAGACGAAAGAGGAATAAAAAGGGAGGGAGATGCGGGAGAGGAGAACTCACTACATCTCGCTCTTCAACTCATCCCCAGCGGATGAGACGATGACTGAGATGTAGTGAGAGCTTTCTGTTCGAAGTGCCGAAAGAAAAGTACCTTTGATATGTGAAACGTTTTGGGGCACAGAGCCGCAGATAGACAGGCAGGCAACCACAAAGACAGATGGGCAGAAGGGGAAAAGCAGCGCGGACAAACAGAGAGGCAGGTAGTTACTGTAGGTATGACATCAGATAGATTTGAAGCCAGACAGCATGACAGACAGGCGAGCAGGAGACACACAGAACAATCAGGGACGTGCAAACATCCCAGCGCTCCTGTGGAATTATACATGTTTCAAGACACACGCTCCTGTGTCTGCCTTTGTGTGTGTGTGTGTGTGTATGTGTGTGTGTACGTCTTTACTCGCTTGTTTCTTGTCGTCTCGTGTTTGTGTGTGTGTGTGTGTGTGTGTGTGTGTGTGTGTGTGTGTGTGTGTGTGTGTGTGTGTGTATACATCATGTCTCCAGAGAATCTCCTGCTGCTTCATTAGATCCTGTTAATAATCACCCAACAGGGAACAGCGCTCTGGACTGTGTTCACACACAAACACACACACACACACACACGCACGCAGATATGCATACTCTTTAGATCTCGTTTGTTCTGTGGAGAGGTAGTGTATTTGTCCTCTTAAATCTTCTTTGTAAACGAGCAGACCATAGCAGACCAGTCCATATTTCCCTACTGTTTTCAAAATTTTCTTTGTTAATTAAATGTTTGGCCACTGCAGCAACACAATTCAGTGATACCATAGTGTTAAATTAGAAGACTCTGACTCTGACCTATAATGAGAAAAAATAGGAATAAAGCTCATGACAGATACCTAAAATATAGTAATTCCAATATGCTGCATGTGAATGATGTTGGATTTTCAATGGTGTGCTAAAATCCAAGAACAGCAGAAGACCCTAAAGATACCCTGAGGAGGAATTGACCACAAACACTGTGGAACAATGTCTTGATGAGTGAGTGCATGCAAAAGTCCAAAAATGCCACTGATTGAGATTTTTGTGGTGATGACGTGCAGAGAAACGTAGAAATGCCCCAGCAGAGGTAGTGAAAAGATGTTTTGTAATGAAGGAAATACATTCAAACATTTGTTAAAATCTAAGGATACATCTAATGCATTTTGTTGAGAAACACTAAATATAAATATGAGAAATTCCACAGGGCAAAGCAAATATTTAGTAACTGTGTGTGTGTGTGTGTGTGTGTGTGTGTGTGTGTGTGTGTGTGTGTGTGTGTGTGTGTGTGTGTGTGTGTGTGTGTGTGTGTGTATGTGTGTATGTGTGTGTGTGTGTGTGTGTGTGCTTGTCCTGGGCCTTGTGTTGTAGCTGCACATGGGGCTTCTTCACATACTACCATTAATGTTATTTCTGATCTCTTTGTCTTCTCTCTCTCTTTGTCTTCCTCTGTTTCTACCCCACACGTCTCACTCACACACTTGTGGATTGTTTTCTGTTTCTCGTCTTTCTGTCCCTCCAGTCCTAATCGTTAAAACACAAAGGGAATCTTTTTCTCATTTCCCTTCACATCAGTTTCCTGCATTTTTCCTCTCCTCCACTGCCTTTTTGTCTCATATACAAAATAGGAGCCTTTTCCCCCCTATCTCCCCCTCCCCCCTCTCCTCCCCCTGCCTTCCCCCCTCCTCTGTGTGTCATACATAATGGGCCCAGTGCAGGTCTGCATGTGTCACACATGGGAGGAACTCCTGTGTTTTTTAATACATTTTTAATCCCGCCATTTGATGCCCCCCTTGTCCACCATAATTTGTACTGACTGCTGAACAAAATCAAAGGGCTTGTACTTGCTGCTTCTTGCCTCTGCTGCTCTCTGCTACAGAAAAATGCATTTTTTATAGGACTTTTTTTCCCTTCCTCCTCCCATACACACACCTTGGTATGTTTATTTTGACATGAAAGTGGGCCTTTGTGAAAGCCCTGGCTGTTGCAAGTCACTCCTCATTAGTGGTCTGATTTCCCTATGCTCTGTGTGTGTGTGTGTGTGTGTGTGTGTGTGTGTGTGTGTGTGTGTGTNTGTGTGTGTGTGTGTGTGTGTGTGTGTGTGTGTGTGTGTGTGTGTGTGTGTGTGTGTAAATGTACCGGGTCCTTATTATATAGTAGAGAATACCTCTGTGTTTTCTATTCACTTATGTGTATTATTCCTCTCTCTCTCTTTAGATTTAGATTTACACGGCCCGCTGATTTTTTCTCTCTTTATATTTCTTCTTCCCCCTTTCTCTAATTCTGTCTTTCTTTCTCACTGTTGTCTGTCTCATTCTGTCTTTGTTCCATGAAAACAAGCATTTCACTTATCATGGGACCATGTTTCTGTATAAATACTACATGCACACAGAGTTACTCTCAGTCAATGCACATTTTCAGACATTTTTTATATGTCATTGCTTTTTTATATGTAACAAATGATGCATTCTTCATCTGTTTTTTCTTTTTTTACCACCAAGACTGTAATTCATTTAAATGTACAGTATATGGTGTATGCTCACCGATATGATAAAGTTATATAAACTGCTACCGATTGTTGTCTCAAACTTGCTTTCTGCCTCACTGTTTGGTTCTTGGCTACTCTGTATCTTTGAGATCTCACCTCTATAATTGCATTCACGCAGGTATAAGTCGGTGCGATTCTGCCTGAAACTCTCTGACGTTACAGTAACCGAAATGCTCAGTTATTAAGATTTCTGCAGAGCTGCTCCGTGAATAAATTAATTCCAATAACAATTATCAAAACAGCATTTTAGATTACAGCATAAAGAAATGTATGCTTGTACTTAGACACAGTATGTAACTTTTCTACAGTGCCAGCGTTGTGCGCCCCTCTACAATGACAAGCCATTCAGATCAGGTGACCAGCTGCAGCCTATGAATTGTCGGTCTTGCCAGTGTCACGGTCACGCCCTCTCCTGTCATTACGATGTCAGAGCTGATGACCAACCAGATGAGCACTATCGAGGAGGAGGCGGCGTCTGTGACAACTGCATGCACAACACCACGGGTACAGAAGTTAGCTAATTATCTTTTCACATTTTATAAGAACTAAATGAATATAATTTTAAAAAATGATTTTATTTTTCTTAAGCAACCTTAACGTTAAGGCACTTTGAAACAGTTGCACACCACATGTCATAAACTTTCATGTTTTACTTCTGTGATTTCAAAATGTTGACCAAGAAAACATGATGCTGGAGTGAGTGTATGATTAATGTGGAAACAGATATAGATGAATACACTTGTACATAGGTCTGTCTTACATTGTTCCAACAAATCATAACAAATCAGCCTATTCCTTTGATTTTCTTGCTCTCTGTCTCACCCTGTTTCATTCTCTTTCACTATCAGGTAAGAACTGTGAGCTGTGCATCAGTGGGTTTTTCAGGCTGGAGGAATCTGATCCCACTTCCCTTGATGTGTGTCAGCCTTGCAACTGTCATGCTGATGGAACAGTCAATGGCAGCATGAAGTGTGCGCAGGTACACACCAACACAAACGGCAAACTTCTGATGATCAGTGTAACTTCAATTTGGATGATTTAAAATGTTTTTACATCGTTTGAAAACCTGTTTTTCTGTCTCTTCCTTGCTCATCCCTCTCTTCCTCTGTGTTTCTCACCTTCAGGTCGGAGGTCAGTGTCAATGTAAGGTTGCAGTTACAGGTCGTCGGTGTGTGGACTGTTTGCCTGGTTGGCATGGTCTTCAAGCGTCAAATCCAAATGGCTGCGTCCGCTGTAACTGTAGTGACATTGGCACCATCAGCAATGCAACAGGAGGAGATCCCACTTGCAACCAGGACACGGGACAGTGCCAGTGTAAGCCGCATGTCACAGGTAAACAGACAGCGACATTCTTGTTTTTGTGTTGTATTTTGATGACATATTTGATGGAAGTGCTGTCATGTATTCAGCTGCACTTCTCAAGAGACAATCACGTGTGTCGGGGGAGACCCTTGATTGTCAGAGCTGCTTCTGCTGGTGAGGACAGTGTATCAGACGTGGAAGTTCATTCCGCCCCCCTAGATCCCACCCATACAAGCCAGACAACCTCATTGTGGGCGAGGGTTCAATTAAGATAAGGAAAAGATAAAAGTAATTTCAAGGCAATATCAGCAATCTCTTCAGACCTTGGTATTTTACCACAGCAGCACACCTCTCAACTCCGAAACGTCTGCTCCTTAAAATAGTTTCTATTAAAAAGTGTCCCAAAGTGCTTTGTTGATAACTTGTGCTTTTCATCAGAGCAGTTATACTGTTTAATTGTCTAGTAATGGCATCTTAATTAATACATCGGTGCAGCTCATCGTTGGGATGCACACAAAAGCAAAAAGGGGATACACCTGGTGCACACACCAAAACAGACATGTATATACAAACAGACGTAAAGGCACACACATCCGTATCCCAGAGTGTTTTGCCAGCCAAAATAAACAGGCTTTTCTGCTGGCGGTGCTTCTAGCCGTTGTGCTTCTCTTTGTGATAAATGGTTTCACTCTCTCCCCTGTGTGTCTTTGAAGAGCAGGCTCGTATGAAATGCAAAACCGGCCAACGCTCCTCAACTCAACGCATCATGGTTATTGCTAAGCCTCGCTATCAAGGGCCCACGGTTGTGCATGTGAGGGCGGGCACGTGTTTGTGAACTTGTAAATGTGTGTAAGTGTGTCTGTTTATGGTTATGTATATGTAGGGAGGGAGAGAGTCTGGATGTGTGTGTTTGTGTACTTTTGTCTTTGCCCAACTGTATGTATACATTGTATGACTTTCTTTGCGTGTATGTGTAAACCTCTGTGCATTTGTGTGTGCATGTGTGTGCGTGCATGCGTGCCATCAAGAACTAAGCTGGTATTTAATTCTCTAATTCAATGCCAAGTTGATTAAAACAAACTGCTGCAGCCCCTTGTATTTTTCACACTCCTTCTTACAAGCCCCACTTTCGTTTTTTTCTGTCCGTGTTTGTTTGGTTGCTCCCACAGGTATTTTTCAGAAATGAGATTTGATTATGGCAATTTATTACCGCCAAGCTGATACTTTGAGTAGAGCAATGGCAGGCACGCTTCAGAAGGACGGAATTGAAATGTGTGTGCAGACACAGATACACACATGCAGACACACACACACACACACACACACACACACACACACACACACTCATAACAAGGTGCCAGAGTGCAGTGTGTACATAATAGTGTTTGAAATGGTGATGCATGAGCCTGTTAACCAGCTGGCTACTGATAAAAGGGCTGGGCCATGTCCTGAAAACATGCTCACCCATATGCACGCGTGGACACATACACACCCCAACACAAAATTACCTCTTTTCTATCCCGATGTAATATCTTCTAACACGTTCTATTCACTAATATTCTCACTTTTCTTTCCTTTTTACTGTCTTCTGACTTTTCTCTTTTTTTCTTCTGTTTTCTCTAATCTTGTTAGTTGTTCTGCCATTGTGTTTGTTGAACCTTGTATTTGAATGTTAGAAAACTAGTGACGACAATAAGTGTGGAATTCTTCATAAGTTGTATCGTTTTAATGGGAAAAATTCACAGAGTGCAATACATCAATGCATTGTTAGGGCTGTTAGCATCATTCTGTCGGTGTATGTATTTACCACCGACACACTCAGATGTGCGCACACACCTCAACACACACAGACAGACAGACACACACACACACCCGCACACACACACACACACACACGCGGACATATCTTCACTGAACTAGTATGAAATATGATCTATGGAGAGAAATATATTCAGATCCATAAAATCATTAAAGTGGGCAGACCAGGGGAAATGCCAAGTGTCTGCTGCACACACACACACACACACACACACACACACACGTGGTCATGTGCACTCACACAGATGTACAGGTTTTCTCTCATGGCTGTATGTTGCGTGCACACACATTCACACCTACCCACATATGGACACACACTCTCGTGTAAACGGCTGTGGTGACTGCGTTGCCCTCAGGCATCCATTTAGGGACAGATTGCCTGTCATGGAATACGTATGGCATATTCAAATAAGCCCTGCACGCTCACACTGCATATCATAGTTTAAGTAGCCGTATAGCTCAACACTCTGCTGCAGCCATAAAACCTCCTACAGTACAGTCAGTCTTGGTGTTTGTTGTGTTGTTGTGTACAATGATTATCAACAGAACTAAAATCATGAAAGAAATAATTTGCCACAATGTCAGAATAATATTGTGAGCTGACAGATGCTCCCGAGGTTTAAGATAAATAAGTGAAGGCATAAAGAGCAATAACTGAACTGAGGCTGTTAATTGGTTGATTTCGCATCCTTTAGTGCACTGCTCTGTTAGGCATTGAAAATATTGAGAGATGTTAAATATTTAAAGTAAGTAAATGTTCAAGATGCATTTTGGCATCCTGAAATTTCTTAAATTTTCCAGGTTTTACAAGACAAAATCTTGTGAAACCTGTTAATGATGAATAATTCAAATTTTCTTTAACAAATGGAAAAAAATAATTGTGTTTCTTTTAGTACTTTAAGGTTTAATCGTAAACACAACTCACCTTATCTTGTTTTCACACCTGATGGTAACTCACTGTTATTTTTGTATTCCTCCATCCGTCTTTCCATCCCTCCATCTCTTCATTTTCTTTCCCTCCATTCTTTTCTTGTAGTTGCTTAATTTATTTATTTTCTCACTCAGTGAAATTAAGTGTTTGGCCTTAGGTGAGTGATCCATCATATGTAGAGGGCCTGGCCCTAATGATGGCAGTTTTATACACTCTCTTGCTCTCTCTCTCTCACTCACACTCTCACACACACACACACACACACACACACACACACACACACACACACACACACACACACACATTCATACACTGGTGGCACAGCACTGGGAGAAATTTCAAGTTCAGTTGCCTGTGGACACCAACATGTAGACTGCAGGGACCAGGAACTAAACCATCGACCCTCTGGTTAACAGATGACCCCTCTACCTCCTGAGCCACAGTCGCCCCAAATTAAGGCTCTATTTACAACTATGTAATTATCCAACTATGGAAACAGAAGTATACATTGTGTTAATGACAACATCTTGGTGATTGGTTTATAAAACCTTACAAACCTCACAGGGAGTTTGTAGTTTGCCAGTTATTTGAAGAGCTATATCTGGTATTTTGAAGAGATTTAAATGTATGGAAGTTGGATGTACTGTGTGTGTCAAAGAAGTCCAGTGTTGTGTCACAACTGTGCTTTGACATTGTTTTCAGTCCGCTAGTTTAGTAGCTAGCTGTCCTTGAATTCAAACTGTGAATTGTACAAAATGTCTTCATGATTTATTTTTATTTTCTTCCCTTGACCAGATGCCAGCCTTGTGCATGTGACCCAATGGGCAGTATCAATGGTTCATGTCATCCAGACTCTGGGGTGTGTGTGTGCAAGCTGCTGGTAACTGGAGACAAGTGTGATGTATGTCAACCTGGAGCGAGTCATTTCGACCCTGAGAACTACTTTGGCTGCAGTAAAGGTCTGTTTTACATGCCAACACGCACACAAGCGCAAATCCACCCACACTGACTAGCTGTTTCCCCCTGTTTTTAATATTTGCAGCGTATTGATGAACTATTCCGTAAATCAAAGAGTCAATACATCAGTGATTTAAAAACTAATTTTAACTCTAAACTAATGCTATCTGATTTTTGGGTAGCTTGCTGACTTATTGTTGAGGCTAATAACACGGTTACACACAATCAACATGCTCCAATTGTATAACTGTTTGCTCCTGAAAAATGACAGAAATGAATCTATTCAGTCAGGTTTTATTCACTCAGTTAACAAATATCTTTCATTGTTCATCTCTTTCCCACTTTTATCTCTATCTGTGCAGCACCCTGGCAGCAACCTTCACCAGTAGGTTTTGCTTCCAGTTATTCTTCCATTCATCTGTCTTGGCATCCACCTGACTCCCCAAACTCAAACAGACTCAACTACACACTCATCAGGGATGGACAGTCAGTCCATAGCATCCAAAGTCACTATCCTTTCAGTACGTGTCCACAAAGGTTTTCAAACATTGTTAATCTCACTATTTCAAATACATGTGAAGCTGTTTTCCCTTGTTTCCTTCTACTCTAAGCTCATTTCCCACCTCACTCCTTCCTTCTTTCCCCTTTTCTTAAGGCCCTGAATCATTTGAAGACACTGGTTTGTTTCCCTACACCAACTACTCTTACTGGCTCATGACAGCTAATGTGGCTGGTGTGACAATAAGTGCACCGGCCTCATACCAAACTTTAGGTGCACCTCCTGAAGCAGAAAAGCTCCATTTAAACCTTGTGGGACGACCCGGCCCTACCACAGCTAGCTTTAACTGGAGCGCGCCACGGAATGACACAGGCCCAGTGGAAAGGTAAGGAAGGAGGGAAAGGAGGGGGACGTTTAGAGGGCTGAGCAGCCTCGACTCTAGTCAGCATTCGGATTTACACTCCTACTTGTGGGTCTTCAGAATGAGGAAAAACAATCTGTTGCTCTACCCACAGTCAATGTTATGGTTCAGACTGAAGCTGACTAGATGGATGAAAACATTGTAGCTATCAAATCAAATCAAATCATTAATCTTGTAGCACATCAGTATAGCTTGAGGGCACTTGCTAAAAGTAACCTATTGAAGCCACTCTTGGAGATACAATTTGATCCAAAACATTCAGAATTTTTAATCCATTCAAGCAAGATAGAGTGACATTACTGACAGTGACGTGAAATTTAGGTGAAGGAGACTCATTTGGGTTGAGCCAATGATATAATAATTAAAGAAAAAGAGAGAGATGGAGAACATCAGCTGTAGAGACCAAGTGAATGACTTATGGGTACAGGAGGGAAATGTATTCTTTGCTGGAAGCTTATGAGGAATCAAAGGATGTGCAGTATGCACAGTTGGTGGGGCTAAGCTTGACAAGGGATTGAGTGGAGGGAGGAAAGGAAAAACATCTTATTTGTCTTAAAGCCAGTTTTCCTCATGGTACAATAGTAGAAACAGTAAATCTTTGGAAAAGGAAACATTTAGGAAAAAAGAGAGAAACATGGAAAGATGATGGGTGGGATAGGCTGGCACATGTTTTTTATATATATATATACGTGTATGTGTGTGTGTGTGTGTGTGTGTATATATACATGTATATATGTGTGTGTGTGTGTGTGTGTGTGTGTGTGCGCGCATATATATATGTATATATGTATACACACACACACATATATATATATACATATATACAGATAGTGTATAACCCAAAGGCAGACAGGAAATGTCGGATGAGAGAAAGGGATGACCTGCAACAAAAGCCTGGTTCCAGACCTTTGAATTGCTGCCAACAGTTCAAACGGGGGATGTTGCAGTTACATGGTGTTCCTATTAGCCCCTAGACCGCCGCAACAACCTGGCACTTGTTTTTAACTGAAACACATTACAAATCCATGTGGCCTAGTGGAGTGATAGTGACACATCAAAATGAAGAAAAGAGGAACTGATTATCACAAGTTTATGTCTCCCACAGGTTTGTCTTATCGTCCATGGAGTCATTTAGTGGAGCACAGCCCGTCATTCACTACACAGGCTTATCTACAGAGGCTGTGGCAAGCGGACTCAAGCCCTTCACCCAATACACTGCGATACTGGAGGTAGGTTGGACAAACAGCCGCTAGTGTTTTTAATGTCTGCACCTCTTTGCAAAATATAGCCAAAATTTGGAGACATGAGTCTCATTTCCACTAAAATAGATATATCAAGTATACAAAGCCACAGTTTTTCATCCAATGTATGTTTTCAGCAGATTTAGCCTACAAAATGAAAATGACAAAATCCTAACCTTGTCCACAGGCGTGCTCTTCTGGGGGGTGCACTTCTACCCCACCTCTGTCTCTTCTGACAGCCTCTGCCCCCCCACAAAACCAACCCCCACCCAGAGTCACTGCTACAGGACCTCATACACTGCATGCTTCCTGGGAGCCCCCCAGTCAGCCTAATGGTAGGACCCCAGACATACACATGTATGCTGTACAGTTCATGTAACACGTAGGACTTAATACAGAAACACGTACACAAACACAAACCCTACACACACCACACATCCATGCAATTAAGAATGCACATGCACATGGGTGTTTATTATGTTACAATTACATGACATAGCAAATATATACATTATTTATTGAATTAATTGGCTTGTGTTACTGAAACAGTTTAAGAATCAACTAACACCGCATGCACACACAGACACACACACACACACACGCACACACACACACACACACACAGAAACACGCACTGAATGGGAACTGCCTTTGGTAAATCCAGAGAGCTTTGTAATGGCTCTAAGGCTCAGTGTCATACAAAGCCCTGTAACCTGCGTCTCTCTCTCTGTTTGTGTCTCTCATTTTTTTTCTGTGTCTCTGTTAATCTGTTTCCCCCTCAGTGTCATACTAAGCCTCGTTACATGGGTGTCTCTGTGTCTCCTGTCTTCATTTTCTCTGTCATCAGTTCATTATTGAAATTTTTTTTATAGCTCTTAACAGTCTTCACCTTTATGCTTCCACCTCTTTTTTGAGGGGTTCGGGTTGGTTCCCTGACTTGGATAGCCCTGTCATGTTTCTTGAACTTTTGGCTGAGGTAGCTCAATTTAAAATGCAGTGCATCTGCCATCACCAGTTTTTGTTTTTCCTAGTTGAATGGGGGTATGAACAAGCATAGTGTTCGCCTGCTGCCATTATTACCTACACCTGCTCAGTTCTGTTTTGCAAATGCCAAATCTCTTCATAGTGGTGTGTTTGTATTTTTGTTTATGCCCTCAACTTTTCAGCTCTACCTTTTCTGGATTTGTGCACCATGTCCCTCTCCTCCATGATGCCTTTGACGTGTTAGAAGTGGATTTAACTCTGACAAGGGCAAAGATCTTCAAGATGATTTCAATTTTGGAATTTAAAGATAATTCACAAACAGTTAAGATAGAAAACTGACACCGCTCTCACTGATACACCATTATCAATGTTTGCTGATGTTGTATGGCCTTTTCCAGTGAAATCACACAAATGATAGGGTAACACAAAGTCCATTGTTTATTGCCCGTTTTCCAGCATATAATATATTTAGTAGAGAGGATTATCAATAGATCCCTGAAGTCATACTGTGGAACTACTCTATATGCACTATATTAGTATTAGAAGGGAGAGAAAGGGAGGAGACAGCCTTAAAGATAATGTACTGTGTAAGTAATAATGACTGACATGGATATAAGTGAAAGGAAAAGAATAAAATGAGAGCAGGTGCAGAGGGGGCATGCAGGGTCTTTTAACGGCGGTTCCATATTTGATTTTATTTGTATGCTACACTATATAACAACATTTTGACACTCATCTATTCCATTGTGGGTCTGTAAGTCTCTTATTGTATTTTTGGTGCCTGCTCTGTCCTCATTCTAACCCAGCTCCGTCATTTTTCCTATTAACAAGTGGAATAGAGCATGAGAGATTAGGACAATACTCTGGTTTCCACCAGAGAGCTAAACAGGACTAGCCAGGACTTAGTCATTATCAGCCAGTTTTCTACGACAGGGCCAAACACTGGCCAGAGCTTTCTCATTATTTGTGGTGTTAGATTTTCCTCAAAACAACATCACTGTATTGAAGAAAATTTTAGCATCCTGTTGCCAATAGGGATGGGTATTAAGCAGGGCTACAGTTTCAGGCTGAATTGCCGTTGGGACACTAATTCAATAAAAACAGTTGAGCTAGCAGAACAAAGCAAACTGCTGCAGTGTTTCCCTAACAAGTCCTGTCCCTGCAATTGTTGCTTCCCTTATTTCACCTCAGAGACAACTGTGTAGTGAGGAGTTCTTTTGTGGTAAACATCACTACTAATCTGTTTTTTTGTTTATTTTTTTTACCATTTTGCATTCTGTACAGGTGTTATCACAAGGTATGAGGTCTTTCTTCGTGGCCCTGTGGAATCGCAGACCCTCTCAAGTACTGCTGTTGAGAAGAGTGTGTTCTCCAGCTCTGGTTGGCTCGATCCAAGTGTTTCCCAAGAAGCACAGCCAACCAATAGGAGCACAGTCTCACCCCCTGAGAGCAGTGCTGTTGTGGCAGGTCTGCAGGCGTTTTCCACCTATCAGATGAGAGTTGTGAGCATCAATATAGCAGGAAGTGTCACATCAGGGTGGACCACAGCACGCACCATGGAGGGAGGTTTGTGTTGACTGTTATCATGGATAAACTGACTTCACATGTTTTTTATACCAGAAGTAATAACCTAAATCTTCCCCTAATGTAAATCTGGTAAACTGCAGTTGCTCCGTGGTAGTTAGGCGAGTAAGCAGGTAAGAAAGATGAGAAAATATTAGATTTGATTTCTGCATTGCTCTGATTTGAAATTTTCACCTGAAACGACTGCAGTCAGGCGGGCTGACCTTTCCCCAAGCAGAAGAATGCAGTTTAAAAATGTTAAAATGATGTAATGACAGAAATCCAAGGTCTGAGTGCCAAAATGTACTCACATGATGTTCTGGTCTAAGTCCGTCCACCAGAAAATTTGCTGATGGATGTAATAAAAAAGAAATTGTACTGAATAAAAAAAACACAAGCATTTGTCAGAAGGAATGAAGAGAAAGGAAGTACGGAAGGAGGGAGGAAATAAAAACTGCATGTGGGGGAGGGGAAACTCATTAAGGTATTTAAATTCCAAATAGATGATATGGCTCATTAGGACTAAACGATTGCCTCCAACATCACTCTGAGCTATGTGTCTGGATAACAAGCATATGATAACACCATTTTAAATGTGGAGTGTGTGTCAGTGTTTGTGCGCGTACATGTGCTGTGTGAAAAAGGAAGAATGTGACTGTGGTTATGTCTGCAAAGAAATCACATTTCACAGCATATTTCACAGCCAGATGACATCAACAGTAGAATAAAAGAATCCGTCTCTCTAATCTGTCTTGTAATAGTGGCTCTCACAACCGTAGAATTACAGAATGCTTAAATCCGTTAAATCCACATAATATCCACTCAGTCTGGATTTTTGATGTATGTGCTCATGACTAAATTAGTATTTTATTTGTAATTGACTTAGTGGTAAGGTTCACTTTTATTGTATTGGTTCAGCAGTCAAACAAAGTCAAAGTCAGAGTTTCGTATCCTGAAACCCTGATACAATGCTAATCTCTGAAATGTAAGGCACAGTTCACAAATAGGTCTGTAATATCTAAACCATCTGTCATTCACAAATATGCATAGATGATTTGTTTGTGATTACTCATCATGAACTCCTGGCTGAATTTGGTGTGCAATGTGTAAATTCATGTCCATACGTGTGTGGCCATGTTTCCAGTACCAGAGTTTATGGCTCCTCCAGAAGTGTCTGCCGTGTCGTCCACAAGTCTCAAAGTTGAGTGGAGCTCGGCTGAGGGTCAAGGGATCATCGCCAGAGGACGAGTCACAGAGTATCGGGTCAACTTGCTAACTGAACAGACCAACAATCCCTATGCTCCTCCACTTATTAGCCAGGTAACACACACACACATCCATTTGCACATAATGAGCAGGACACCTGTAAAAATTTAAAGCTTACCTGCAGCCTTTCTGTCTCTCTCTCTCTCACACACAATGTGACTGTGTAAAAAGATTTATGTCATGGCCACACACACACAGACAGACAGACTCGCACATATAGTTTAAGGTAAATGCTGTTGGATCACACCATCCTCAGCAGAGCTGATGTTTCACTGTGCTTTCCTTGTGTGGGAAATGCTCTCACTGGGACCAGCAGAGAATGAATAAACATGTAACTGAACCACCACTTGACTTGCTAAAAGGTTCAATGAATTGCACTTGATTTGATGCAGCAGTATGTGAGAAAAGCACTGATATCTTACTAAAAGATGTTTAATTAGAAATGGAGGTCTCATGACCAGAATTAATACACAATTAATCATGCAGCTGTTGTGTAAGGGTTGTCAGGTCATGTGAACAGCAACTACAACATCAGAGTGTGTGTACAAAGTTTAAATAAATTAAATGACTGAGGTCAGTTTGTTAAACTCCTGATTCTTTCTTCTGCTCCCCTCCTCTTTTCTTCCATAGCTTTATTCTCCCTTAGAGAACATGTAATTGTCACAATAAGTTTTAATCCTTTGGCTTTCTTTTTCAGGTCTTACACAGGGTGGGACCATCATCACAGCCTGTTCATGTAGTGAAAGGATTGAAGCCTTACCATGTGTACAACTTCACAGTGACACTCTGCACAAAAACAGGTTGCATCACCAGTCTGCCAAGCACAGGACGGACCCGACCAGCAGGTAAACAAAAATAAAGCCCGATAGAAACTCGGTTTAAAAATAGAGAAATGCTGATCGGGCCAATACATTCACTCACTCACTCACTCACTCACTCACTCACTCACTCACTCACTCACTCACTCACTCACACACATACTGTGTGTGTGTGTGTGTGTGTGTGTGTGTGTGTGTGTGTGTGTGTATATATATATATATATATATATATATACATCTCAAGATAATGGCAGTTTAGTTCCGTTACTTACTGTGTGTAGTATTGAATCATTAAAGCATGTGGTATTCATAACAACTGCAACACAAGCCCCTGACATATGCACACACGCATCTAAGAGCACACAGTCAGTCATTGGGTACTTAAGTGGCGACAGCATTGGTTGTGTTAACCAGAGGGGATATTCATGGCGCACCGCAGTAAAAACAATTTACTGTTAATTACAAGGAGAAAAATGTGGCGTAGCACACACTTCCTGCTGGCCATGAATCAAACACACACGCAGTTATAGAAACACACACACAATGTCTCTCTCCCTCTCTCGTTTGCTTTAGATTTATAACCATTAGGAAGTAGGATGAATTAGCTGTGTTTAATAACTCAGGCACAAATCTATGGGACTGAGATGAGCACTAATTGATCAGTTCGGGATAACATAGACCCACACACGCACAGAATTTTTATTCAATGTCTTTATCTGTTTCTCTCTGACCGTCTGTTACTTTCTCACTTCTCACTCAATCCATCCGTCACTTCTATCTCTCCCCGACGCTTTTCACTTGAACACAAAATAGCACATGGCAGCAGAGGAACATGAATCACTCGGCAATATACATATTGTACACACACGCACACTTGACCCTCCAACACACTTTTCCATCTGTTCACTCATGGTTTCTGCTCTTGCTGCTCATTTTATGTTTTTTTTTTTCAGTTTTGTTTTTGTTTTGTTTATCCCTTTAGGTAAGTAGACAATGGGTGCTCTGAGTGGTTGAGAAAAAAAACAACCTTTCATCTATAAATACTTGCTCAGGGATTTGAGCTTTTGAACGTACTCTAAACAGCTACATCTGTTGACATAGTGAATATTTTCATTTCATACAATTCTCAAAAAGTCCTTCCTTGTGTTTATTGTGATGAATGATACTTCATATTGTAATTGGTGGACTTTTTAAATGTATTTTTAATGGCTACATCTGTTGACACAGCGACAGTGTTTATTTCAAGTGATTCCAAAGACTTCTCTTGACTGTAATACAGTACAATACAATATGGCTTATTGTACCCAGTTGACTTTTTGAATGTATTTTTAACAGCCACATCTGTTGCCACCATTGTGTTTCATCCAACACCAAAGATGTCCCTTGTTTCAACTATAACAAATGATAATGGCATATGCCATTTGCCAGATTTTTGTTTTTTTTTTTAATCTCAAAACAATTTGCATAGCGTGTGCTAGTCCATTGGGCGTTGAGCTTCTGTTGTCGCTCCACGCCTCGACACTTTATATTTAGTTTAAAACTATTGCCTCCAGAGTTCACATGAACTATTTAACAATAATTTTTAGAGCATAATCTGAGTTACTGGGAGGTGCACTGTCCCTTAGTGTTAAATCAGAGCTGTAATAATGAGGTGAAAGAAAGTTCTGAAAAGCAGTTGCCTGTGTGTGTTGTACTAGTCTATGTATTGTACAGTATCAACCCCACTGTCCTCTGTGTTAAGCCAAATTTTCTTCCTCCTTGTCTCGAGAAAAGTCAAATCTGTTTTCACTCTGCACCCATTGTCACCCTGCAGAAAGAAATCCAAACAAATCTTAATCCCATTACAAAAAAATTTTGATTAATTTTGATACATAATCTTACCTTATTCTTTACCTATTTTCAAAAATGATCCACTATATTTTGAATGAAAAATTAACAGAGCCAAATAAATAATAATAAATATGTTCCATTTTTAGGAAAAATCTGTACAAAAACTGAAAACTTCTGCATTAATTGTCCCAACGCCTGTTTAAACATTCTTTAAATTTGGTCTTAAAATGTTGTTTTAGAGACTGACATAAATATTGAAATATCTCTCTGAATGAAACTTTGTGGAGGAAATGATCCTCACATTAAGTGGCACTCCTGGTAAGGTGCGCTTGAGTGTGGTACTGATGCACTGATAAATCTACCACACATAAGGCAGGGCCATTAGAGTCAGCTACCATCTGCTGTAAGTGAGCACAGAGCATCTGTGAAACCACTGGAGTTACACCAAAGCACATGACTGAACATTAGCGCGCACACTAAGACAGACGTAACGACACAAGGAAAGCGCTCTGCCCATGTGTGTGGATGCATTTGCAATTGTTTCAACGTGTGTGTCTTTCCACAAAGTTATCGATCACGACGTAAAGCGAGTGGCTAATCAGGGGCTGATGGTGATGTTTTATGTATCCTACATCCATAAAGGCTTGTTCTACAAGACATACACACAGAGAGACATACACGCATACACACTCACACTGTAACACCACTCAACAGAACAGGAACTTTATTGATTTACGCATAATTGGCCTGAGGCCCTTCTTGAGGAGAGAAATATGCATGGCAAGGGATCGCCATGTCAATAAGTGGTGTGCTTGTGTGCGTGGTGTAACTGTACGCTGAGAGCCTGTTAAGACATGTCAGTCGCTGTAAAAACAGAAAACACACACACATGCACAAT
This sequence comes from Chaetodon trifasciatus, assembly GCA_037975065.1. Lineage (NCBI taxonomy): Eukaryota > Metazoa > Chordata > Actinopteri > Chaetodontiformes > Chaetodontidae > Chaetodon > Chaetodon trifasciatus. The sequence continues at coordinate 18,547,630 of JBBMOE010000001.1, forward strand.
TGCTCCTGGGAGCTGGCCCATGATTTAGCTGCTTCATTACCATGTCGGCAGGTAAAATTAACCTTTCTGGTGGACTGTTAACCTTTTGTGTGTGTGGGTATACATGTGTGTTTGAACACACGTGTGATAAGGCAGGTGGCTTTCGTCAAACTGAATGTGTCATAGTGTTAAGTGCATTTCAGTGAATTAACAAGCAGATGCAATAAGTGAATACATGACACACGAAGAATAGAGGACAGCACATTAGAATCCCACAGAACACCGGAGAGGAAAGCTTGCGCAGTCACATTTTTCTGTTTTTACCCTAAACAGTATTTGAAGAATACCTTTATTATATGAGTCTGTCAGTCAATGTAGAGCTGTACTGTGTTAGAAATAAAGAAGGAATGTTTGACATGAAGTTGGATGCCAAAAAATGTCCCAGGACAAGGGCTTACTTAAAGACCCAGGGGCAGCTGCTGGAGTGTCATAATAAATTCTGTAATGATAAATAGTGTAATAATAAGAAAATTACTTTTGACCCACTCAGGAATTTTTGTTGAAGAGAAAATTGGTGAATGTGTAAGAAAAAATCTGTTTGTACAAAGGATTCTTGCATGAGTCCCATTCAGTGTCACTCCCAGTTCTAACAGTTCACTGATCTCATACGGACACAAAAGTCAAGTAGGAAGAACAAGTGCTTTGATGATTGTTATGAGTGTGATTTTTACTGTTAAAGTGAAAATATGCTCTTTACTCCACCAACTTTATAGAATGTGAAATGGAGTAATCTGGAAAGCAAAGACAGTCTATGTTTCCTTTCAGTTTTAAACCAGTCCAGTTTATTCTTTCTCTGTGTCGTACACACACTTCCTGGGCGTTATGTTGGGTGCCATCATAGCTGACAATAGCTCTGCCGGAGTGAGTGGATCAGATTTAATGCCCTCAGTCAACAGTGCACCCAGGGACACTCCAATTCACTGAGGTCAGCCCAGTTTGATCAACCCTCGAAACCAGAGGAGCGTGGTCTGTTTTGCCACGGCGTTTTACTCAGAAGTCCAGGAAACCTGGCTCACCCTTGGATGCAGTGAGAGGCTTGTGTTGCCTCTCCCCGTGCACAGATACTGTAAGGCTTTGTTGTCCACAAGATAAAGGTCTCCTATCCGACTGTCACATGCATCTACACAAGAATTCTATACAATCCCTCTGAGTGTGTTTTTATGTGTATGTATGTATATATTTGGCATATATTCGTTTTTTTGGCATCCAACTTCACATCAGTGAAGTTCACCACTATTTAAAACAAGCTGCCTGTGTGTGTGCGTGCGTGCGCATGTGTGTGTGCGTGCGTCTCTGACAGTCAGTGTTCTAAATGTCACCATAGCTCAATTTCAATAGACTGGTAAGCTATCGATTGGCAGTAATTTATGGTTTGATGTGGCAAGATGAGCCGCCTAAGACAAGCTGTCCACTTCCCTTTTAAGAGCTCTATTAGAACTCACACTAAAGATGGTCCGCATGTGTGTCACTGAGAGCTAATTTACTCCTTCCACAGACCATTTAGACCATTACCGAAACACACATACACACAGAAACACAGCGATGGAATGACACTTAATGCGCACACATCTTTCCCATCTCTACACCAGTCCATCACTTGCTATATTTCTTTCTCCATTCTTATATATCTCCTCTAACCATATTAGCCAGTCTCCGCTTGATTTATTTGTGATTTGTGTTGAAGCTGCGGCTCCAGTAGCTCCCAGTATGTTTCAAAGGGACATTTAATTTAACATCTAAAGTGAAGGAAGGAAATTAAATTGACCCCCTGTTAAATGAAAAGGGGACTTTTGTCCAATCTAGACATACAGTAGGTATGAGAGACATGTGGTGAAGATATGTGTTAAGATATGCTGTAAAAACAAAACATCAGGATCACAGAATGATCTCATCGATGATTACAAGTGCAGCATTAGAATGTTTTTGAGTGTGTTATGAAAATCTGATAAGTTGACATTCAGTCTCTCATTTTCTCTCTTTCTCTCCTCAGCTCCAACAGGACTGTCTCCACCTAAACTACATCCAGTAAATGAAACAACCATTCAGATAGACTGGAAGCCCCCAGCCCACCTCAATGGACCACACCCTTTATATCAGGTCTGTAAGAGCATTGGCTCACATACACTGAGTGCCAGTTGGCATTGCTGGTGGCACCAGGTCAAAGTTTTTTGCTTACCCATTGAAATATTTGAACATGGGCTGGATGGATTGCCACAAAATTTCCTTCATGGTGCCCAGCAGATGACTTTGGTGATGATCTGACTCCTCTTCTGGCACCACCTTGTGTTTAACTTTTGTATTTTTGATTAAAAATGTCTTAACAACTGACATTTGGATTGCCGTGAAATTTGCTTCACGCTTTGAAGCCCTCCTCAGGATGAATTGGGATTTCTTTGGTGATCCCCTGACTTACATGTAGCGCCATCATCAGGTCACAATTCCAATTCGTCCAATACTGTCCCCTACCATTCCCCATCATGCTCAGTAGTACTTTGTGTTTGTTGCTAGGAAGCAAATGTTGGCTAACACGCTATAGTAAAACGGAGAGCATGGTATAAATATTAAACCTACTTAACATTCGCGTGTTAGCATTGTCTTTGAGAGCTTGTTAGCATCTAGCTCAAAGTACAGCCTCAGTGCCACTAGCATCACTGAAGACTCCATAAAACAGTCCATAAAATTTCAATGCGATTAGATATTAACAATTCATGACTGCAAGTAGATACTGTTATTATTGTTGAATAATTACTATTATTGTTTTTATATTTTTTTTAGGTGGAGAGGACAGATGTCTCTTTATCTGACCCACAAGATCCTGTTGTCAGAGGAACCAGATTCCCAGGAAACAGTTACTACCAGTTTCCCAGTGACACCCTTCCTATCAACACCGACTTCACAGGTAAGAAAGCATCAAGGTACATTTAGAAGTCTGTGTGTCTATCAGACAATGGACGGCACTTCTGTCTACATTACTATATACTGTGCATGGGAGTATGTGAGCACATGCATGCATACATGCATGTGAGTGTTTGCTGGTATGTTTTTGTGTTGCTCTGTAATTGCACTGCAGCCTCTCAGTCTTCTAGTGAAGAGAATGACTTCCCCAGTCATCTTAAAGGACAATTATCTTTCTGTTTACCAGCATCATTAGAGGGTTGAGCTGCACAGCCAAACATGTTCTGCTTCATCTGAGAACATCACCCAGTCTGACGCTCATAATTAATGACTGCTGATACTAATCAGTGGGATTTGAGCGGGCAAAGCTCTTCGATGCCACTCGAGATTACTTCACTGTCCTGCACAAACCTCGTATTATCAGTTGTGTTTTTCTGTGTTGACATGATGTTTAAGTTTTGGGCAGAGATAAAGCCTATAAACTGTATGATGAAATGTCAGAAATGAGGGCAGACTAGTTTTCTAAAACTGGTAACAAATTCCTGACTTTGTGCAGATAAAACCTGCAGTCTTTATGTGACCATGATGAACCATAATTGAGTCAATAAGGCTCTCTGTGTTGATCACAAGTCATGTTCTTCTTAAAATACCCAACTATGTTGACAGTATGTCCAAATGCTGAAGAGAGGCACACGTTTGAGAGTGACCTTTTAGTGGCCTTATGGGAAGATGGATTATAATTTATTAAGATCACAGATGAGATTTTGCTATAATGATATCAGATTTTTGACCTCCTCTTTGTCCTCCATAAAACGATGTGGGCCACTTGATAACTGAGAGATGTGTACAAACAGATTTTTGAGGAAATGGTAAGAAATCCCTCCAGCTGTCTTACCTCATTCTTTATCTCTACTCGTGGTTCCCAGTTCTTGTTCATTGCTCTCTTTGAATGCTGTTTTTATCCCAAATCAACAAATGATGATTTTTCATCTTATCCATGCTCATTCAGCACAAAGGTAAATAGATGTCTTTGAGTACTGCCAGCAAATAGATGATGATTTTTACCATTGAGGGGGTGCCTCTCATCTCCTCCACTCTTCTCCTTCATAAAGGGTAATGGATCAGACAATCACTTTCAGACCGGATCTATTCTGGACCATGAATGTGTCGGCAGTCCTCAAACCATCGCCCTTTTACAACCATCAATACTAATAGCATCATCTACAGACAATTATTCCCATCGAAGCGCATGGAACAGCGAACAAATCAAAGCCAAATTGGATTATGAATGTAATGCAGTGTAATGCCCCCTCGAGAGTCAATTGATCACAGAGGAGAGACTCGTCAATCGTTGATGTCTTGTGGAAACCTAGTAACTCCAACAATGACAACTGTAAGAATTTTGAAGAGTCAAATCTTTGTATAATCTTTTTGTTTAGTATCATGTTGCAGGACCCCATATTTCATCCAGAAAGCATCATGAACTTTTGACAATGCGTTGCTTGGAAATGACGCTCTTTAGAGTCTTGAGAAAACTTTACATATGAGGTTCTTATTTTCCCAGCAGCAGCATTGATGGAAGCAGCAGATCATCATTTTTCTACGTCAACATTATGCATCATTCTAGGAATATTAATAATTTGTTGTTTCCATAAATTGTTCATTAAAGTTCTTACTTCAGGCTTTCTCGTTTCCTAAACATGACTTAAGGGCACGTCTTTGAGCCCGGCCCACATTTTATGTGGTCTTAGACTAATTAAGATTGAGATGCACCATGCAAAATGACAAATTTGCCCTTTCACCTATAATTTTATGGCCGCTTTACTTAAATTATTTTTGGCTAAATAGGTTGTTTTCCATGTGCGATTATTGTTATAGAAGTGGATGTTTCCATAAATGATAAGTCTGGTCACTTGTGATTAACGATGCTTCTTAATGCTGAATGAATTTAGGGTACTTGAGGTCAATATTTACCACACTGAATCTTACTTTAGATAAAATAGGATTATAACCATATGCAATCACGCTGTGATTATGAAAACCCTGTAAGTGCTTGTTTCCATAAATGCATGTTAGTCCATTCATCTTATCTGTAATGCCTCTGTATGTAAAGCCCTACAATGTGACTTCCTACTCTCCTTGTTCATCTTTGAATTAAGGTCTCAGTTAAGAGTGAAATACGATATTATTCGATAATCTATTTAAATTGATACTGGTTCAAAAAAGATTATGTTGTCCTCTCTCCTCATCTGTTATTCTTCAGTATTTGAAACGGAAATGGGCTGATTGGACGAGGATGATGGCCTGCTCAGATTTTCACTAATCCAGATATATTTCTACAACCCACAGCAAATGAAGAGAGATGAAACATCACAAATACAGTTTTGGAAAAAAAAGAAGAAAAAATGAATGCAGGAACAAATAGACTTGGATAATTTCCAGACACATCTGATACAGTACGTTGCTGCAGCACCACTGCAGCAACTGAGCAGGAAAGAGGGAAATGTTAAATGATACAAATTATTTTTCCTTAATTAATATGATTGATTGCCAGGCATTGACGTTGAGAGGAGAGGGGGAGAAATGTGTGAAGGGAAAGTTTGCACAGACATCATTAGTTTTTCCCCATTTAAAGATTAATCAGAAGAGGCTGGGCTCTTTAATTCTGTCATTTGTATATTTAATGGGCTGCTGCAGAATCTATGAGTGTAATTAGCTAGCTGCCGCGCTCTCATTAATACGCCAGGCTCTGATTAATGCCAGCACAGAGCTAACATGACTGGAGTTATTCAGGTTATGTTGTGTAGATGATTGCACACAACCTCCACTGTTTACTGAGACAGAGAGAGGAGAAACAATACAAAATCACATGAAACAATCCTACCTAATAAATAGGACTATACTTAAAACTGTAAATGGCTGAATATGGCTGCATGTTAATGTTACATATTGTGGAATATGACATAAATTGTTTGCTTAGGCACAGAGGGAGGGGAACAGTACATTAAGTGTGAACAATAAACTCAGTTTAACAGTCTTTAATCATTTTTAATGTACAAAAGACCCAATTGGAACAATATAATTCAGTCTCTTAACAACTTTGGAGGTGATAGTGTGAGTGTAATTGGTTTTATGTACTTGTAGGTGATAAAATGTTTTCTTTACAATACATAATTTGATATATCACTGATGAAAAAACTTTTTGCATTGTAGGGTGCAGTGAACATGTTGCCTGAGATGTAGTCAACTAGCAAGGCTCCAGACTTGTTCACTGAATTTGCATTTTTTTCACAAGCAATAAAAAGTGAATCTATAATAATTAGCCCTCAGAATTTGTGTTTTTTTAATTGGGAAAATATTATGCCAGTAGTTAAATGAATTACTGTGGGGATGACAATTAAATGACATTTTGAAAGAAGTTTATTATGTAGTGTGTCAAATTGAAATATAGTTAAGTGATTAGGCCATCTTTTCTTTTTTTAAATCAAGTTGTTACTAAGTGCTTAACATTAAGCATTGATGTGTAGTGCTTGTGAGGAATGAAGGCCTGTTGCGGAAACAGTTTGTGTTGAGCATGTATATTTATGTGGCGTGTGCTCTCAGGTGCACAAGGTGCATGCTGGTATTTTGTGTTTGTGCTTGCATGTACTCTGTATGTGCAACAGAGGCACCTGTCACGATGTGTGCTCAGGTTTGTCTGTTGATGGCTCCAAAGTGGTTGTCAGTGTGAAGTAGCACAAGTCCTTCGGGGAAATCTGAAGGAAGTAATGCTGAGCGTGAGCAGTGTCACTTAGATGCTGTGCATTTGGACCAAACACCTTGGCCAAGCATGTGTTGACAGTCTGTCTCTCCCTATCGCAACAGACTCTCACAAACATACTGTACAGCATACGCAACCACCAGCAGTTGTGAATTGTTATCGTACATGCATCTCTTCTTGAAGTTATTAGAACAACATATTCTGTATACAAAACGCTCAGTTCTTTCAAAGATTAACATGTATATATAAAGATATTTTAATACTCGCATTGACCTCTCTGCCACCACAAATGAAGTCAAAGAACTCTTTTAGCTATCCTTAACACCAACAAACTACTGTTTGCCAACTGTGGGGCTTGGATTGGAACTCTTGAATAATTTATCCAAAGTGGTTCCCTCATAAACACAGCATGACATGAGGAGACACACATTTTGGAGCTCTGGGTCCATCTGAAGACAGTGGAGGAAAGCTCAATAGAGTTCAGGATTTCATATGAACATATGATGCATCACCGTTCATTATTTAATGTGTCTGACCATTGCACACAGCTATTTTGTACTGTATAAAATGTATATGAACTCCTGTGCTCATGCGACAGGAATGATAGTTATGTTACTTTCTCACTGTCAAATCCTATGAGAGCACCCTATGTACAGGACTTGTTTGTGTGTATGTGTATGATGGAATATGCACCTCCCATGTCCACTATAGAAAGCACAGTTTGATGCTATCTGCTGTAAATGCAATTAATAACTCTTTATACCAGAGTTGGACTGGTAAAACTGGGAGGAAAGTAGGATATGTACAAAGGCGCTGAGTTGGGAGTGAAAGAGGTAAAAAGAAAATTGAAGATGCAAGGGGATAAAACACATTCAGATGAGGCAATAGGTGGAGAACAGGAGAATGAAAAGGTCAAGAAAAAGAAGAGGAAGGTTAAAAGCAAAGAGAAGAAAGAAAGGAAAGTATGAGAGATCAGGAAAGTGTGACACAGAGAAGGTTAAAGGGGGATAATGTAATGTCAGGTGTCTGTCATGACTCCACTCATCTCTGTGCTGACAAGGTCATGAATGTAAATGACAGATGCCTGCTTGATGTACAGAGTGCAAGTCCAATGTAAAGAACATCTTTGTCTTAGCTGTATAGTATCACCACAGTTATTCTCCATTTATTTCCATTTAGACTTGTTTGTAAATCATTGACCAAGGTAAAACTATTGATCTTGTGGATCTGTGCACTGCCAAAATGAGACAGTCAGAACAAGGAGAAGTGCAACAAATCTTTCCTCTCGTTCCATCTGTAGTTTGTAGCTGCAGTTTATCGTCTGAACAACTGGACTGAATAGAAATGACAAACGTGATAGCTTGTGAGCTGCATCTTAATAGATGAGAAAAAGATGATTTTTGGCAAAAGTAAAAAGAATGCCCCATTCTCCAATGGTGGTTGGGTGATTTTAACATCAGCAGCGCTGGTCAGTGATTTGAATCCCATCCAGAGCTCGTACAGTATGAGAACCATTACCACAGTAATGATTACTGCCACAAACTCCTGGTCCTCCTGTAATTTAAATCCCTAACAGAGTGACGTCCTAATATTTTGAAGTGGATCTCTTGAGTCCTTCTTCTTTCTTTTCTTTCTTATCAGCTCAGTTAAATTTGACTTTAGTGTGAATATAGAGGAAGTCAAGAATGTTTTTGCTAATCCGATAGATGGAAACATGCTGACGCCAACATATATTAGGGCCAGTGAGAGAAAAATTAAAACCATCAGGAGAGCTAGAACTCATCAAATGTGCTGTTGTAGTGCTTGGTAGGTACCATCACTCTTTTCTGAGCCCCGTTTTTTAAGCCCATACTTGTTTACATTTTGGCAAATTGGCACCATCAAGAATATACTGAATTAGCGAGGAGCTGTTGCTGCTTCCTGTTACCTGTTACCTCTGACCAGTACACAAACTGCTGTACAGATTGCAACGCTATCTGAGATCAATTTTAGATTTTGAGCTATTCAGACAAGATTGCTTAAATTGACTTGACAAGTGCAAGTCACCATATTTTGCTATATATCAACATTTTCATCATAACAGTGTATCCACTGACAAATAGATCCAATGTAACATACAGAACATGTATTTTTCATTCAAAATGGTGCAAAAACTAGGAGCTTTGAAATCTCCATTCATCTTGAGCTTGCCATGTAACTGTTTGACTTCTCTCTATGTTAAGTGAATTCACACACTAATTATTTTGCTAACACCGGCTTTTGATGAACTCTGGACTGCCTCCATTCAAGTCCTCAGATCTTCCCACACTTCTGTTCCCTTCAGAGACAGACAGAGCTGAGGATACGCACGCGTACTCAGACACACACATAAAATCACATCCTCTGTGTCGCTATGTGGATCTAGTAGTGGATTAAGATCCAATCTCTGATCTATAGTAACATGACAAGACAGCACTCTGGATGAATTCTGTGTGTGTGTGTGTGTGTGTGTGTGTGTGTGTGTGTGTGTGTGTGTGTGTGTGTGTGTGTGTGTGTGTGTGTGTGTGCATGCATGTGTGTGTGTGTGTGTGTGTGTGTTAGAGGTCTTGCTGGTCTAAGAACCCACAAGTTTCCCACATTGCTGAATCTTTGATTGACAGTATGTGCTAACAAACGAGGAACTCCACCATTTACAACTGAGGCATGACAGTTTTGTTGAATGACACAGTAGATGTAACTTTTTGATCAGTTACTGTCCTTTTTAAATTAGAATACCTCCAATTACCCAAATCTGTTGTCATTCTAGTTGGTGGTTTTATATACAGACTGTCTCTTATTTGGGACAGCCTGTGAAGACAGCAATGTGCCTTACAAAGGGGTTATGGTATTGTATGAGTGAGGGTTCAGACCTATGTACGAAAGTGTTGTGCAAGTGGTGTTTATTGGGTTTACCTTGCACGTCTTATGGATTTGAACAAGTGTTAATTCAGGAAGAGGGAGAAGAAGTGTACGTATATTATTGCACTGCAGGTAATCAGAAAATTAAAGAACTTCTTTTTAGGTTAGAGGCTAAATGCTGGGTGCTGATATCTAAATGGTCAGTGTAACACTGGGACACTACAGGTTCCTTATCGAGGTACAACCACAACTAACCCCCCACAGGGTCCAGCAGAGTTTAAAAGGGTTTAGTGCTGTTCTAAGTCTAAAGAGGGACATATGTGGTTCCCCAGTTTCATTATATTTTATATAGAATTTAACATGTCTTGATGTATTGAAAGTATTGCTTAGCCCATGTAAAATTTATTCCTGTGAACAAATTAAATATTATCAAATCTTTTACTCTCTCTGTCTCTGTCTCCACACACATTTGCTCCTGATTTTACTGCGTATAAGGTGTTGAGTTGAGCTTCAAGACTCGATCTCCAGATGGCCTGCTGCTCTGTGCCTTCTCCCCAGGAAATCAGGAAGAGTTCTTCGCTATTCAGATCAAAAATGGACGCCCTTACTTTTTGTTTGACCCACAGGTATGTACAGTTTTTTTGCTTGTTTCTTTCTTTTTCCTTTGACATTCCCTCAGTTATTTTCATCTCTCACATTATTGTTTAATTCTGCTCACTTTACTTACTTGTCCCCCCCCCCCACCTGTCTTTTTCTTATTTTCCTTCTGATCCACCTAGTTCTCGGTCTCTCTCCCCCCTCTCTCTTTTTCTCTCTCACTTGCTCTCATCTAATAAATGTGATCTGTAGCCCCTCATTGGTTTCTGTCAGGGAGACAGGGAGAGGGGAAAAAACTTTGAAAGTGTGTCAACGTTTGAATTGGACTGCAATTAACTCATTCCCTGCAGTCACCACGCGTGAATACCAATTGCAAGCTAATTAAGCTTTGCACCCTTACACATACACGCACATATACACACACACACACACACACACACACACACACACACACACACAGACGCATACATACACAGCCCTGCTTGCCTTATCCATCCATACAGACACATGTAGTGGGGTTAAAGAGTCAACGACTTCGATGATGAAAGTGATGATGGGAGATGATTACACATACTTCTATGAGGCCACCAACTAATTACACACTCAAACAAACACACGCACACACACACTTACACTTTCCTTCCTCATCGCTATCACTTTCCAGTACTTATCAAAAAGACTTCATCAAAATGAAACCATTGAATGAATCTGTGTGTGCAGAGGGGTGTGTGTCACTGAATAGATCCTTGTTTACTTGCAATCTTAATGTGTGTCTGTGGTTGTGTGTACTGCTGGAAATGCAATGGCTTGTATGTGCGTCTTCTCCAACTGGGTTGATTCCTTTGTTTAGGTTAGTTTGGGGTAATTAACAGTGGGAGTAGTGTCACGGCTTATTAGTGCTCCCCTAGATACATATAGCTGGGCCCATTACTTCTCCCTATTAGCCTGTTGAGCTAGCCTAATGGGATTACTAGTGCAGGGGGGGTAATTTAGCATGACACAGGAAAGTGATATGCTCATAAATATGTGCACATGTGAGCTGCCACGCGCACACACACACACACACACACACACACACATACACTCAAAGTAGATTGAAGTACATGAACACTCAAAAAGATTCCATTTCACTTGTACAAGAGATAAACCAAAACATTGGAGTTATCTTCCTGTCACAAACTATTTAACACACACACACACACACACACACACACACACACACAAATACATACATGAATCTAGCCTGATTTTGAGATGATTTTGTCGTGGCCAACCAAGTACCAGCGTCATGGCCAATTGTGAACAACAATGGGGCATCTCTACCCATGTGGTGTGACATGCTAAAGAACCTGTCATTCAGCGTCTGGTACACACCATGACACCCTGATAAAAAAAGACTAGCATGACAGATTTCTTTTATCTTGACACATCTACTGTGACATCTGATGTGTTCCTGAATGTTGACCAATCAGGTGCAGTCAGGTAAACATGGCAAAGAGGAGGAAGGATGCTGAGGTTGCTGCTGTCAGGTGGGACAATGAAAAAGTTGAGCTGTGGCAACAGTACCCCTGTTTATTTAATATTTCCTCAAAAGAGTACCATGACCAAGTCAAGAAAGAGAAATATTGGCGGGAAATAGAGGAAACACTTCATCAGCCAGGCAAGTAGCTGGCTATGCGGTCATAACATTATCCCCAGTCCTAATTGTGGGAATATGCTTATCATTACTAACTCCAGATTAAATGTTAAAGTAGCCTCTTTGATGTGGCCAACACTGCCAAGCCTGCCCTTTGTAAAATAAAGAACCATGGAAATAAAATTGCTATATGTGAAACTCTCTTAGATCACTCAGGTACAAAGGGGCAAGACTGTTCACAATTTTAGAAGTCAGGAGGAGTACTTTAATATCTGATCTGACATGGACAGGGAACCAGTGAAGTGTAGCTAAAATTGGTGTAATATTCATCAGTCAAATTGCCTGGTTTTAGTTCAGACTGTAGTTGTAGTATTCTGAACTTTTGAAGACTTTGAGTAGTAGCATGCGGTAGACCAACCAACCAAACAACCAAAAGTTAAAATGATCAAGGGCAGGAATTAGGGCCTCTGCATCAGCCATAGAGAGGAAAGGCCTAATTTTAGCAATGTTGTGTTGTTTGGATCAAAGGACACAGTAATATCAAATGTTACATGATGAGTCTTGGCTGTCAAAGGTGACCAATGACGCTGAATTTAGGATCAGGAAATTACATGACATCCAGGTTTTCACAGCAGACAAACAGGGATCTTAATTTAATAACATGGGAATGGTCATCTGCCTTGACAGGCATATATGCACAGCTGAGTATCATCAGCATAGCAGTCCTACATATAATTTGGCCAAGAAGTGAAATATAAAGGGAAAGATAAGCAAAAGGCCAAGACCAGAGCCCTGAGGTCCTCCGTATTTCACGTCAGGTGATGACAAATGACCATCAGACTTTTGAGATGATCTCTCTCTTTACCATTTCATAGAGATGTATCTGAAATTATTGAAAAGGTAGCCGTTGAAAAATTTTGTATAGACACAAGGTCAACACCATGATAACAAAGATTTTAAATGGGCTAAGATTGAAATATGTATCCTAATATGACAAGAATGGGAAACAGAAAACATGTGGAAGACAACACCTCAGTGGAAACAGAGATCTGAATGTCATCTGATGCAGGAGTAACAAACAATACACTCTGTTCTCCTTTCTGTGTCCATAAACAATTGCCTTCAAACACACAAATGTGCAAACACATACACACCATCTTAAACACATGCATGCGGGCATTTGAGCATTACCACACAACAGTGGGCACACACCTGAGTTGAGTGCTATTCTACTCAAGTGCAGGCTACACGGACTGTCCGCATCATCAGTGGGTATTCAGTAAAACAAGGTTTCAGCGCACCTGTGTATGTTCTAAATGCCTTGCTGAAGGGCAACTCAGTAGTAGTTTCTGATAGAGTTGACTGTTAGTTGCTTCCACTGCCAGTATCTCTCAGGCAAGGGGTTCAAATGTGGGAGTATGTGTATGAGAGAGAGAGAGTGGTGGAGAGACTCCTTCCACATTGTCTTGTTAAGTAGAGCTGTCTAGCAATGGTAGTAAAGACGTCAGATGCTGATATACTCTGGCATTCATACATTTATTGATCTCATCATTAAATCTACATCACTATGTGCCCATCTATGTGTGGATATACAGTATGCTGTTTGTGTGAGTGTGCACGTACCTGTTACTCTTGTTTTACTACATTACTCTTTGCCTACTTGCTAAAAGCGGATCACAACAATGATGTCATACTTAATAGGTAGCAAAAAGCCCCGCAACAACACTTTGATGATTATATGTGCATGTTCCTGTCCTTTTGAGGGTGGTGTGGGTATGATGTGTGTCATCGATCCTTAATGCGTATCCTCGCTCACACAACAGAGGGATAAAGAAGTGATAATTTAATAGTTTGATTGCACTGTGATTTTGAAAAGTGGTCTCTTTTGAGCCAGAGGTCATGGATTTACTTCAGCCATTACTGTAAGACACATAGGGGTGAGAGTTAGGAAAATTAGTACTAGTAAGTCTGCTGGATGTCTTCACAACCTAATGTATATGTGTTTCAGTGTTTTCCTGTATTTGTTTATGTGTGCATGTGTTTGTGTGTGTGTGTAGGGCTCAGCGGTGGCTGTGAGCGTACAGGGTGATGGAGGTCGCCGCTACAATGATGGGCAATGGCACAGCATCGTAGCAACAAGGCGAGGGGCCGTGGGAACAATCGTTGTAAACGATCAATACAGAGGTAACACGTCTCATATTCATACTGAACACCGTGTGTATCTGCTCCGTGTGTGGGTGTGTGAGTGTAAGTGCAAGTGTATTTATGCTCATCTATACATGTGAGAGTGAGATGGACATGTATGTGTGTGGATGGGTTTTGCTATGTGTGTAAATCTCCCAGCTCTGCATGGAGGTATTAGTCAGGTTAATCCCAGTCACTCTATGTCTGATGAGAAAAATACTGCTTCACACTCACAGAAACACACAAGTGTTGCTCAGTTGTTCTCAAATATGCTTTTAATTTTCTTAATTTCTTTGTAAATCTGGACAGAAACTACATAAGCATAACCCTTCTCTAAAATCTGTGAGTGTGTGTGTCTGTGTGTGTGTGTGTGTGTGTGTGTGTGTGTGTGTGTGTGTGTGTGTGTGTGTGTGTGTGTGTGTTGGTGGGTGGGTGGGTGTGTAGGTAGGTGTGTTGCCTGTACCCCTTTTCTGTGTCCCATCCCTTTTTGTCCCCCAAATGCTCGGTTTTCATTTTTACTCTTACTCACTCTTAATTCCACGCTTTTGCTTTGCCCGGCCACATTTTCATGTAACACCACCCTACCTCCACAACCCCCAGGAAGTGCGTCAGCGTCCAGTGGCAGCACCATTATTGGTGAGAACACGGGGTTGTTCGTTGGAGGACTGCCTGAAGACTTTATTTTGCTAAGACAGGATTCAGGTGAGTCCATCATCACCCCTTTTAAATATTATGTGTTATTGTTAATCTTTTTTAACATGTAAATAGATTTGACACATTTCAGGCAGTCTGAACGTGGCTTGGTTTTTTAATTTTTATTTATTCTCAAAAGAGGAAATGATATGTTGCCAAAATTCTCTTATATAAATATAAAAACTTTAAAGTCCTGGTTGAGGTCCAGCCTCACATCAAACAGACCAACTTACTGCCTTCATTCATTGTCATCAGTCTCATATTAAAGCACTTATACTGTGTAACTGATTAGCACCTGGTAGCAGTTGCCACTGACAACTTGGACTTAGAATTTTAAGGTAAACTCAGTATGATCAGGCCGTTTGGCAGCATTGTGTGAAAACCTTTCAATTTGTGACATTTGTTCTGGTCTGTCTCACCAGGTGATGCCCAGCTAGTACGACAGGGTTTCCCTGGTTGCCTCAGAGATGTGAGTTTCAAGATGACTGACAGCCCCTCAGAGGAATGGAAATCTCTGGACTGGGCAACAGCCACAGAGAAAGTGGCAGTGTATGAAAGCTGGGAGGGATGCCCTGTTCACACTGTGGATGGAGCCCATTTTCTGGGTCATGGTAAGATCTTAAAGATTGTGTGTGATAGTATAAATGTTAGAATTTTTTTTTAAATGTACAATGCACACTAACATTACTACATACTACAAAGATGTATGCCCATTAATATAGCACAAAAATATGCAACAGGGTATTAGCATTGCAGAGAATGTCTGTTTTCATGAGCATGCTGTGTTGAGATACAACTTCAAGTGAATGTTTAGCGTTCCTAATACACTGGCAACACTGTACATCCTAATAAGATGCTTGCTGCTGATGTTTGTGATAATGAGGTTGTTGTTTCATGTTTATAAATATGATGATGATAAGTTAATTGGTCTCTGTGTGAAAGATCAGGTTCATCAGTGCACATGTCCTCCGTTATTGCTTGTAAGGGGCCTACTCTGATCTTTTATGTGTCTGTCACTTTGGAATAAATGACTGAACATTTTAACCTTAAACATGTCAAATAATACAAGTGTAACTCAACTTTTCTATCTTGAAAAAAAAAAAGTACAGACCATCTTTACACATTACCAGTACAGTGAAAGACATTTCCCTTTTTACTGAACCACTGGCTTTGTATTAAAATATCTTGTTGTTGGTACTTACTCCTTGTTTCAGGTTACTTGGAGATGGGCAGAGATATATTCAGTGGAGGACAGGACTTTGACATTTCTATGGATTTCAGAACAGACCAGCTCAATGCACTTCTGCTCTTTACATACAACACACAAACTGAAGACTACATGCTGGTAAGGAGTACAGACACATTTAAAATTGTTGTTTAAAGGCTGAAATTCCCCAAATGAAACTTCTGAAACACACCACAAAGCACTAACTTGAATTTTTTTGTTTTTGGTGTGTATTTTTAGGTGGAGCTGGAAGCCGGTCTCCTGTCCTTCGTCGTTGCGTCTGACGGTCACGTGACTGAACTCAGCATGTGGGTGGGACTTAGCTACTGCGATGGAGAGTGGAAACAGCTTTCATTGGCAAAACGAGGCCCTCTCATCTTTGCTGCAGTCAACGACTGGACAGAGGAGACGAGGGGAGTTGGAGGAGCATTGAGGCTGAGAGTTGATTCGCCACTGTACTTAGGAGGTGTGCCCACAGAGCTATTCCATCCTGCTCTGGACAGCCGAAGTCATAAACACGGTGAGATATACGTATGTAAGCACTGAAATGGTATTAGTTCACACAATAAAAATGGCAGCTTTTTGACCAAGAAGTGTTGCATTGGGTTGTGGCTGGTGCATTTTACACAAACTGTGCAGCTAAACTGTCCTCTGCCTCATTCAGTACAGTTTCCTGCAGCTGGTCAAACATGTCACTCTACACGTTTGTGGGCTCCTTGTTTCTGGTTTTCTACTGAAAAGTTAAACAAATAATATATGTATAGGTAGTTGCAGGTCATATTTGCTTCAGCCGTAACTTGCCTCTTTCGGGCCAGCATTCGGGCAGCATTAGATAAACCACCCAGTAGTCATAATGATACTGTAATTTTCTTGCAGTATCTTATTCAATTTAAGTCTCAATGCATGGCAGATTCACTCAATTACTTAGTTTTAATTCAATGCATTTGACAAAGTTTTCAGACAGATGTACTCTTCTCACATTCTCCTCCCGTCTTTCCTGTTCCCTCCTCTTTTCCTCTCCTACTCTTTCTCTTCTCCTTTTCTCTTTCACAGGCCTTGGAGGTTGCATAAGGGGTTTTACCATACGAAGTGATGAAACAAACCCTCCTGTCAGTCAAAGTGTTAATCTCTTTGCTGCTTCCCGTCGTTCTGTTAGAGTCTACTTAGACGGCTGTCCCACCAGTGAAAGCCGGTACAACTGCAGAGGAAACGATTCAGTGTTGGTGTATAGTGGGAGGAGGACACAAGCCACAGATTATAGTCTACAGCCTTTCACTGGTAACAATGCACAGTATACATATACAAAACTACACTGGCTCAGTGACAGCGCTCACCTGAAAGGGACGTGTAGAACTCTGGTGCACTGTCAAAACTGGAAACACAACATTTCAGTGATCGAACTCAATCAGACATTACAGAAACAATGCAAAGAACATGGCATTAATGCTCCTGTCAGCCAATTAATGAACAGCATTTTATCAAAGATGCACTCAAGTACTTTGCAATCAGCAATCAGGTTTATTACTAAAGGGCCATGACAAATAAGAATTATGAACAGTACAGTACTTATCAGTAGGGAAGATTCTGATCGGGGGGCTCCTCATGCACCACCAGTTCTTCAGATTGAGAGGGTTGTGCCACAAGTCCAGGTCTTTCTCTTTTCTTTTCAGATAAGTTTGTACATGACTGTTGATAAGGTGTGCACTGATTTAAGCTCAAATTGCTAATATTACTATGCTCCCACATTGTTTGACTGACATAGAGGTGACTTTAAACCAACCATCCAGGAGAACCAATGAATTTCACTCTTCAGAGGTCGCTCTGTGGGGTCTTGCGTAAATCAAGTCCACATTGTTCCATCAATAATTATTATTATAATAATTATTTTGCATTTTGTTGATGACACTGGTAAGCAAAAAAAGATGTCATGTCAGTCTTGTGCACACTTTGGCTTCTGTCATTAATAAGAGCAACACTGTGGGAATGGAGAATCTCCTCCACACGTTTTTAATAAGATATTATTAATTGTGACTAATTAATCGTGATATTCATTTTAGGTGATACTGAGAAGATGTGATGTATCTGTTTGTGCATATTTTTCAAACACATTTATTCTTAATGTAAGAAATATATATCTTCCCGTCCCATGTGCATCCCAACCCCCTCCTCCTATGTGCAACAACGCCAACACACACCTTTGAAGAGTACTTGTATAGGTTTGTGGCCTTGGGTGCAGGAGGTTGGGCAGCTGGACCTTGGCAGAGAGGACGCAGCCGAAACACAGGTGAAACTTCTCTCGTTTCTCTGGCAGTAGTTGGTGGTGTTTCTGTGTATTATCAGACCAATGTGTTCACAGCCAGTCATGTAGATGATATCATAACAGTCATACACACTCACAATTACCCGAGTCTCCTCTCTCAGTATACAAGCATAGTACATATTGTATACAGTATCTGCTACAGTATCGCTGTTATTTTCAAACATCTATTTTATAAACTCTAATAGTATGAGAGAGGTATGAGGCCCTGAAGTATTCCAGCCTCAGGTATTAGCATGCTGTGTGTGTTAGAATGTGTGTCCCTCTTTATGTTTGTCAGATGTGCTGTGTAATCGGTCTTGGAATTAGCATTTCACATACAAAGTCGCTAACTAAATGTATGATTTCCCCCTGATTGACTGAAACAGCTTTTACTAAGATGCATTTTGGCACATTTGACAAGGAGTAAATATTCCCTCTGGTTGACTTTGTTCTGTAGTGTTTATTTTTGTTCTTAAGAGATTTTGCATGTAAAACCACTACAATGTTGTGCTGTATGTGAAGCTTATCCAAAACCAGTGATATTACATGTGCCTGATGGTATGAGAGATTGATACGGCCTCTATAAAGGGCATCCCAGTAAAAGGCTGTTAACCCAGAATGGCCCATGTGGTCCCTTGTGTAATATAAAGCTGCTCGTTAGTGGTGAACGATACACTGGCAGGTCTCAGTGTACCACGCTAGGACCAGAGAGAGGAATGAAGGAGAAGGAGGGAGGAAGTGCTAAAAACATTAAGAACTGGAGGAAAAGAGGCGGATGGAGGGCAAGGACTGTGAGGAGAGGAGGGAGGAGGTAGAAAGAGTCAAAAAAGAACAGTGGAGGAAAGAGAAGGATGGACAGCAAGAAGGGAAAGGGAGGGGGAGATGAGGAAATATGGAAGGTGAGTGGGTAATGAAAGGAGGAAGAAAAGGATAGTTAAAAACGGCACGATGTAAAAATAGCTGAAGTGGAGAAGGAAGGTGAGAAAGTTGTAAGGGAAAAGGAAGTTAATGACTGACAGAAGAAAAACAAAAAGGTCGCAGGAGATAGAGCATGAAGTAGCTCCCCGATGGTGCTGCATTGATTTGACTTAATGTACTGTGCAAAACCAAAAATCACTGCAGACTGGACTGAGTGAGATTAAGGCAATGAAAGATAGATGAAACATACGTTTGATATGCATTAATAAACAATTTGCAATCTATTTATTAAAGCTATTTTCCACACAAAAATGTTTGGTCTGCAAGGCTATACATGTAACCCCCCCCCCCTTTAAAAATTGAATTTATTTATTATTATTATTATTATTATTATTA
>JBBMOE010000001.1:18567501-18585863 GCA_037975065.1 Chaetodon trifasciatus
TCTTTCTTTCTCTCTCTCTCTCTCTCTCTAGTACCGAGGTCTGTTCCACCTCCTACCACAGTGCAGAGCTTAAATGGCTTCAGTGCCAGGGTGAGCTGGTTGCCACCCACTGGTGACATCAGAGGACTGATTGACCGGTATGAGCTGAAGGCCTACAATAGAGACTGGCCAGAAGTCCCACCTGTCGAGGCCGTGTACTTGGCTAATGGAAATTTCACAGGTAAAGGTTTAATAGTCTAAAATATTTGTACATGTAGTGCTTTTGTATATTTGGCATTATATACCTTAAGTTGAGATACTCAAGCCTTGAAGCTTCGTAGAGGGCTCTGCTCAGAAAGAGCCAGGCACTGGCAAACACCACAAGGTACATCATTTGAAATGTGGACACTTTATGATGAATTTAACTTAACTTGTGGCTCTTGTCCTGTTTAATTTACTGTAGTTGGTTTCTTGCCACCTTCTTGTGAGTCCTGTAAGGGCATTTTAGCCCTTAGTGAAAACAGATTCACACAGCCGTTTTCACTCACTTTACTTCTATCTCTCTTACAAACACACACACACACACACACACACACACACACACACACACACACACACACTGTCCTAGGCAACCCTGTTAATGTCTCCTTGGCAAGTCCCCAGCTTTAGGAGACTGTCTCCATTTGGAACAAGACACTCAGGACTACCCCAATGATGTCATACCCTGGCATTGCTCCTTTTTTCTCTCTCTCTTTCTGTTGCTCACTTTTCGATCTTCCCTCACTTCATCTTTTATGATGATGATGATGTCTGCGTCCGCTGCTGCTATTCGTCCCTCCTCTCATCCACTCTGCCATGTCTCCAGGCAAATATGAAGATGAGCTTTCTATCTCCGTCTTTCTCAGTGTCTCTCTCGTTGCTGCCCATTCCCTCCCTCTCTCTTTGCCACACATTAAGTCCACCTTGAGGAGGCTTCTTGTTAATTTATGATGGCCTCGACACCTGACTGCAGAATTACACCAACGGCTAAAAAACACAGAAAGCAAATGAGGGTGTAATGGCAGCGGAGTGGGGCCCTGGCCCTTAATTGAATTAAAAGACATGGGTAACAGAGAGAGAGAGGAAAGAAAGAGAGAAGTCCAGGGTGACTGGACACAGAGGGTGAGGAGAGTTGGAGGAGGTGGAGGACACGAGAGGGGATGTAAAAGAATGACTTAGAAAATACGAAGGGGAGTGGAGAGGGCAGAGACGGCTAGGACAAAAAACATCAGAGAGAGACGACTGAAGCTTTACAATTAGAATAGACTCTTGTTGTTTGCCAAATGCAGTAAGTTTGCTTAGCAACAGTAGCACACAGAGACAAGTAAAGCATTTCAATGGCACTGTTGAAGAATGATCACATATACTTCAGTAACATCAGGTTCACTTGAAAAGGAAACAGCAAAAGGCAGTAAGGCAGGTAAGGCAGGGGTGCCAAAAGGGTGTTTGAGCATAGGTTCACATTTTTTAAACAGTACTCACATGCCCATATGTACACTACAAATGCATTCTGTGGTTCAGATGAGACCAATATGAGGCTTCAGCAGTCTCAGTTAGCAAAATCAAGTGGGTATCTTCCAAAGTTAGTATTTTTGAAGTCCTGCCGCACCCTCTCTCCCACATGTTCCTACACTCCTCCTCTCCAGGTGTGCTGCCAGGTCTCATTCCGTCCACTCGATATGTTGTCACTGTAAGTGCCTGTGGTCCTGTTGGCTGCACTGAGAGTCTTCATAATGATGGTGGTGATGATAATGACTTGAGGTCAAGCTTCACAACCCCGGAGGAAGGTAAGACTGTAAAGCACAAACACACATACAGTATGTACACACACATCCTTACACCCATGAACAGAACTCCTGTCTTTCTCTATCCCTTACCAGAAACATTGATTTAGAATTGTTTCTGCATCGGGACACACACGGACGCACTTTTAAACACACTCAGACACTCTCATCCTCAGTGATGGAGATTTTTTTGCTCTTAAGAAGAGAGAAGAAAAGAGGTGAGACAGGAAAGAGAGACAAGTAAGAATGAAATAGACAGCAGTTGGGAAGGGAGAAGAAGTAAAATGGCTGGATATGGTAAAACACAAAATGTTAAAGGAATAAAGCACAACAGTGAAAATCATATAGCACAGAATAACATTTTCCTTATCTGGGAGGTCATGGAGGGAAGATTATATGTATAAGGACAGAGGAAGCGGAAGAGAAAAAGAACGATTTTTCTTCATATGTTAGTCGCTGCATTAATCTGTGTTGGACTAACTGGCCTTGTTGGGGAGATAATGTGACGGCAGGGGTCAGTGCAGAGACAGCAAAAATCAATCTATAGTAAAAGAAAAAAAACAGATTACTGTATTGATTCTCACTGAGCGCAGAGTTAAGACACTGAACCATGTTACAGAGACTGGAGGCAGAACTTATTTATAACTCTGTTTTGCCAAAGTCTATTTGTCAAACACACAGAATCTCATATAGACACATTTTCCCTCACTTCTCTGAGAGCACAGGGACATTTTTTCACCTTCCTCATGTCAAGGAATGTGAAATTGTCTCTTTTTCTTCTCCAGTCTCTGCAGAGTTTTGACCAGTAATCCCAAGATATTTCAGTGTCTAGCATCACATGAAATGAATTAAGGCTTTTTGAACACATAGAGCATTTTAACATCTGATGTTAGAGAATGATAAACTGCATAATATTTTGACTCTCCATAATTTATTTCATTGTTAAGTTTAATGCCTTTAATAAAGTAATATTATAATGTTGACAATATTTGTTGCATTTTTGCATTACTGTTAGTTAATTCCCAGTTTCTGTGCATTCATACTACTGCACATTGAAATTTTAATTGTTAAAGAATCTGTTGTAAATGAGAAAAGTAAGTATATTTGTGGTAAGATGGCCCTTATATGCGATGTATAATAACAAATAATGTTATTTTCCTGCAATTTCAGCTCCAGCTGCAGTCTCTCCTCCAGCTGCAGTCTCATCCCCCTCAGCCCTTTACGTTACGTGGGAACCTCCAGCAAGGTAATAACACAGTACACAGTCTCACCTATGCAGTCTCCTGTCTCACATCCAGCACACTTTTATGTCGGTCATTGTTACGTTGTGTGCAGGTTTGAAGTTGCTACACATGCAAGTACACCCCTGATCTTGTCATAAAGCGGCACTAATGCCACTAATGGACAATATGTTATTATTAGGTCTTTTCTGACCTTACCTAATACTTCAAGAGAATATGAAAGCAGTGAGGTGAAGATAGGTATTTTAGTGAAATGAATCATACATAAAACAAACAAAATGTTATATGATGACTGTTGTATCTGCTTTTATTTAGCATGCATATTTTTTCACCTTGGATAAAGATGCCCAGATAGAACACAACAGAGAGTGTAACATCAAACTGTTAACTGTAACATAATAATATTGCCCTCTTTTAACTTTTTTGTTCCACTGATAGGCCCAATGGAGACATTATAGAGTACCTCCTCTATCACAACAACCAAATGGTCTACAGGGGGAAAGACAAACAACACAACATCACTGGTAAAGAGAGAGAGAGAGAGAGAGAGAGAGAGTGTTGCAGTGTACATGTAGCTGTGACTGTTGAGGGATGTGGCCTCGGTGTAAAGAGAAGGGAAAGTGAAGAAAAGCAAAATGGAGTGGGGGATTAGCATTTGAAAGAGGAAAGAGCATCTCAGTCCATACCAAGGGACTAACACTTTGGAAAAGAATGCTAAACACACACACACAGACACGCGCACACACACATGAAAATGAAGCAGCGGAGAAACAAAGAAGACTAAACATTAGCGCACATGCATACACTCACTTTGCTTTCAAAGCTTCCACTAAAGAGACTTAAAGAAGGTATGAAACACATGTCACACCACTGAGACTAGAGTGCTGCACTAGGATGCAAATACACACACACACACACGCACACACACACACACACACACACACACACACACACACACACACACACACACACACACAGACAAGACACACTGTCAGTGAAACGTGCACACATACAGTATGCCGCGACGTACACAGACTCACATACACAGGAGAGACATCCTATATAGCATTTTATATGAGCAGAATAGATTATCACTCATTTTGATTTTACTCACTCAAACACACACACACACACACACGCACACACACACATACGCACACACACACACACACACACGCTTAGCAAAACATCACGCTGCCCAACACCGTGTGTGTATCTTTGTAAGTTAATGAATGCATGAGAGCACATATCATCCATGCTGGGTTAATACTGCCGAGTGTCTGATGTTCACAGTGATTGGAAGGATTATGGACGTCGTAATTATACAGTATGTGCAAGAATAGATCGTGTTACAGAGGGCGAGATTGGAATAGTGAGACAGATGCAGAATAGTTTTGAGGCAAAGATAGACACTGAAAGAGAAACAACAATTAAGAAACAGAGCCAGCCGAGAGAGGAGGGGGCACAGAGGAGTTTCACTGTAAAAAGGTGACAGAACTTAGGGGTCAGGGATTAAACTAATATTAAATACCATCACAATAACAAGCTGTGAGAGCAATTTAGGTTTATGATGTAATTCGTTTGTTTTGTGCATTTGAGCCATAGACTGTATATTGAGCCATCGTTTCTATTTGTGCCCACTCTCTGTCTCTTGCTCTCTTTGTGTATGTGTGTGTGTGTGTGTGTGTGTTTCAGGTCTTGGTGTGTATTCCACCCATGTCTTTGTACTGAGTGCATGCACCTCAGTGGGCTGCACCAACAGTTCACAAGTTACTATGCTGACCTCTCAGCTTCCTCCTGGGCCTCTACAAGCACCAACTCTTACCCTGCTTGACTCACGGACTATTCTGGTGGAGTAAGTGTGCACACACACGCACACACACACAGACATACACGCACATAAACATGTGTTGTGCCTGTGTAAATACATATACTTACATAAAAGTGTCACTTTACAGACACACACACACACACACGCACACACACACACACAGACACATGCAAACACATAGCAGAGCTCAGAAAGCTATATATCAGACCTGATGGTCCAGTACATGTAAAGAAAGTTCATGTCAAAATCATTTGATTGATCAACTGATCAACTGAATGATTGATTGATTTTGTAGAACTGTGTGTTTGTGTGTGTACTGTGTATTAATTTGACTGAGATACAGCATGAGTATGTGCACACGGCACACATACCGCCACGTGTATGTCACGGTTTTAGCAAAACGTTTACTCACAAATGACAAAAAGTCAGCGTTGTCTGTTTCAGTGTCACTGAAAATGACATGTTAAGAATAAAAGTAAGAGATTATTTTTAAATTTTTTTTATTTCATGTGCTGTGTCTGTGTGAAATATGAAGAGAGAAAGAGGACAAGGCAGAGCCAGTGACCTTCTGCAGTTGTGGTTACTATGCAAAATAGTCCTCTGCACTTGACCTTTAACCTCTAGAGGGAGGGGACAGAGGAAGACAGATCTCTGCACTTTTTCCATTATGTTTATGTGCAAGTGGTCCTGGTTTCTGTGTGTGTGTGTGTGTGTGTGTGTATGTATGTTTGTGTGTGTATGTAAGAGTCAATCTGCGTGAAAGACAGTGTCCTGACTGCCACTTACAGTGGGACTGACTGCAGGAGGGCACAGTGCCACACAAATGTGCTTGACGAACAGGCAATGAATCATTGGGCCTCATTTATGAGTACTTTTCCTTCTCTTAAATTTCTTCTTAATAATTTAAAAGGAGAAAATTGATAATATTTGTGTTTGACTCATAAAACATGCACAGGTCACTGATTTCTTCTAATTTGCACAGTGGTAGGTGACTATCAGGATTAATCCTAAATTGAATGTGTGTTCAGGGGATCCAAACTGTCATCAGAGGAAATGGGAACAGTCAGGACACAATTTGCTTCTAAAGCAAAAAAAAGAACACTGAAAGAGAAATCAACATATAGAAGTAAACCTGCGTGTTGGAAGTCATTATTAAAGTATCGGGAAGATGTCCGTTTACTTCTCTTTGGCGGCTGGTAGCAATAGGCGGTAACTGCTGGCGTGTTTCTGGACATGATATCAACCGCTATGTGCGTGTTGAGTTCAGGGAACACTGAGAAGATCATGTTGGTCTACTATGTTATGTTATTTTCTTTTATCACTGAAATAAGGTAATTGCTGTCTGGAGAATTTTTTGTATTTATGAAGTGCCTTGCAGGCCCGATGAAACGGCCTCACGAGCCATATACAGCCTGGAGGCCAGAGGTTCCCCACCCCTGGTGTAATACATCATCCATGAGAATACTGCTGTCTGCAGATCAGGGATATGTATCATTCCCTGAGTCTTTAAAATGTTTTTCAGCTATATATTTACCAGGTGTGGGAAGGCTGCGTATTGCTTTGTTAGCACATTGGTAATAGGCAGAGGTTGAGAGATCATACTTGGTCAATACTGCTGTACTGTGTCTGTGAGAAAAGCTGAGAAAGACAGAGAACTGTGAAAAAATAGAAATAGAAAGAGAAGGATGAAAGGCAGGAAGCTAGATCATGAGTTTTAAAAGAAAGATCAGAGGGAAATGTAAAAAACATTCAAAAAGAGAGAGTGTGTGTGTGTGTGTGTGTGTGTGTGTGTGTGTGTGTGTGTGTGTGTTTGTTTGTTTGAGAGGGAGAGGGTGAGAGACTGAGAGAAAAGTTGAGGGAGGCTGTATGATGACAGCAGTATCAGCAGATGTGTTCCCCAACACCACCTGACACACACACAAGCAGACACAGCTGCAAAAACACACACAAACATCAAGAACCTGACGATACACGTGACATGATGAGGAATGAGTTAAATTAGTTTTCTTTCTCAATCTTCAGTACTTCAGTGTGTTGTTAGCAATTATGCGATGGCACCAATGCTGTTTTGTTGAGTGTACAATGTAGAGAACAGCAGGAAAGATGTGAGGGAGAGAAGATGCAGCAAACAGATTGTCACTTGGTGGATTGTGATGCAGATTTTGAACCCATTGCATCTTAAGAGCATGGTTTTCAATTTAACGCACTGAGAAAGCACCTGTCTCTGTTTCACACTAATTTCATAACACACTTTTAAAACCAATGGTTTTCTAAAACCATTACCACAGTGAATTATGATACAGATTATTACAACTCCCCTTTGATTTAGTTTTTCAAAAGTGGACATACATCACGCTGCCAATCGACAGCATATAAATCTTATAATAAATGTGATAGATTAGCCACAGTGGCTAATTGTGTGCTAACACACACTCATCAGTCATTCAAAAACTGGCTTTTAATGGGAGGAACCAAGAAAGGAATCCATCACGTTTTAAAATGGCCTCCCTCTGCTACCATGCCAGGAGGGTTAGGTTACTCTTGGGATTTTATAAGAAGTGCAAAACTATTTATAAAACATGTTTTAGAGCTCCTTTATTTAGGAGACGTTTACCTCATGTGATTCTCAAAAGCTTATGAGATACTTTGGATTTTGAATGAAGTGAGAAGTGTTGCCAGGTCTATCATTTACATACATATGTAAATCGCTGGCATACCATTATTAGCACTGTATTTTACAAAGTTAGGGTGAAATGAAACAACCTTACCCCCTTGGGAACATTAGAATATAAAAAAAAACAACTTTTACATTTAATTGTTTCATCATTACTTGATCTTGAAACAGTGTCAATAGACACAAATCATATTCAGCTCTATAATCCCTTAGGATTAGATTACATAAAAAACAATAGCATGACAATAGTTTAGCATTATTGAAGCGGACAAAAACATGTTCTTTGCAGTTTAGTATGTACAGCTGACATTAAGTCCATGTTTCCTCTCTCTTTCATATTTTGTGATGGATAGTCAACATGTTTCTATTTATAAATACTTTCTCTTGTCCTCTCCCTCTCCCTCTCTCTCTGCTGGGGATGACCTTCCTGTTCTAAATATAGAAAAGGAGATGCCTCTATCATACAAAGGAAGCTGTGTGTACAGTATAAGCATGTGTGTGTGTGTGTGTGTGTGTGTGTGTGTGTGTGTGTGTGTGTGTGTGTGTGTGTTTGTTGTAAGAAACCTTAACTGTCTGCATTGTGTTTTCATCTAGTTGCAGATGGAAATAATAAAGACTCACACATGTATGCACACGCTCACACATGCAAATACACAAACAGCAATCTGGTGCAGTCATAGAACAAAAGCACTACCAAGCAAGCCCACAGATACTCTCCCACAATCATATTTTGACACAGCCGTCTTAGTGGTACAATTTTTATGTCTGTCCACTGTACCATCAGTATGTCCTCACATGTATTTGTTAGAAATATGAGAATATAAGTTCTGTATAACACAGTAGTCAGTGCAGCCAATGAAACACCTTAATATACATTATATTTAACAGTAGCTGTCTGTGTTCAAAAAGGATGGCAGTTCTTTCTGATTTTTTCTTATAGTATCAATAAATATATAATGTTAAAATGTCTGTTGTAATATTGGTTTGGTAATTAAACCACAATTATAAGCTCTCCTCTTCACAGTTTTGACTACATTTGCCTTGGGCATCACAGTGAAACCACCAGATATATCAACCAAAGTTGTGGCATGGCTCTTTTATGTGTTTTGAGAGTTTTTTTAACAATAGGGATGCCTAAGATTTATCAGACTGCAGTCAAAGAGGAAAAACCTGCTTGTAGGATAGAATACACCAGCCTTATTTTTAATCTGTAAATTAACTTGACACTATGTCTCTATGAGAAATATAGTAGAATAAAAAGTAAAATGCTTCTCCTGAATTCCAGTCAAGGTATCTCATAAAAAATGTCCAAAAATGGGATATTGAAGTAATGTTCTGCTCTGTGAAATCTGAACTTACTACCTTACTACTACATTTACTGCAGTAAATGTATTTTGATTCCTCTCTCCCTCTCCAGGTGGTCACGGCCCTCTCAGGTCAATGGTGCTTTGGAGTTCTATTACATCTTTCTGTCACATGATGGTGCAGAACCCATGTTAGCCTATAACAGCTCAGAACTTTTTGAAGACCACACACTCCGCAACCTAACCCCTGGAACAGCTTACACCATCACCCTCGCTGTGAGTCATTTGCTCTTGCTCATCTTTTTAATTTGCATTGTTACATTCATCCACACATTAATATGTTGGTGTGTATGTGTTCATGTCAAGGCCTGCACTGGAGGTGGGTGCACCTTAAGCCCCCCCAGCCATGCTCAGACTGAAGAGAGCACCCCAGAGAGTGTTCCTGCACCGCTGGTCACCCCTTTGTCCCCACATGCACTCAACGTCAGCTGGACACCTCCTGAAACTCCGAATGGTGAGAGGACTCAAAGTTAATCTGCCACAGATGCATAGCCAAAAACATACAGAAACATTTATCAACTAAGCTAAAAAGCTGGTGCATTTACCTCAAACACACACAAGATTTCAGTCATCCACATGAAAATATCTTAAATAATTGTTTGGAATTGGAAACTAGTGATCAGAAACCAATGACAGATAAAACATTTAGAAGAGGAGAAACATTGAGAAGGATCATAATGATAACAGCATGAGACGTTAGTTAAACTGTGGAATTGAATAGAAGGTTTCAGTATTTACCATAACGCAGTCTATCACAGATTGGATGACCTGTATTATTGCCCAGGTATCCCCCATACATGTGACTATGAAAAAAGAGAACATTATGCTTTGTGCAAAGGGAATCAGATGACTATAAAAGAGATAGAGATAAAACAGTTAGAGAAAAAGAAAACAGGAAAGAAACCAAAAGGAGAGGGCATAAAGGACTCAGAGAGAAAGGGGAAAGAGACAAAGACGAGGAAGAGAACATACAATTTGAGACAGAGACTAAGAGAGAGCGGGAGCGAGAGGGCAGTGCTTCACCGAGCTCCTTTAAGTGGATGAAAAGTGCTCCCTTTTGACTGAACAGGGAACTGCAGGCTGGAGGCACAGAGACCACAGTGACTGACGTTCTCTCTCGCTGTTCTCCTTCAACAAATTTACTTGCAGCCAGTTAAAATTCACTGCTCAGAGCTGGACCAAGATGTACTTCATGTATATTTGATGTGAATTTAGAATCTGGCTATTGGCTTGGAACCATATAAAAAAAAGTTATTAATTATTATTTATTATTGTTATTTAGCAAAGAGATTCAAAGTTGTGTTTTCTGCACAGTGCTGTCTTGGAATTAGAGTGCATGACTGAAATTTTCAGTGAGAAGGACCAAGGAGTGATGCAGCAGCGATCAGTATACTTCTCTCTGGAGTACTTGTACTACATCAACATTTGTAAAACCGTAAAAATCTTGCGAGCACTCTAAAACAGCTCTCACATCGTTTCAAAATCCACACCAACACGTATTTGAGTATATGTCACCCAATTCGTATTGAAGACTCCACAATATTCAATTGTTCATCTTCACTTTAAACATTCACCAAGAAATGTAATAGAAATGTGCAAACCAGAGAGCAGAAAAAAGTATATCTAAAATATAAACACAAAGTATGCACCTTCAAAAGGTAATGACACATGGGGGACCCCCATATGTTAGGGGTTCAAACGAGCATGACGACGTGCTCAAGTCCGCTGCTGCATCTCCCTCATTTCCTGTTATCACTCTACTGTCTGTAAAATAATGCAGAAAAATGCCCCAAAATACTTCCAACAGGCAATGAAACACATTATTATGAAATATTAACACTCAGTGTATAAAGTATCATTACAGAGCACATCCATCAAGCAATCAGATGTCCTTGTGCAGGCGCATACAGTAGCTTCAAGTAACATTATCTACCACTTGGTGCACTGAAAATATTGTGTTTTCTCCAAGTAATGAACTAACATGAATTATCAAGGACTTTATTAACAAATGCACATCTTATGAAAGCAAATGAATTGAGTGATGAAAACCATCTGAGGATTTCCCACCCCATTTCACAGTCTCTAACATACAACGCACCGCCACATATTATCAAATGTTACTGCCATGCTCGTTAAAGTATGTGTAATTCCATAATGCGTGTGTGTGTGTAATGTGAATCGTGTGTGTTTTACGCTTAATGCCACATGAGTGCATTTCGCACCATAAACCCTGTGATGTGTGTGCATATTAGCCTGGATAAATTACTTAAAGCTTTTCTCATCTGATGACAGAAATTTATAACAAGGAGACACTTAATCATGATTACCCGATTATCTCATGCTTAAAAAGCTTTAATTTTTGCTTAAAAGGGGAGAAGAGCTCAGAGCTTCTTTTTTTTTTCATTTATTCTTTTTTTCATAAATGGACAGCAACAATGACGATGATGATGGTGATGGGTTCCAGAGGAGTGAGATTCTGTGTCTCTCTCTCCTCCCCTTCTCCCCAATTCCACAGGGATTTGTGGGGGATAATCCTCTCGGGGATTAGGTCGGGGCAACACGCAGACAAAGAGGGGAAATAAGCCTGTTATGCATTCGCTGCTTCATTTCCCAACCTGTCTTTATTACAACCTATACTGATACGGGCTTATTCACACACACAAGCACAGAGATGTCCGCACTCATACACACACACACACACACACACACACACTCTCTCACACGCATGTGATTGGCCACATTAAGAGCTTCCCAGATGTAGTTGGGGTTTTTGTGTCTTCATTTCCCTGATAGGTGCGTATATCTGTATTGAGCAATAATAAAACCCACACATGATTAAAGCAGAATAGACTCTTACTTCTTAGCACTGATCTTTTGAGCCCCCTGTATGCATTTTTATTAAGGAAAAGCACATTTGGCACCGTACTGTTTCATTTTTTTATTAGGTGGATGTAATGTAATTATTGTGCCCGTGTATGTGTATGTATATGGACACATGTGAGTTCCCGTCTTAGTGTGAGTGTATCTTTGTGTGTATGTGGAGGAATTTGTGTGTGCACACCTATTTGCACCTTGTTTGTGTGTGTGTGTTTTCGCTCTAGTACTACTGTCCTTCTGAGGGCCTTTATCCTTGTAACGCCTATGGTTACATTTGTCGTTTCAGTGCTGTTTTCATCATTCGATCACACTAGGACACATTGACTGGCAGGTCTGGAGCTTATAAGTCAGTTTTCATTTGCATTGTAATCCAATGACCCAGACTGCATCCCAGCATAGCAAAGCTCACTCTGTGATTGGAATTCCTCATAGTCTGGACAGAGTCCTGCAGTGTTTGAGTGACCAATGCCAACAGTGTGTGAGTAGCATAAAAAAAAAAACATGTGGAAATCTTAGAAAACCAAATCTGAAAATTATGCCTGAATACTAAGAAACAAAGTCATACAGATATGTTTAGTTTTATAGCATTAGAGACATGGTTATGGTTTTGTGACAGAGGTGGTTGAGGGCAGAGACGGCTTTATGAATGATTTGTTAAGACATTGGTTATGTGCTCCGGTCCTTGCACATTAAGCTTACTTTGTCATGTTTCCTCATGTCATTTTTATTTCTCTTCTGTGTCTCATACGTGTCATAACCGGATGTGTTCTTTTGACAGGCATTATCACCAGCTATGGTCTATGGTTGGACGGAGTTCTCATTTTAAACTCCAGTTCCTCGCAGAGGTTCTTCGTGGTGGAGGGACTCTCTCCATGGAGCCGGCACATACTCAGGCTGCAGGCTTGTACCGCACAGGGCTGTGGCAAAGGACCAATGGTCAGTGAATTTCTTACCAGTAAACACACCAATTTATTTGTGAATTTATGCGATAAACTGCGAGATCCTTTGTGAGATGGAAGACAGGCATGAAAGTCACTGCTTTGGTGTTGTAGTGTTGGTAATACTAAAATTTCTTTGCCCTTGAAATTTCTGTCGAAACTTTTTTTTTCTGTTTACTTCGGAGCTTTCTTTTCAGCCTCTTACTGCACAAGGATTTTTTTTTCCACAGAAACTGTAGCTGCTGTTACTAAAACAGACATTAAACTCTACCTCTGTATTATATAACATTATTCTATAGATCTACCCAACAATATAAATTATGTATTGCATCAGTCATCTCCTAACAGTTGGTGAAACAAAACAGCTCTAACAGCAGAACTGATTTAAACCCGCATTTCCAAAGTGGTTGTATGCGGGTTGTGTGTGCGTGTGTGAGTGAGTGTCACCGGGCATCATAAAGGTGATCGATTCTTTCAGCTCAATAACGAGGGTTGGCGTGGCGACAGTGACATTTGGTAGGAAATGCCACTCCACACTCAATGATGTCTCTGACGACAGGCCATATTTTGGGGCATTTTTCCAATATGGACGCCATGTTTAGTCAAACACCAGGAGAACAGCTGATACAGCAGAACAGGAGGAGAGGAAGGTGGAAAGGGGAGGGATAAGAGCAGGATGAACGGGAGAAGAGGAGGAGATGACAGGATGGACGGAAAAGGAGAAGAAAGGAGTCAGGAAAGAAGGGAGTTTAGGGATAAAAGAGTGAAATGATGAGGATAGAGTAAATGGTCAGAGCAAAGTGAGAGATGAGGTGGAAAGTGAAGATTCGAAGGGCAGCAGAGGAGAAGGTAACAGGAGAGTGAGACAGGAGGAAATGAGACAGAAGAAGAGAGCAGGGTGATGGTAGAAAGAGAAGCAGAAGAGTGGGTGGAATGAGGGAAACGATGAGAGGAATGTAGCAGGAGAGAGAGAAAGAGAGAGAAAAGGGATAGAGGAAAACTAGGGTAATAAGTAATGCAGGCCAGATTCAGAGAGTACTTTCCTTTAAACTAAAACTGGTGTTAAAAGTATTATTTAGCAGCTTAATTAAAGGTCCAATGTGTAGCATTTAGTGTCAGTGAGCAGTGAGGTTGCAGACTGCAACAAACTGAATACCCCTCGCTTCACTGCTCCTACAGTGGCTGCAAAACTCAGGACAAACACAAAAGGCCCTCTCTAGAGCCACTGTTTGGTTGGTCCATTCTGGACTACTGTAGAAACATGGTGGAGTTAACACTAAAACATAATGATGAATAATCCACTCAGTGAAATATATCATCATGACTGGGACCCTCATCAAGTGGACGCAGGGGCACCCTGGTAGCTCGCCTGTTAGAGGGCATGCCACTTATCAAGGTCGAGTCTTTACCGTAACGGCCTGGGTTTGAATCCAGCCTGGGCCCTTTGCTGCACATCATGCCCTCTCTCTCCTGCCTATCCTGTCTCTCTCTGCTGTCACCATCAAATGAAGTAGAAATGCCAAAGACATAATCTTAAAAAACATGGCAGCAGATTTTATGTTTTTAATATTTAAAAGTTACATCTATAGCATTGTGTGTGTGCAGTGAAAAAAGAGTCAGATACAATGTTGCATGTGCACATGCTACATGTCTGTTCTGTGCATTTGAAGGTAAGTGTGCTTGTGTGTCTTTTCTTTTTTTAAATCAGGTGGAGATTCATACATTAGAGATGGCCCCAGAAGGCCCCATACTGCTGGAACTGACCAGTCAGAGCTCTCGATCACTCCAAGCTCGCTGGTCAGCCCCACCGAGACCGAATGGGAACCTCAACTACACCCTGTACTACAAAAGCAAAGGTAACACATACAGCTGTGTGCTCTCTCTCTCTCTCTCTCTCTCTCTCTCTCTCTCTCTCTCTCTCTCTCTCTTCCTCTCTCTCTCACACATACACACACAGACGCGATTCTAATTAAAGCTAAATGCTAACTGGTACTAGGTAGATTACTGCATTCTTTTACTCTATAATAATTTAAGAGCTTGAACAGGGCTCACAGTAGGATCCACTGTTTTAATAGTACATTTCCTCACATGTCTTACAGAAAAGTGTTCAATAGGGGAAATAAATGCATGCTTACTTTCTTCTTATATTGGGATTGTCATGGCACTGTATGTTTTCCTGGAATCATGTTAAATGATATTCATAGTTCTTAGGCGCTTCTCAGTGAGCACAAATAATATTAATACCAGTTTCAAGACTGCCAAGTGGGTTTTTTGATGAATAATTTTAGAAAGACGAGTAGAACAGGATAATATGGATAAAGATACACATGTGTACACACACATACACATACATACAAACACGCTCCTCACCAACAACTTGGACTGAAAGTCAGGCTTGGATTGGGAAAGTGAAAGAAGGAGTAATCAAACCAGAGTGGTGTCAAAAAGACAGGATTTTTTAATATTGCCAGTGACTTGAGAGAGGGGATGATATAGCAGTACAGAGCAAAACAGTGGAAGATAGGAGCAAGAACAAAGATAAGTAGTGGAAAACAAAAGGATATCGAGAAAGGAGAGATGAGAAGCTCATATTTCCATAGATGTATGAGTAAAAAAACATGAGATATGAAGAACAACAAAACAACGGATGAGACTGACAAAAGAAGAGGAGAACTGGACATAGGAAGAAAAGGGTGAGGAAGAAAATTGAACTAGATGAGAACAGGAGCAAGGGGAAACAGCGGAACACACACACACACACGCACACACACACACACACACACACACACACACACTTATACTTTAACACATATTCACAAAGCGCTATCTCTCTCTCTCTCTCCCTCCCTCTCTCTCTCTCTCTGTCACACACACACACACACACACATACACACACACACACACACAGAGTCAGGGACTTTGATCTGTGCCTCACAGAGGAACAGACAGATTAAAATGAGTGGAGAGAAGGATAGAAGAGGTGTGGAGGAAAGAGAGATGGTGTTTCGCTCTAGTTACCCACAACCCCCTTGTTTCTTTGATACACACTGCCTTCATCAGTTCACACAGAGCTGATATGTGTTTGTGTGTGTTTGTGTGTGTGTGTGTGTGTGTGTGTGTGTGTGTGTGTGTGTGCGTGTGTGTGTGTGTGTGTCCATCTAAATATATTGGATAGGCTTACATGGTGTAATTTTCTGATCCTTTTTCTTTGACTATCCTTGCATAACCTCAATATGGAGACCTCTCTTTTTTGATCACTCTCAGTCAGTATTCTTCTCTCTTGAACTCTCACTCAGTCTTCTCTGTTCTTCCTCTGCTGCTCTATGTATCTTTTATCAATCGCTTTTCTGCCATCACACTGATGACTCTAATAAATAAACGTGCCATGAAAACAATCCACACAAGACATCACTGTCTTCCTCCTCACTAGGCCACATGGTTGGCCTCAGACCTCACATGTCTCTCTTTGTGTGACTCTCTCTGCCTTTTAGATGGAGAAGCTGTGTTGGATGGAAGCACAGCAGCAGGCAGCTGGTTGTCTGTGACCGACCTGCAGCCTTACACCAACTATAGCTTCTGGATCAGAGGTTGTAACACCCAAGGTTGTGTTGAGAGCCTGCCGCTGAATGTCACTACACCCCCAGCAGGTACAAACACCCCAAGAAGAACACACAGATCAGTAGACGTTCTCCTTCCACCATCTAAGTGATGAATTCGTGTTATTCATGAGGCAAACAAATGTGTTTTTAATGAAAGTTAGCTTATCTTAAGTCACAGAAGTGCATATTGAACCTCGGTACTTTTTGAGCACTGATGCTTGACAGATCATTTTAGAGAGGAGAAAGTCAGCACAGTGAAGTTAGCTTTGAGTTTGATATTTGACAGACATTTGCTCTGAATCCAGCAGCATCTTCTTACTCAGTTTGAGCCAGTGTTTGTAGGAAGTGGATGCTTAGCTCGCCTCCAAGCTGTTGCTCTTAACCACAGCAGTCTCACCAAGGGACTGCCAATAAATTACCCTTATTTTCAATACCTT
The DNA here is from genome assembly GCA_037975065.1 of Chaetodon trifasciatus. Classification (NCBI taxonomy): domain Eukaryota; kingdom Metazoa; phylum Chordata; class Actinopteri; order Chaetodontiformes; family Chaetodontidae; genus Chaetodon; species Chaetodon trifasciatus. The sequence continues at coordinate 18,584,265 of JBBMOE010000001.1, forward strand.
CATGCTGCCTCTCCCATATTGGTGAAAATTATGATAAAAATAATCATAAATTGGCCTCATGTAGTGCACTTATTTTATTGCTAATGTGTAATTACTTCACTTTACATGAACACTTTACAATTGGAAATCATTTTTTCAAGTAGCTTCCATGTGATGTGACCCAATGACTCCAAATCAATATCAAACATTAATACAACACTGGAAAAGGGGGCACACCCCTCTTTATTGGAATTTAGTCTGCTTCTGGTTTGGTATCTGTTCACTGGTAATATTGGAAAGCTCTTTTCCTTCATCATTCTTGTCTTCACTTTTTTCATCTGGCTCTGTGCCCTTTTGTCCTTTTCTGTCATTTCTTTCTGTGCCCTCAAGTTGTTCAGCAAAAAGTGAGCTTGAGCAAGATGTGCACACAAACTGTATGCCGCATATGCCACCTGTGTTCTCCAGCTGTTGCCACCTTTGTCTCAAAGCAACCTGGGGAAAACCCTGTGTGCTAAAGCATTGTGGTTTACATGTTTTCAAACTGTGAATTGGGTGTAAAAGCACAGCAAAAGAAATTTAGTGTAGAAACAATCAGCACGATACCACAGTTTGGTTATGCGTCCGTTATAATAAGGCACTTTTGCCCACCACAGCATCATGTATGTTCTGATTTAAGTGGCTGTAATTGTAGTTTCTAACTCGCACACAAGGCTAAGAGCCATTTCAACATTTTTATCTCATTACTCAGATTTTAATTACTACTCTTGTGAACTGGAAAGGGTCATTTTATAGCTTGCTATGCATAAGAAAAAAAATACTATTCAGTGTCAAGCTGTGACAAACACAGAGAGAGAGAGACACACACACATCATTGACTTTACTTAATGGTCTGAACACATATTTCTGATTCACACACTGGTGTGCATGTGTTTGTAATTGTGTAGAATAGAGGCTGATTGTGAATACTGATAAATGTCAAAGCTGATCAGAGCAGTCTGGAGATAATGGTGACCAGGCAGAAACACGCTCACACACACACACACACACACACACACACACACACACACACACACACCTATAGATGCACATTTTACCGCTTAAACTAATGTTAACAAAAGTGAATACATACGCATGCACCCATACCACACCCATGTCTCAGTCAAAAAACAACAAAAGATAGACTTAGGAAAGTTCTACTGTTCAAGTTCAAAACAAAGGCATAAGAAAGTATAAATTTTAAATACCAGACGTTTCCTCTCTTTCCATCTCTCTTTCTACCTCTGTGCCTCTGGCATCTCTTTAGACTTCTTTAAGGCAAACTGTCTTGATGCGTCCTTGTTCCATGAAAGAACAGAGAGGAGATAGTGGAGCAAGAGACAGAAGAGCAGAGGAGGAGGAGAGCAGAGAGAGAGAAGTGAACATAAAAGTGCATAGTTTAAAACGATTAGTGACACCTCTGATATTGTACCTGCTAACACACCATGAAAGAGACACAGGCTCACCAACAGTGTGTGTCTTTGTGATGTATGTGTTTTGTGTGTGTGCATGCACGCACGAGTGTGTGTGTGTGTGTGTGTGTGTGTGTGTGTGTGTGTGTGTGTGTGTGTGTGTGTGTGTGTG